>OZ038453.1:28604919-28763185 GCA_964036195.1 Sphaerolaimus hirsutus | reverse complement strand
GAATGAATAAAGTGAAAGTTCCAAATGAAAAAATAACTCCTCCCATTGAATAACTCCCCCTTCAAAACTTATGACCAAATAATAACTCCCCTGGGGTCTTATTCGAGGATATACGGTAGTTTGTGTAGCGATCTACGTTAATATGTCAAAATATTTATATGCTGTTTGGAGAGAAACAAGTCCATGTGTACTTTGAAGTTGAGTACATTTAACAACCCTGCATTGAACAAAAATAACAAAACAAAAATGACAAGATGCGCACGGAAAACAAGAATCCCATTAAGACACATAAAGCTATGAAAATAAGCGATTTGAAACCACGAAAAAACATTTCAACGACTTTGAAATATTGCAAATTAGAGTCTGGCCCGCGCCGCCGCCCGTTTTCCCAGCATTCAAATAAAAGAGCACTAGAATAATGCCAGAGAAGAAGCGTGAGAAGAGCCCAGCTAGAAGTGAGTTTTTGGACTAACCAATTAAATCGACCCTACTAGTCAACTAAGTTTCGAAAACAAACAAATCTGCTTTGAATGCATTTGAGTTTACCGGAATGGGGTGTCGATCAAATACAGTTGTCGGATATTAAAATGGCTTAGGTATTCCGTGAAACTCAAATGCGTTTTAATCTGAAGAATGAGTTTCAACTTTTTGAAATTACAGTATGTAATAAACTGGTGAGTGTAGAACCTAGGCACATTTTCTTTGCAATAAGCAAAATCAATGGGAGTGGTTTCTATTCATTTAAAAGAAAAATGACGACAATAATGGCCCTGCGCACACTAGTTTTCACACGAAATTTGGAAAACTCATAAAAGAGCTTTAAACGTGTTCAAGTTTTCCACAATGAGTCATTTTTAATCTCCGTCAACTGTAGTTGACAGCCACCTCATTGTAGAAAACTCAAAAGCGTTCTAAGATGATTTATGAGTTTTCCAAATTTCGTGTGAAAACTAGTGTGCGCAGGCACAATGGTTGTATTCACTACCAAGTGATGTTAAACATTCGCCTCCCAACAATAAATAGAAAAATCTGCATGACGAGCAAATGCATGTGGAGTCAGAAATCCATATCTCGGCCATTTCTCAGCCAATTTCCACCAATGAACACTTAAAATGATCAGAAAAACCTGTAAGTTTCATTTTTATGCTCAGGTTATCTGTATTCATCGTTCTTGATTAGTTTTTTACATGTATTGGAGGCGGAAGTTTAAAGTTCTATTACTTTTGATTGGAAATAGATATTGAAATAATTTTTTTGGTATATGAATCCCCATTGTCTAAAGTATATGATAGCATGTTTAGAAAATTTTATTGTGTGTGTTTAAAAACTGGGTCAAATCGGCATACGTAATTGAGACATCACTAATCCGACCACAAAAATGGAATCTACTGGTTGTGCTGATCATTTTAAGTGTAGAACGATCCAAATTGGCCCAGAAATGGCTGAGTGAGTAAGGTTCAAAGTGAATGTGTAGATCAGCCATGCAAAATGACCACATTTTTATAGACCCCCCTTATCTCAGGACGGGGGGATTATTCGAGGAAACAAAAACATTTCTTCATAGCCCAGACCCCAAACCCCAACGTACTCAAATGGCATCAAAATCGGTCAACGTACAAAAGAATGTGGGATGCACAAATGTATATTTGTATGAAATCGAAAAAAGACACTTCATTAGTTTACAACCTAATATTTCACAACCGGGGTGGATTCAGTCGTAACTGTTGTAGCTTGTGCGTGACTTCGGCGAGAGTGTTGGCTAGTTCGCATTCACTTGATTAGACGCGGCTAGGTCTCTGTGCAGCCAATCGCACTCAACCTGATACGACTGACCCGATAATGGAACAGATAGCAAGGAATGAATGTCTGGTAAATCAGCCAAGAGCCTCACTTTATATCCTGTGACTGTTCTATGGCGTTCTTCTGCGTTTTGTGCATTTGTAACCGAATTAGAAGTTGGATTGTTCTCAGTTTGCAGATCGATAAGGAAATATTGTTAAAATAAATGAATCTTTTAGGAACTGGTCGGAATATGAACAGAGTTGAAATACAGAAAGTAATGACATGGGAAAATTGTCAAAGAAATTTCAGAACCCTCAAAACTGTCAAAAATAAAGAATTTTTAGCCGCAAAGAGTAGAAAAATATTACCTGGCTAGTGTGCCAGCAATTTTCACAACATTCTGTAGCACCAGCGGCCGTCGTAGCAGGACGATTGGTATGGCTGCCAGTGTTCGGGGTGGCAGGTGCTGTGGCGTCACTATCTGCATCGCCGTCATCAATGTGCACGCTCAATTCTGATGTGTCGTCAGAGACTGGAGTTAGATTGCCGTTATTTTTCACATTTCCATCACGCACAGCTGAGACTACACAGAATACTATTGACAAAAGTAATATGTGCATATTGACCGTAAGTAATGATTTTTTAGAGAATTTTTTAGCGGAGTTTTTTTTGTTTAAATAGTCTAATCAAAGGGGAAAAGGAAACTAGTAAGTGTTTTTTCAAAAAAATTGTGACAATTGGAAATTAATGTCACGTGTTTACACGCCAGCAAAAACGATGTGGCAATTTTCACACAACGTTTTCAATTTTCACAGAAATGGAAGGGCCCACAACATCAAGCACTTCAAGCAGCTCCGTGAATTTTGGTAGACTTCTGTCACTGGACACATTCTTGACCATGATTTTGTCGCCAGTTTGAATGGTTGTCGTATTAGACTTATTATCAAAATACTGTTTGTACAGCATTCGATTGCAGTCGCTGTGAGGCTTTGCGGACATGCGTATGTTTTGTACGTCATTTCGCCTTGCAGCTGCAAATAGTAAATTCCAATGTGGCATGTAGCCATGAATTAAAAAGAAAGGGCAACAATTAGAATTCTTATTGAAGGCGAGGTTGTGTTTTAGCGTAACCATTGGCAGAATATTGCGCCAATGCAATTTAGGGAATTCCAACTTTGTAATAGAATCAATTTCACACAATCTTTCATTTACCCTGTCAACCATTCCATTGGCTGCTGGATTGTGGGATGACACAGGGGAATGTGCTGTGCCACATTCAGCACACACTGAACGAAAACAATCATTTACATACTCCGTGCCCTAGTCAGTTACTATCAGTCTAGGGGCACCATAGATCAAAAATAACTTTGTCAAAACAGCCTGCGCCATCATGTTTGCATGCAAAGACAATACTGGTGTAGTTACGGTGTACCGTGTGAATGCATCGACTGCCACCAGAATTTTTGACTTTTTGTCATTGAACTCTAACTGCATGGTATCCAGGTGTAAGATTTCAAATGGCTGTGAGGGTGTTTCAACTGGGGCCAGGATGTAATATGTGTTTCTTATAGGTCATGCATGAGGAACAATCATCACAATATTGTAAAATGTCTTTTTTCATGGTTGGCCAAGCACATATTGGCATAATAACTGTAAAGTGTGTAACTGCCCGCAATGGCAAGCATAAATTCCCATGTGTGCTTGCGTTAGGCACACTTGTTGCCAGGTTTTTGGTGGCCAAACTGTGTACTCTGTAACATTTGCGGCAGATTGGAAATAAAGGATGTCATCTATAATCAAAGTGCCAGGGATGCTGTCTGGTTCAGAAATAAGCTGTGAAATCAACACAGACAATTCTGGATCCTCGTTTTGTAATTTTATCCAGTCAATTTCGGGCTTCATGGAGATTAGCTTTTTCTGATGACCATCAGTCAAGGAATGTTGACCATGGAGATTTACAACAGTAGGGATCATAGATGCGGCACAGCCTTTAACCATGAGTGCATCCTCATCTAACTCGTTGGCACCAAATTCAGGTTGGTCTATGGGGTTCTGGGAAAGAGAATCTGCCACCAGATTCAAACTACCTGACTGGTGCACAAATTTAATTATTTTATCCTGGACCCATTGGCCCAATGTTCAAGTTTTGAATGATGCAGGCTCTTGAACACCTGGGCTATTCCACCTTTGTCAGTAATTACTATCAATTTTTGGCCTTCAATGAAATCTGCCAAATGACAAATTGACCACACTATAAATTAAGCCTCCAACTCAGCGGCAGAAAATGAACTGTGCGGGTGTGCAAGTCTTTTAGAAAAAAAATGGGGTGCATCTTTCCATCATCAGAAAATTGTGAGAGCACAGCACCCAGACCTGTGGCACTGGCATCAGTCTCCAAATATAACCGCCTGCCATCGCGTTTTGGATGAATCAATACAGGTGGGGTGGCTAGATAATGCTTTACAGTACTCCAGGAATCAAGCATTTCCTCACTCCAGTCAAAATGGGTATTTCCGTGCTTTGGAATTTTATATTTTAATGCTGTATATAATGGCGCAGAAATCCTGCTGTAATTCGGAATGAAGTGTAAATAATACACACACTTGCCCAGGAATCGACGGAGATCTTGCTTGGTATGCATTTTAGGTAGTGCCATCATGGCTTCTAAACGCGACGGGGCAGGTGATATGCCTGTTGAACTTATTTGATGTCCCAGGTATTTCAAGGTGGACGTGAAAATGTTACACTTTTTAGGTTGCATTCGAAGGTTAGAATTCCTCATTCAAATCTACAAGATGTTGGAAAGTCGCTCCACTGTTGCATGATCTGAATGGCATTCTGGTATACCTGAATTGCCCTAACGAGCACACAAACAAAGTTTTTTCCTTAGAAGCTTCATCCGCCAACAGGACATTGTAGTAGCCATGGTGTATTTCAATAGCCATGAAAATGCTTCTGCCTGCAAACTCTGCCAAAATTTCCCCAATTCTGGGCAATAGGTAACTGTCGATCCACGTTATTATATTGACTAATTTGTAATCCACGCAAAAACGCCAATCATCAACACCTTTGGGTGCTATGGTGATTGGTGATGCCCACGGCCCATCATAATACTTAATTATTTTTTCCTTGAGCATGGACTTTATTGTTTTATTAATAAATTCTCTTTTAAAGGTTGGTTCATACCTAGGTGCCTGTTTGATTGGTGGGTAGGTGGGGTCTGTGGCTATTAAATGTGACACCAATGTCGTGCACCCCACGTCATAATCAGAGCACACAAAAATGTCATGGTATTCTGTTAACAAACTGTGAAAAGTGGCAGCTTGTTGAGAAGTGAGCGGGATTCTGTTTTTTGTCGGTAAATTTTTCATTATAAATGCTACACAATCTTCCATGGACATGATGGTTTCATCAGCAGAAGAAGTGTCAGGCGGTGTAGGCATAGTAACGCCTTTAGCACATGACAGTTGGTCAACTGCAACATGTGCCCCAAAAAGTGACATATAGTCCTCTGATGAAAAAATGTTGCCCCAATTTGAACTAGGTTTGAATGATTGTTGACTAGGAACCATCAAAGTATTCACAATTTCTGTCTGAGATGGCAAATCAATAGGAGTGTCAGACAAGTTGAAGAAAAAAAGTTTGATCGAGTTTGGGCCTTCTGTTGAGCTTGTTGAATTATACATTTGTAAATTTTCGTGACTGGTATCCAAAATGTTGTCTACCTTGGTGAATAAAATTGTTGCATTATCCCAAACTGTTTGTGGCACATTCAAAGGTTTCTTTGGTCTTTGGATGGTTACACTGGACTGGCCATTAGCTGGAATGTATCAATGTTTTGTCAATTTGACTGTTTTCGAAAACTTTTCTGAAAATTTGCTCTCTAAATCTTCAAATTGTTGCATAACAGCATTGTTATCAATTGGAACAATTTTTGTCAATTTTTCTAAAGCTAATGGTACAAGCCATGAAAGTTTCTGGAAAGACATAATGTCAGTCCCAATTAGAATTTCTGGCATAGCACTTGGGTCCATGTTTATCCGGCAAATGGCTAAAACTCTGTGCAAAACATTATCAATAGGGGATTCATGTTCCAAATACAGCGGCACTTCAGACTGACTGACTGAGTTCCGACTGACATTTTTCCATTCAACATATAGACTTCAATATTTGTTTTTCTAAGATATTTATCCTGATCAAGACCGGAATTTGCTGCTATTTTATGTAGAATAGAAATTGGTAAAATCGTTCTAGTACAGCCAGTATTTAAAATGACTTTGCATGGGATATTTTCAATGTGCATATTTGCATAGATTTGAGGTCCATTGCATTTCTCAACTCTAATTGACAAACGCTGGTTGTTGCCAACACATGTGCACACTTTCAATGTTATTGATCCATCAAGACCGAAATCACTCATTTCACTGGAAAAATCTACAGAACAACTATTAGTAAATCCAGCCACTGTTTCACTGAACTTTCATCATTTTCAGTCATTTTCGTTTTCACTCGCATTTTCTGTGTCTCCTGGAAACAGTGTTGAGGAACTGTACAACACGTTTGTCCGTGTCGTCGGTGTCTGTGATGGGTTGAAATTTTGTAAATGATGCCAAAATGTCCTTTCCCAATTTTGGCACACACACAAATTGTTTTCAAATACTGCTGCCAATCGATTCTTAAATTCATTGCAGTATAGGTGCAAACGGTCATCTTCATTAGTTACTTCACTGGACATAGTCATTTCATCGGACATTTTAGCAACATTTCCAGAATGGATGTCCGAGCAATTCCCAGCTTTCGCCATCACTTTTGGCATGGCCGAATTTGATGTGTGAGGTGGTCCGTATTTCCTCACTTGTCCAAAACCTTCAGATTTTGGTGCCTGAGAAAGTGGATCAATTCTAGCTGTCGACATTTCATTTTTGTGTTGAGTTATGTGACATTCGCTTGAACGGTGCCCAGCGTGGTTAAGACATAGGCACCAAGGATCAGCATTATTGTTTGAAATCAACTTCTGGACACTGAATCGATTATTTCTAGGTCCAATTTGTTGTTCAACATTAGCGTTGCGGAAATTTTGACGCATGGCTGATGTCGATGTCGACATTTTCTTGACACTGCAGAAATAATTTTCCATCAATTGTACAGACTGCACTAGTGGCAATTTCCTAACTTTCATTGCATATTTAAAATTCGCAACAATAAATTTGTCATACTTTTGCTCATCAAATTTACTCCATAGTTTCACCGATACTAGTTTTTCAATAAGGTTTTTGTCATAGTTCATAGATTCTCTAATATCAGACAATATCAGAACTCATAGTTCATAGATTCTCTAATATCAGAGGATATCAGAACTCATAGTTCATAGATTCTCTAATATCAGAACACATCATTGTGATGACTAGATCAAATAATTTACTTGTCGTCATGCTTGTGCAATGTGACAACCACTTTATTTTGTTATTGTCAGCGCACCTGTCGGGCTCCGACAGAGGCAAATTTTTTTTTTAACATGTATAACTCTTGAGCAACACATATGATTCATCTGAAATTTGACATGCATATACACCTAGGTGATATGTGTGGAACTTTTCACTCGACTTATGGAACTTTTTCAAGTGTTGTCGGAGTCATCACAGAAATGCAGTGTAAACACTGTCCAATGGTTTCTCTACCACACTGATGTATTTGTGGGTGAAAATATGGCAAGCAAACCATGCATAAAAAGTAAACGACCACCCTGCACAGAAAATCTGACAACTCGAAAATGACCATGCATGATTGGACAATGTCGAGCGGTGCACAGGGAATCAGCAAACGTGAAGTTTACTGTGCATCGCAAAACAATGCCGAAGCCGCAGCCCCCACGACGGTATGCCCGACTGGAACTTGCTGCAGCCTTCAAACTTTTTGTCTTGTTTTTACATTCCCCGTTAATTATGAATGCATTCTTTTTATTTTTAATGATGTTTGAAATGTAATTGTATTAAGATTTAACAAGTATCAGCCAATTTCAAACTTTACCAACATGTCTTATGATTAAAATTGTAACCACCAAAAGTGTTGTGTCTAGAATTGGGCTTGCAATGTGCTTACATCAAAATTTTTTCACTAAGAAAGGTGTGCCTCTTGTTAGCATATCCTAGCGCCCTGAGGTAACCTTTGTTCCCCTTTGACCAAATACATTTCATGTGTTTCATTGCCTATTTCCAGTCAATTGTGTACTTGTGTAGGTTTAAAATGGCTAAAAATTGGTATATAACCATGTATATAGCCAAAAACCATGCATTTGAAGGTGAAAAACTATAAAAAGGTGTGAACATTAGCAATTTTGAGTGAAAATAGGGGCAAAATTTCTCTAAAATCATTCCAGATAGATAGATAGATGGCTGAGCAATTGTTATTTGGCTGATATGCTTCGATTCATCATGTTTGTGTTCCATTTTCTACTTTTGAGTGATGTAAACCTTGTTAAAATCACTTGTACCATTCACATTTCAGTAAAGAGATGATTAACCATGTGTGCAACCACTTGAAAATACAATACACCACTTAAGATATGCCTTGCTTTACCAAAAGCAAATTGCAATATCGAATATCAAAAATATCAAAATATGAAATATCAAAAAGTCATATCGTTTGAACCCTTGGAAATCAAAGTTGTTAAAAGTACTGAACTTTTTCACAACTAAACGTAAATGTAAACTATTTATTTTTTACTCACAGATGAGTACAGAAAACGTTAAGTATTCATTTTTTTACTTTTACTCATGCATAAATGTGAGTAAACTACTTTTGTAACTGGAAAATGTAAAAGTGGAAATTTTTGTTAAATTTGGCCCAAATTTTCACTCAAATTTACTAATTTTTCAACTTTTTCACCATCAAATTAACTATTTAATGTGTTTATGCCTATTTTTGTGCTATTTTGCATATTTTATCTCTATATTTAGCTTCAAAAAGCCGATAAAAAAGCTTGTTGTTGTGAAATATATTTTCTGTACTTGCGTACCTTTAAAAAGTATGCAAGTAAGTGAGTACTGGTATTTTTGTCTGGAGGAAACATAAATGTGTTTATGCAGTACTCCAGTATCTGTATTTATTGAGTAAACATGTTTTAACAACTATGATGGAAATATGCAGTTCTGAATGTGCAGCTACTAAGAAACTTGATAATTTATTTGGAACCTCCGCTGGGTGCAGTGACATTCAGTGCAAGCCCCAGCACTATCAGCGCTGGTGACATTTTGTGCCCTTTTTGGCTAGTTCCATGCACTTTGAAAGTGACACAATGTAATGCATGTCGAAATGTGTTTCGATGGGTTTTTTCTGCGATAGGTTAAACATTTACAACCTAAAAAAAAAATTGTGAGTCGGATCAGAGTGATAATATTTCCCTAGTCCAAAGATAACGGGTGTCTAAAAAAGGTGGTTATTTTACATGGCCAATTTGGCTGATTTCATTTTTATGATCAGATTTGTTATGTTTATACTTGTTATGTTTCAACTGCTTTTTACACTATTTTTTGCGCAGAAAAAAAACAGAACAAATCGGCATAATGAGATTAGACATCACTAATCCGACCTTAAAAATCAAACATACAGTTTGCGTTGATTTTTTTAACAGTTAAATGGTTGAAATTGGTCCTTAAATGGCCAAGTTATTGAGCTTCAAATCGATCAGCTAGATTGGCCCAATGTATTTAAAATGACCAGCATCTAAAATGACTAAAAATTGACCTGGGTGGTGCTTTTCAGGTCTAGCACTGGCGACCAGCCGGTGCCCTGCAGTGCTGGTGCCATATTTTTCAGAATGGCACCGGTGCCGGTGTGGTGCGGTGCCATTTTTCTGGGTGCCTTTAACATCACTAGTAGTGACTGGCAAGTTGGTCCAGCACATCCAGGATATTGATCCTTTTCTCAGGGTGAATGGCAATGTAGCGCTTCATCGCATTGTCCACTAGGAAATTTGCAAAAAACTGTTTGCCAGAAAATGTGCTGCTGATCTGCCCACACTGTGAGCGCTTGTGATGCCACCACATGCAGCCAATACTTGAACAGGCCAGCAATGCCTGTTTAATTGCCATCAAATTTGATCTGCTTGGTGGCAGAAGTCATATCCTTGCTTGTTGGGTAAGACAAGTTCGCAACCAGTGAATCCAAATTTCCATTGTCATTTGTGACAAATATGACAAAAATTTCATCGCCACCACAATGCAATGATAACAACATGCACTTGAAGTTGCATATTTCTACCATTTTGTACAACAACAATTTTACATACTTATAATGTCAGTTCATCATGTGACATACATTTTAATTATTTCCCATGCTGCTCTCTCAACAGTGCAATTCATTCAAATGGTTTGATTATCAAACATTTCCTATTTATATGGATACATATGAGAAAATAGATACAATTTATGATATGTACATTTGCTCCCATATGTCAATAAATTTACAAGGAGAAAATATAAATGATATAAAAGCTTTGTGGGAAAGTTTGTTGAATGATCACTTTCGAACTAGACAACAGTGACATTCAAACTAATGTCATTCGAGAAAAGATAGGGTGTAAGAACAAACAAATTGGCAAACTACCAGAATGAGCATCATATCTCTAATATGGCCAATATGTAGCATTGCATATTGCCTCCTATCATTGTCTGACATAAAGACATATGCCCAAAACAGGGGTCACCCAGCTGTCCCACAGAGGAAATATTCTGTTCGAAAAAACCACACATGTCCAAATGTGAAGCCACAAGATTACTTTTTGAGGTGACTTGGGTAACTGTGAACATTTGGTATGGCTGCATTAAACCAACCTTTTTCCTGGCACTTTTCCAACACTACTATGGCACAATTACATAATTACCATATTTCTTTTAATAGAAGGGCACGTCTCCAATAGAAGGGCAGTCTCCAATAGAAGGTTAACAAAGTGCTGGAATTGTGCCAAATGCATGCAAAAATTAAAAATGTCAGCGGACACTGTAGTTAAGTGGATGTCACACAGAGGAAATACTCTGTCCATTGATTTGGTCCTATTTCAATATAAAATGTAGAATGGACACTATAAATCATCATTCTATGAACTGTCTCTATCATAACACTTTGAAAAACCTTGGCATTGGTAGAACATGAAAAAAAACTCGCTGAAAAAATGGCGAAAAAATATAGGGACAGTCTCCAATAGAAGGGCGTCTGCATTAGAAGGACGCGCAAAAAAGGTGACAAAAAATGGAAGGGCGTCCTTCTATCATAAGAAATACGATAATTGGGTTTGGTTTGGGACACAATATTGATCTCAACCTCTGATTTAACAGAAATGCAATAAAACAACTGCAGAGAATCTATGGAAGTTTTGGCATCTAAATTGGGCAGAGAAAATTTCACTTTGTGCAAAAGGATGGCTGTCAAACGGTCGGTAAAAATCGCGTTTCTGTCTTGTCTTTCTGTATTTATATCAAATTGTATGACCTATTTGGAATGTACCGTATTTCCTTGAATAATCTCCCTGGGGGATTATTATTTCGTCAGACTTTTTGAGGCGGGGGGGGGGGGTATTCAAGGCGAGGAATTACTCGGAGGGGGGGGGGGGGGAGAAGAATTATTATTTCATCAAAATTTCAAAGGATGTTTATATCAATTCATTTTGCAAAAAGCGCTTTATTGTCGCTTTATTACCAGATGTACTGCATTTCCATTTGATGAATCCAATTAGACAGAGGTATTTTGCTTGGTCTTGTTTCATCGATTGTTTTTTAAAAGATGTGTAGTATTTTTTGTCCATCTGTGGGGGGGATATTTCAAGGGGCAAATTATTCTTCCTCACACGTCTAACAGGGGGGGGGGGTTATTCGAGGGGACATTATTCAAGGCGGGGAATTATTCAAGCAAATATGGCATATACAGTTTGAACATTATTTTTGTATGAATGTTCTTTTCAACTGATGGTATAAATTTGCATGCACACTGATGTCAGACAATTTGAATTGAGTCCTCTATTTACTATTGAGATTTATGACCATCATATGATCAATATTGGTCTGTCGGGAAAGTTCGTGCCGTTTCAGGATCGTCGCCCATTGGATCGTCCTGGACGATCAGTGGGCCTTCAGCCGGCGTATATAAGCTGGAATTTATCCAAGCATAAATTTTTACCACAAAATTGATTACGTAAAAGTCGATGCAGTGCTGATTTATCTTTCAATAATGTTCAAAACTCAACGTGCACGATCCAGCGTTTCTGTGGTTTTCGATTTTTCGATGAAATTTCAATGTAAAATCGGCTGGAAACATAAAGTAGGATATATGTATTATCATCCACCTTTATGTAATCAATTTCGCGGTAAACTTTTATTTTTGAATTTTACGTTGAGCGGTAATTTCAGCTTATATACACCGACTCAAAACTCACAATCCCCGACCATCCAAGGGAAGACGGAACGAACTTTCCCGACAGCCCAATAAATGGATACTTCTGAGAATACCTATACAAGTGACCAATTACTGAGGGGTCTGACCACACAAACATGTGAGCGGAATGCAATGTGTAGGCTGCCATTGTGCACGACGCATCTTCAACAACTGCAAAAACCCTGCAGAAGGGAACAAGAAAGTGCAGAGGCAGCCCCAGACCAAAGTGCAACACCTGGCAAGTGCTATATACCATATTTCCTCAAAATACCCCCTTTCAAAATTACCACTATGAAGGTATAAACCCCCCTCGAACCCCTCCCCCCCCAATTGAGTGTAAAGAGAATGTAGACACAGTTTGTGTTCTGCGTAACGATGGCAAAAAAAGATTCAAAAATTTGAAAATATTTTCGAATTTTCGAAAATCTTCATAATTTTCGAATTTTTATTTCACCCCTGGACAAAACACTTAAAAATTGATTTATTTTCTAAAAAATTCAAAAATTCAAAAATTCAAAAATAGTTTTCAAAGTTTTCAGAGAATTCAAGGTGGCAAAACGCGGTTTTAAGTTCAGCATGCTAAAAATAAAGCAACAAATGATATGCGTTGGGTCTGAAAAAGTCTCATGTAATGAAAAAACAAACATTAAAAAAACCATTGGAAGGGCATCGGCAAGCGGCGAACTCAATCACATCCATTTAGGAATGCACGGAGCCGCCCAAACAATTAGAACTGCGGCACTCTACCTCCGCGGATACAGACTCCGGTCCATCAAAAAAATTGCTTGCGGGTCTTCCGAGAGGCAGTCACACAAACTTTTTTGGAAGGCATTCAGCCCAGCAGAAATGGTGCAAACTAGTGCAAGTGTTTCTACCATTTGTCAAATTAAAGTGAAGTGAAATTGTCATGTCATGCTTCACTTACAGTCAAATTAAGGTTAAAAGGGGCTCCAAACATGAAGACACTCCAAATACTGTGTTTTAAGCTTCAAATTCAATTCAGTTTTTCTAAAAAAATTCGAAAATTGCCAAAAAAGATTTGAAAATTCAAAAATTAAATTTGAAATTCGAAACTTTATTCGGGAAAAAATTCAAAAATTCACTTTAGAAAAAACACTTAAAAATTTAAATACTTTTTTCTGGAAGATTTGCCATCGTTAGTTCTGCGTAATGCAGAACACACGTTTAAGCAATAATTAAGGCACGTTTGAACAGGGTTTGTACCATCTACCTACCGTATTACCTCGAAATACCCCCATGGGGTTTATTATTTCGCCAGCAAAATTTGAGGGGGGATAATTCGAGGGGGGGGGTCTATTATTTCGCCAGAAATTTTTGGAAATTTCCCATACGCAGACGTAGGAAAATCGAACAATCACAAAGATTTATATGTGTTTATAGGCATATATTACGTATATACACAAAAACCCTTCCCTAACGTCACTTAATCATCAGTTTTAACAGTATTGTCATGTACGTTCACGTTACACTCAATTCTAGGGGGTATTTCGAGGGGGGGGGGGTTATTATTTCCTCAGCCGAAATTTAGGGGGGGGTATTTCGAGGGGGGGGGGGTTAATTCAAGGGGGGGATAATTCGAGGTAATACGGTAAATACATTTATATAAGTCTACAGACGTACATGTCAGTTATTGTTGAATTTTTCTACCTCAGCATACGTCAACAACAAATCAGTACTGGGAGTAAAAAAGATTTCTGCGAAATAATAAACCCCCCTCGAAATACCTCCCTCGTTTAACTCCCCTATAAATTTCCAGTATGAAAAATTAAACCCCTTGGGTATTTCGAGGAAATTCGGTAACCGTTGTAAAAATTATGTGCATCAATGGATAGTGATGTTAAAGGCAGTGTCAATCAAAACAAAAATAAAAGATTGTGTTACTGAACTTTGCATGACAATTGACTGTTAAATTAGCATTCAACTTTACATTTGACAGTTAACTCTACATTTGACACTTTACTTTGCACTTTACACTGCTTGGGACTGCCAACTGACGCCTTTGGTGTATGATGCCTTATTTTTAAAATGGCTCCATTGCGTCATTGGAGCTTGGCGCCCTCTTTCCGTGGTGACCTTGGCGCTTGGCGCCCAGTTTCTGAATGGCGCCATGGCTCCATTGGCGCCTGGCGCCCTTTTTTCCGGCGCTTTTCCACCACTACTTACTACATCTACACCGCTACTCAGGCTTTGTGGCATACCCACCGCTGAAAAGAACATCCGCAAAGTGGGGGCGTCGCATAAGAGCTGGTTATTGTCCATATTATCGGAGTAAGTTCAAAATGCTTAAAGCCGGATTTACAGCATACCAATCAATAGGAGGTGATGCGACAAATTCATCATCGCCGCAAATTCATATATGAGTCAGTCCACGAGTCAGTAGACAAAAGTTGGACACACCTAAAAAAATTTTATTTTCTTAAAGTGTTGCCTATATAGCACCGATAAAAAAATCAGTTTCGAGAGGGTCCTCTATTAGAATCCACAGACTTTTTGGGGTGTTCCCCTCAGGTCACATAACCTAAGAAGGCAAAATGTGCTAGGCACTGTTTTCCGCAGCAAAGTCACATCGTGATTGAGGCAAAACCAGGAAAAACTATTCACTATGATTCATACCACAAGATAGCTGAGATTGTGCTCTTTCAGAATCCACAGTTTCCCAGAAGGTTCACCGTCACGATTTTATACCTAAGAAATCAAAAAGGCATAATTTTGATCATCTGATGTCATCTCATCACGACTGAGGTCGTACCTGAGTATACGTATAGGCTTTATTTTATATCATTGCGAAGCCGAGAATGTGCTCTCTCAGAATCCATAGATATTTCGGGGGTTTGCTGAAACAAATTCACCCTAGAAGCCAAAATGTGCTGGCAGACCTGATTCCGGCTGATTGCATTGCGATTCACGCCTTAACCGTGTCCGGGACAAGGCAGTAGACACACATGGTTGCGAAGCCGAGAGAGTAGGGCTTGAAACTCGATTTTTTTCAAACTCGAGTTTGAGTCGCAACCCCAAAATTTTTCTGGTCGAGTCGGCTAGTTGAGTGAATTCTGATAGAGGAATCTTTCGGCTTCACAATCATGTGTGTCTACTGCTTTGTCCTGGACACAGTTAACGTGTGAATTGCAATGCAATCAGCCGGAATCGGCTCTGCCAGCACATTTTGGCTTCTATTTGAAATTGGTGTCAGCAAACCCCCGAAATATCTGTGGATTCTGAAAGAGCACATTCTCGGCTTCGCAACGATATAAAATAAAGCCTATATGTATACTCAGTTACAGCCTCAGTTGTGATGCGATGATGTCAGATGATCAAAATTATGCCCTTTTGATTTCTTAGGTATAAAATTGTGACAGTGAACCTTCTGGGAGGCTGTGGATTCTGAAAGAGCACAATCTCAGCTATGTTGTGGTATGAATCATAGCAAATAGTTTTTCCTGGTTTCACCTCAATCACGATGTGACGTTGCTGCGGAAAAGAGTGCCTAGCACATTTTGCCTTCTTAGGTATATGTGACCTGAGGGGAACACCCCAAAAAGTCTGTAAATTCTGATAGTGGAATCTCTCGGCTTCACAACCATGTGTGTCTACTGCCTTGTCCCGGACACGGTTAAGGCGTGAATTGCAGTGCAATCGGCTGGAATCGGCTGGAATCGGCTCTGCCAGCACATTTTGGCTTCTTGGGTAAATTGGTTTCAGCAAACCCCTGAAATATCTGTGGATTCTGAAAGAGCACATTCTTGGCTTCGCAACGATATAAAATATAGTGATTATAGGTTTATAGCCAGGTCCCCAACAGAGAATAATGTCAGAAATACCCAATTTTGGGAATATTCACTTTCAATTATATGCTATATACAGGGATGGGCATTTTCAGTTACCGCTGGAAAAACGCGATAGCTTGAGCTACGGTTAAGCTATCGCAGTGAAATTTTAGCACAATAGAGTAGACTCCATAGGACACCTATTCTGAAGTTTGCAACCCAAGCGGCCACATTTTGGGTGAGTTGTGGAACACACAGTTTTTAGTGTAATTTTGTGACTTGACCCCCGTTATCTCAGGACTGGGGGACTATTCGAGAAAAACAAAGAATTTGGTTGTAGCCCCGACCCCAAACCCCAACATACTCAAAGGGCATCCAAATCGGCCAATGTACGACAGAATGGGACAACACCAAAGACCGGTGACCCCCCCCCCCCTCAAATGCCACCCTCGATTTATCCTATGGGTGACGCCCAGTCACAAAATTAAACTAAAAACGGTGTGTTCCACTACTCACCCAAAATGTGGCCGTTTGGGTTGCAAACTTCAGAATAGGGGTCCTATGGAGTCTACTCTATTGTGTTAAAATTTCACTGTGATAGCTCAACCGTAGCTCAAGCTATCGCGTTTTTCCAGCGGTAACTGAAGATGCCCACCCCTGTATATGAATGAAAATTTTACATGTATTTTATAACTCACTGGGCCCATTGGAGTGCCTTAGGACCATTTTTGCAAGTTTCAATTTTTTACCAGTGTCCATGTTTTGTTCCTGGGGTGGCTATTGACTTGTGGACTGACTCATATACAAAAACCGTAAGAGCTACGGTTTTCAAAATTGACATGTAGAAAGAACGCACTCGTGCCTATATTGTATTAATTTCTTTTTTGAAAAAGCTACAGTGGTTGTCGAGATATTGATCATTCAAGAAAAAACAACCAATTTTGTGGCGATATTTGAAGAGTTTAATTCCAAATGTGCACATATCCACATTTTTTGATTTTTCAAAATCGCATTTTAAAGTTTGGCAGTGGCCCGACAGCGCCATGTTTGGGCGACAAAGCTTGCCCTGCACTTTTCAGATACCTTGAACATTTGTCTACATTTTTCTATCAAACAAATTTTGTTGGCCGGCAAATATTTTGGGAGTTATGTCATATTTTGGAAAACATCCAAAATAGGGAGTAAATCTGAATATTTGCAATTCAAAGTGAAATAAATGATAAACAATGCATTGTGAAGCAAAACTGAGTCAGCCATTGAAAGCTCATGTCGAAAAGTACCTTGACCTAAATTTTCAGATCAATATACTGGGTGGCCCACGTCAGGCGCACGGTTTCGATTGGCCCCCAACACATCAATTTTGAATGAAAACCGCTCAAATTTGGTATGGGGGTAAATAAATGTACCCAATTTGTTGTGTTAAGTGCACGGTTTCATCGCAAGATTTTGTGTCAGAACATGACACAGTTTTATATTTACGTTTTTGAATGTGTCCCATTGTAGATGGTCCTGTGGAGTGACGTTGTTTTGCATATGATGTGATAAATGTGAAAATTTAGTGATATTTATGTGTGTGCTTAACATTCTAAATTGGGTAAATACATTTATCCACAGTCATGCTAAATTTGGACTATTTTTATGAATAATTAGGTCTTTGGTAGACAATTGCCTGACATGCGCCACACTAAAACATGTATTAAACTTTGCTTCACATTCCGACATGAATTTTTGTGATGTGGAGTGGAACCATGCACTTAACACAACAAATGGGGTACATTTATCTACCTCCATACCAAATTTGAGCAGTTTTCAATCGAAATTGACATGCGCCTGACGTGGGACACCCTATATACACACATTTTTGATATATAGTGCAAAATAGATTTGGAAATTCATGCATGCACTTTTGGAAATGAAACTATTTTTTGGATATGTGCACTTATGAAATGAAACTCCTGTGGTCCAAGATGGATATGTGCATTTCGATGTGAAAATTGTAATTTTTCTGAAAAATGGTACCACTGTATCTCGGGAACGAAATGGACTATAACCCTAATTTTTTTGCTAAAATGTACAAAACTATACATGGAATTCAAATCCACGCTTAACTATATTTTTCTGGATTTGGCGCTTGTGCATTTTTGGAATGAAACTCTTCATTGTTGGCAGTCAAATATGCCCACTGCAGCTTTTTCAACAAAAAAAATTGAACACAATATAGACACAAGTGCGTTCTTTCCATATGTCAATTTTGAAAACCATAGCTCTCACAGCTTTTGTAAAATTGAATTTACAGAGATGTTGACTTTGTCGCATCACCTCCTATTGATTGTAATGCTGTAAATCTGGCTGTATGTTAAAAGGTTGAATAGATCACTGCATTTCCCTCGAAATACCCCCTGGGGGTTTATTTTTTAAGAGTGATACTTTTGAGAGGGGGTTAAACGAGGGGGAGGGTATTCGGAGGGGGATTTGTTATTTCGGCATAATTGACAAAAAAATAACAGGCCTAAATTGTTGTTTGTACACAGACATCAAAAAATGCAACAAAAACTACAATTTATAAGACTTATAAACTTATAAATATAAGTTTAGATAATATAAACCCTGCTCTAACATAAACCAGTCATTGTTTTACCATGTGTTCTGCAGCAGAATACTGGGGCCTTTTAACCTATGGGGAAGGTGGTTATCGTCCACTACGTTCCAAGTAAAGAAAAAAGTGTATTATGGTAGTATTTTTTCCGGAAAGTGTCCGTTTTGTGGGAGTTATGTCCCATTTTGTGAAACTTATGTCCCTATGACGTCATAATATTGACGCAAGATTGGGTTATGGTATCCAAATCTTGCGTCGATATTATTTTCGTCACTTGGGGTTATGGTAGTTGAAAAGTTGACGCAAGATTATGGTATTGCGTCGCTTAATTTTGCGTCAGCATTAGAACTACCATAATCTTCTACCGTAATTTGCTGAATGTAAGGACAGATATTGAAAATTTGTTGTTTTTGTCTTGTGGGAACGAGTGTGGACATAACCATGTTTCCCATAGGTTCAGAGGCCCCTGGAGTGTTGTGTTGTTGTTGTTGTTGTTGGAATAAATATTGGCCATTTTCTTAATAAGAATGTGCTGTTAATAAGGGGGTTTTGTTGAATTAAGTAGGCTATGTGAGAGAAATGAAATTTATACAGAATGAAACTAACTACTGGTTGGAGCAAATGAACTAAGATTGGGGTTGAGCCAAGATTTGAATTGAACCAATATGAGCTCATGTGGTTATGTGACCTATGCATGTGAACAAGGTCATAAATCATCAATTTGATAGAAGGATTGAACTGTAACAAATGACCTTGTGCACATGCCTTCTTCCATTGCGCAACTGTTGTGTTCATATGCCTTCCATTCTGCAGCTGTTGTGTTCATATATGTTTAATGGTTGAGTTTAAACAGAGCACTGCATTGCATAGGGATTTGAAGTGCCTATGTGTATGTGGCCTTCATGGATTATGTAGATTGTGTGCACATTGGATTTTGGGATGTCCTTGTGTAAATGCTTTTATTATTTTGCTGTTTCCATTGTTCCATTTTGCAGCTGTTGTTTGTGGGAGTATAAATACAGCTCTCTGAAGGGGGTTATTTTATTGTTTCCATCACCATACTAAGAACATCTAAGGAATAGGAACAATATCATGTTGAACACTTGAGTGAATTGTGTTCTGTAGCTATTTTATGACAAAAGTGAAACTTTTCCTGCATATTGTTTTTGCTACTTAGAAAGACATTATATTTGAACTCATAGTGAAACTTATCTAGATATTCAAATGGTATTCTATGCTTAATTCTACAAATCATGTTTTTCCATTGCATGAGTGGTGATGCATCCTCATTGAATTGCCAAATTCTGCTTGTAATTTGCACTGTAATTGTACAAACTTTACACTTTGCCATGATGTCCACAAGTTGATTAGCCTCTAGAAAGAGTTGAAGTAACTGTCCTGTAAGTATGTCATTTGTACATACAAATGATAAAACTAGTTGAGACTGTTTCAGACTATCAATAATTGAGTGTAAATAACGAAAAGCATGTAAAAAAGATAGTTGACTGTAATTGCCAATTACAAATAGAGCTAATTCACACATTTTTTCCTTTTTTGCGAAAATGGGCCATAATTGTGTTACATAATGCATACAATCCTTTTTCATTTCATCTCTCAGTACAAAGCATACTCGTTTAATGTTCATACACCAACATATCATATTATAGATATGTTTGGGTATTGTTTCACCATATCCAATGGATACAGAGAAACCATCGTCTGTTCCAGATCCAAAGTAGTTTATAATGAGTTGCTTTGTACCATCAGATGTAATTGATCTAGCTTGGAATTCCAGTAGGGTTATGACTTTTCCCTTCATAATGGTAATTATGTGATTACTGTTTAACAGATGAATCATGGTCCTTTGCATGTAGCTCTCATCACTTTCTTCATGGCTTCTCTTTTTGGTGGCAATGCTCTTGATCAGCATGAGAATGTGTCCGATTGGAATGTAAGACATCATAAGTGCACTGATTTCCAGTGGTACATCTTTTCTGAAGTATGTCTTGATGGTTTCAGCGTACTCATCGTCCTCCTGTGATAATTGTTTTGATTTACTTGTTGTTATTCTATGTGGAATGAATGTGAAGTTAACCTTTGAGACATAGGCCTTTTTGCCCTTTATCACTTCTTGGACAGCCGCAGATTGCATAGTGGTGGTGGATTACAAATGAATGTAGCTGGCTCTTCTAGAGAAGGAGAAGATATAATTAGCAATCGTCAAATTTTGTCGAATATTCTGAAAAGCGGATCAGGGAGTGGAATATTGTTCAAGCGTAATTTTTTCACCGTTTTCAAACCACAAAAGCAATATACGGAAAGGTTTAAGCTAAATTTGAATGCATATAGGATTTCCTTCCATGATTTGGATGGACATGCAAATGTAGATGCTGTTTTGTGTGAGGCAATAGATTGTGTATACAGGTATTTTTGATTTATTTATCCGTTTTGGATGTGGATTTGTGCATTTACATATTGTTTTTAGGCATACCGTTGGGGATCGCCATCCAACTGGTTTGTATGTTGGCATTTCTCTACAGCATCCAAATTTACCTGAATGTATGTTTTTATGTATTATTCCAAATAAATGTAGTATTGTCTTAATTTGTCATAAACTTTTATGCAGCATATGTGGAACATTTTCGTTTGGGGACCCGTTTTAGTGCTGTGGCTACAGCTCAAGACATTGGAAACTTGCTAAATTCACATCAAACGATCAATTTGGAAGATAATTCTATGACGTTAATTGTGAATGTTATTGGTTTGTTCTACATTCTCGATTATGTTTTTGGATTGAGAGGAGGAGACTATATGTCAATTCTACACCTTTTATATGTATAGAGCGATAATGGATCCAGTTGATCAGCCGTCCTGTTCCTATGCTGTGGCTCGTACATTCAACATCAACAGATGCTTTAATGACAATGTACATGATGGTGATGATGGAAACGATTCGGATGCATCTGACACTACAATACCTGAGGATTTAACAGATTTGAAGAACTATGGTACTGTAGGTAGATTAAGTGGGGGTCGTAGAAGATCTGCATATCAGGATGTCACAACCGCAAGATTGCGTCAATCAATGATGATCAATACAAAAAGGAAACATTGTGAATATGTGGTTGCATCTGAGCAAACTTTAGTATATGCGATTTGTTTGGCTTTGGGCAAAATACTTGCATTTAATCCGGATAAGGGTAAGGAATCGTGTAACTATTGGCGTCGTGTTAGGCGTAATTGTCAAAAGAGTCCATCTGCGGAGCTTGAAAAGTTAGCTACTAGGTTGCGTTCTGAAGCTGGTTTGCCACCTGCAAACGTTTTTGTTGGCCTAGATGCATTGGATAGGATTCAACGGATACCTATGTTAAGAGGTGTTGCAATTAGGGTTTTCCAAGAGGGTACTAAGCAGCAAGTATGGCCACCATCTGATTCCACTTTACATTTTGCATATAGTGACCATGTGATTGATTTATGTTTGTATCACCATGGTGGAAATATATTTTTCGCTGTAATATGGGGTTTAGTGACTTTTTTAAGTGCACGTGGATATTGCGAGTCATGCAAGGAGGTGCTGTTCGGGCGGAAAAGGTATGTTATTTTGATGTTTTCAATGTGTTTTGATTGTGATTTTAATTTTAAGTTTTCTTTCATAGGCATATATGTCCGTTCAGATGTAGCTATTGTGGTATTGTTGCTCTGACGTCAACAACTAAAACCACAAGCTTGTTATGCGACTGCGACAAGGTGAAAGGTGAAGAAAGAACATGTCCGGATTGTCTGAGAAAGTTTTTCTCCACGTTTTGTTTCAGGTATGCTTGATTTGTTTGTTGCTATATACAAGTTGTTTATGTAAATGAGTATACATTTGTTTTACACAGGCAGCATCTACATAGACAAGGTAGAGGTCAATGGTCTATTCCACGATGCTATGCTCAGCGATTATGTTCAGGATGTGGCCATTACTTTAGTCTCAAAAGACGTGAGGATGGATCGTTTGTCAACAGTCACAATTGTTCAGAGGAAAGAACTTTTGGATGTGCCTATTGTAAAAAGCAGGTACAGCTTGGCATACCACATGAAGCATGCTACTTGCCCGTTCTGAAACCACACAAGATTGAAAAGTCCAAGAAAATTGTATTTTTGGACTTGGAAACAAGGATATGTAGTAGTACAAATGTACACAAGGCGAATTTGTTGACAACGGTTGTGTAAGTTATTTATTTGTTTTGTTTTTGTGACAATTGTAAACTATGCGTTTTTTATAGGTCATGTTCACGATGTTGGCGAAAGGACATGTATGCTCCATGTGCAAAATGTGGCATTGCGAGGGTTTGTGTTTGGTCTGGAGAGAAGTGTGTATACGACTTTGTGGAAAGCTTTTTTTGCATGGGTGAGTTTTTTAATGCAACTATTTTTTACAAAAATAATGTTTACAAACTGTTTTCCTTTTCAGAAAATGCAAATGCAACAATTGTTAGTCATTTTGGCAGTCGGTTTGACTTCCATTTTCTACTATCTGCACTGATAGAACAATGCAAAATGCCAGAGACGACGTTTTCACGTGGCAATCGTCTACTATATGTAAAGTTCAAATGTGGAATTAAACTAATATGTTGGGCAAACTATATACCAACATCACTGGAAAACTTATGTAAATCGTTTGAGGTTCCTGTGGCGAAATCGTTCTTCTGCTATGACATGAATGAAGAATATGTTACTGATGCATACTGCCACTTGCGTCCAAAGTGGGAATTCCCTGTTTCGGGCAGAAATTCTAATGATTTTGACTTGTACCATGCTGAGCACTATGACAAGGTCTTTTGTGTGTTTGAAGAGATGTCAATTTATTGCCAAAGAGACAGTTATGCACTATCATATGCGGCGATGCGTTTTCGAGAGGAACTGATAAACCTACTGGCTGTTGACTTGTTTGCAGAAAAAGGAACATTCACAATATCTGGATTGGCACTACGTGTGTTCCAAAGTATGTACTTTCATTATTATTATTATTATGATAATTTTTCATGTTCATAATACTTCACTTTTTTCAGTTCGATTCCTACAAGAGGATACATTGGCCATTTATCGAGGTGAAGCTCTGATGGATAGAAACAGCAGATTTTCAATGGCCTTTTTGACAGCATATAGTAGATACTTTGGTGTTGGTTGTGTTTATGTTTTTGGGGTTTTGCATTTTATACATTCACCAGTATCAATATAGGTTCATGTCCAACATGCTGGCAACGATCGTGAATATGTTGTTCGATGTAGCAACAGTCGACAGTACAAGGTGGATGGAGCAGAATTTGAAGAGGACACTGGCACACCATCAAGACTAATAGACATTCATGGATGTTTTTTTCACTCATGTCCAATGTGCACAAATCACTTGGCGCCTGTGCGGTTTGTTCAATTTATTGTTTTTATGTAGTAGTACATATATATTCAATACGTAACGTTATCCATGCAGACCACTTACATTGCTCGGTGGCAAAACGCCGTTGCAAGTTCGAGAACGTGACTTTTTTAGAGCTAATAACATTGCGAAGGCCGTTCACCCTTTGCTCTATGATGTATATTGGGAACATGAGTGTCGGAATGTGTTAAGCTCGAATCGTGTTATGAAACAGTTTTTCACAGAGGCGTTATCTGAGAAACCTTTAAGCATCTATGATGCAAATTTTGGTTAGTATTAGAAAGTGGCATTTTTTGCTGTTTTTCTGTGCAAACAATGTACATATTACAGGAGGCAGAATTGACACGTTTCAAATTGGAACATATGACAATATGAATGTCACAAAACCAAATGCTGATTTTTTGGATTTTTGCAGTTTGTATCCTGCAATGTGTTTGACAAAGCCAATGGCACAAGGTCCAGGGAAAGTTGTTTCAGAAGGGGGTATTTCTGGAGACCTAAATGAATGGGTTTTGGTATGCTTTTTTCTTATTTTAATTTTGTTATTTTGTACATAATTCCATTATACTCATAACAGACTCACTTTGGCATTGTGAAAGCATGGGTACATTATCCACGAGCGAACATATTTGTTCCACCCCTACCGTTCCGAGCCAAACTACCTGGTGGAGATGAGAAGATTTTCTATAGTACTTGTGCAGCATGTTGTATTGAACAGAATGTAAACGTATGTACACATACGTTTCAGGAACAGATTTTTCGTGGCACATGGACAACTGTGAGTTTTGATTGGTTATTGTGTTGAATTGTACATGGTTGTTATGTTTTCACTTTTAGGTTGAACTATGTGCGGCAATCAAGTATACAGGACTGAAGATTGTGCGAATTGTTTCTGCACATGTTTATGAGTCACGGGTTTGGTCAAGAGATGCTGGGGTTGAGTCAGGACTGATAAGTGCCTTTATGCTTGCATTCTATAAGCTAAAGTGTCAAGCAAGTGGTTGGTTTGCTTTCTATATATCATAATGTTTTTCCATCAAATTGACAAATGTAATTCTAATGTAGATTTGCCACCGGACAAGAGTGCAGCTGAATATTCGGCTGAAATTGCCGAGAGATTTGGAATTTATATTGCACCAAGATCGTTTGCTCCAAATCCTGTGAAACGCTCGGTTGCAAAGCTCATGATCAACTCATTGATTGGAAAGTTTGCACAGAAGAAGTCAGGCTCCCAGACAGAGTTTTTCAAGGATCATGGAAGCTTGCTGAAGGTTCTTGAAAATCCAAATTTGAACGTGCACTGGCTACAGGTTTAATTTGACCCCTTGCATTTTTGTTTCAGTACTAATTTCAACACTGTTTTTCAGCATTTTGGATCGGCCGATGCAACAAAATTGGGACTAGAGTCTTCTGTGATGGTGCAGCATTCTATATCACAGGATTCAACCTTGGCACATGTGGGACCAAACAATGCATTCAGTGTTCCAATTATTACAACAATGGTGACGGGTTATGCTAGAGTGGAATTGTATGAAGCTATGATCAGAATTCCTGAAGAATGCCTATTATATACAGACACGTTGGTTTTTTGCCTACTGCTTACATGTTTACTGTTTACATTTCACCATTGTACTTATTATAGGGATTCAATAATGGCTTTGGATGGATCAAATTTGCAGTCTCTATGTGGGCACCATCTTGGACAATTGACACCTGTGCTGAAAGATCAATATAAATTGGAGCATGTTTGCATTGTGGGGGTGTGTTTTTGGTTTTATTTATAACAACAACAACATGTAAAATGTTTTTGATGATGACACTTGCTTACAGCCCAAGCAATATGCATACACTGCCAAAAACTCTACGACTGGAGAAAGCTACAAGACAGTACGATTACGAGGTTTTGCGACTGCCGCAGAAACAGATCAACAAGGACAGAATAATAGAAAGCCTACTGTGTCTTATGATAATATGTGTGATGCTGTCCGATCTCTTTTAGAACAAACAGAGTTGAAGAAATTAGGACTGAACGAACTCAACTTTTTGTTGAGTAAAGATTTCACTATATCTATTGATGGTCGCAAAAAGTATTATAAGCCTGTATCAAATAAGCGCTTTTTTGTTCCGCCTGGTGTTGGAGGTGCTACAGCCATTCGAACATTTCCATATGGATATAATCGCATTTAAATATATATGTTGTCATTGTGATTGTGTGTTTAATGTGAAAAATAAAATTGCAGGCTCTATAATCTACTGCTACTGCTAAATCAATAATAATACTAAATGACATCACAATTGATTCCTTCGATTCATTATCACCAGCTAATTTTGAACTGGGTTCTGTTCGCATAATTACTGAAGCAGAATATCAGTGCTTGACCGATTGTCAGAGACAGTTGGAGCGCTTGAAAAGTTGGTGGTTTTTCTTGTATTGTTATGATTATGTGTGTATATGAAACTGCAATGTTTCTCCCCCCATATGCAGGATGTCCACTAATTTCACAAATGTTGGGAGACCAGGCCAAACAAAACCCTCCGATAAACATGTCAGAGAGAACTCTATTTTATCAGCCGCACCTGGTGGAATCGGTTCAGGGCACACCACAAATGCAAGACCAGCAACAATGTATGGCACCTCAACACCAACAGCATCAGATTATGCAGTTTCCAAACCCGCCACCGCCATTGCCAAGCCACATACAATTGCAAAGGGAGCCTCCACCGCCGGTTTTGTCACAGATGCCAACAGTAGCAACAGTGCAGGAAACCCCAAGGCCAAACCCCCAGTCAGAGGTGGAAAATCAACTATGCGTGGTGGCAGCCGACCACAACAACAACAACAACAACAACACCAGCAGTATGACAGCACAATTGTCGCAGAGGACCCTCCCGGTTATTCATATTGCAATTAATCATTGTATACTAATAATAATAAATGTATATTTTTAATGCAGAGTACCTCAACAGAAACGAGGCCAATGCAATTCACAAACGAAAACTCGCTGCTGGAGGGTACAGAGGGATGGGAAGAGATGGTGTCGCGTCTGCAAACCCCCCCGCCCAAGTCATTGGACCAAATGTCATCAGCACACAGCGGCAGCAGCAGCAGTTGTCAGAACCCACACACGAGTCACATGCAAAACGATCGCTCATCCCCGGTTGTTTCGACAGTGACGACAATAGTGCAGACGAAACTACACGACCTCCAGTGCTTGAACGCCCAACAACATTGCAAATGGATACATCCACAACTGCAGCAACAAGGGGCAGACGTCGCAGACCCGCTGGCAAAATTCTCACCAGACCCCCACCAGCAGCCGAAACAGAAGAAAACAGTCAAGAAAAAGATGGGGGGACCAGCGAAACTGTCGACAACTGGGATGACACCAGTGAGCATGAGTTTGAGTATATTGGGAGTGATTTGCAAATGCTAAAGAGGCCAAAACCGCGACGTCTTGAAGCAGACATCGTTGGGTTATCACATGGTATTGCGCCATCCGGTCAACAACAACAACAAGAAGAAGAAAAAGCCACAAAAGGGCGAGATGTTGCCTCCAGAAAGCGTAGTAGTGCAGAAACAAGTGGAAACATAATGAGAAAGAGCAGCAAAAGTTTGAGACGTGAGGATTCCTTTTTTTCAATGTGTCAGAAAACTGTGCATGTTACAGATGAGGACGATATGGATGACGAGGAAGAAGAAGAAGGCAATGACGACGATCTATTTATCGAGGCTTTGGAGAAATCGACCATGGAAACAAAGAAAAGGGTTATCCCTATAATTGACGACATAAAAATTGCCGACGATTCTACTACAAGTGTCAGCCCAGACAATGCCATCGTTCCTTCCAGACACAGAGAAAAACAGATTGTTGAAAATGCAGATGGTAGAAGGTACATTGGACTGACTGAGTTTGAGCGTGGCATTAAACGTGAAAATGAACGTGGCCACTCATCAAATCTCGCACGTTCGTTTTTGTACAATACAAAGCAACAACAACAACAACAACAATTGTTTCTTCAATTGTAACACACAGGTGGAAATCCAGCCCGATTTGATGCGCCGTTTGTGAAGAAAGACATATTGGATGCACCGCCGTTTCCGTTTCGACCGCCAAACACCGTTGTGTTCTGGATGTGTAGGACGTGCCGTGAAATTTCTCAACGTGGAAAAGGGAAACGCTTTGTCAATGGACGTACAACGTTCACAATTGACATTTGCAAGGTTATTTTTATTTGTCATTTACATGTCTTCATATATTCATGTATATACTTACACAGGCATGTCGCACATTGAACTGTGAGGCTTATGACACTTTTCAAGGAGATGGTGAAGAACCAGAGTTTGACACTTTGGGCAAGAATGACATTTATGACAGCCACAAAAAGTATCCCTATCCGGTGCAGTACACACTATTGGCAGGGCCACCATTCTGTCTCACACGTACGGAGGCAATTGTACTTCTAATGTGCGAATACTGCAGGTAGACTTTATAGCTTTTTTGTCCTGGCTACACAATCAAATAATGGTTTACTTGTCACAGGGCTGTGACATCTTCCCGAGAATGTATGCGAGATGTGAATGGGCGATGCCGGGTATGCTATTGTTTTCACTTTTCATTATACCAATATGACACTTTAAAGAATGTCATTTTTTCAGCTGACAATTGACTTGTGTCAAAAGTGTACAGATGCCAACTATGAAATGTCCATGTCCACCTACCCAACACAAGCGGAGTTGGACCACACAAAGGATCGCAGGGATTATTTTGCAGGAATGTATGGTGCCTCCAGCAACAAGGTTGTACGTACCGCCGGAAAATGTGTTCGCGATTGATTATGATGACATTTTTTCTTCTTAGGCATTTCGCATTTTTGTTATTGACCATTATTGTGGTGTGATGTGTGTGCGTTACTTATGGTCAAATAAAACTCCAAAAGTAATTGTTAGTACTTCAGTCTATTACAAAGTAGCAACAACAAGTGAAGGAACAGCAGCAGCAGCAGCAGAAAAAAAAAATGCAAAGACTTCACAGTTCATTTCCAATGCTCATTTTTGGAAGCTCAGATGCCTTTGAAATTTATACAAATGTAGGCCATTTGATAACGTTACATAAAACGTACATGTGTTGTGAACCATGTGTATTATGACATTATCAAGTGATGCTTATAATTGTATAAATTTCCTTCATGCTCCGGAAAAACAACATTATTGATTGAGCTAATTAAAAGCAGACAGCACATTTATGACCATCCGCCAGATCATTGTTTATTCTTGTTCAGCTAT
The DNA here is from genome assembly GCA_964036195.1 of Sphaerolaimus hirsutus. Taxonomy (NCBI): domain Eukaryota; kingdom Metazoa; phylum Nematoda; class Chromadorea; order Monhysterida; family Sphaerolaimidae; genus Sphaerolaimus; species Sphaerolaimus hirsutus. Next base: position 28,733,894 of record OZ038453.1, on the reverse strand, counting down.
TGGCAAGAAAAGTATTTAGCACTGAAAACATATGCTGAATTTGGCAGAATCGAAGACTTTTGTGACTCATGGCGAACAATTGTGAAATATAAAGAGGAACTTGACGAGCGTTCAAACACAAAGGGTTCACATTTGCTACTGGTTTTTGATGATCTTTCAGCCAGTGTTTCATCTGCAATTGATGTTGATGATAAAGGGGGAGAAGGTGTAAGTAGAAACACTCGGTCGGCAGCAACAGCTAATCCTACACGACTACTTCGAGACCTTGCACAAGGAGCTGCCAGACACCATAACATAACACTTGTTGCAACATTGCAAAGTCTCTTCGACACTCAGGTATATGATGTTGAGCAATAATACTCTGATGAGGTTGTATATATAAGTCGTTATTCAAATTGCAGAATCTAAAACAAACGCGCAGTTCTAGCATTTACTTTGTGCTATTCAGGTTTGTACTTTGTATGTAAGCATTCTGTCGTTCTTCTTCTAATTATCATTCATAACATACACAGTTTCCCCTCGGATGCATTGACGACAAAATCGTTTGCCCAACGTTGGCAGGACCCAACTCTATTTATTGGAGCATATAAACAAGCTATTGCAGATAAGAATTTCGGATATTTGTTTGCCAACTCGGATCCATCAATTCCAGATGAACTAAGATTGTCGAATTCTGTATTCCCCTGGGATAAAGATCGTGTTTTTTATCAGTGGGAAAAGCTATCTAGTGATATTGATCAAACAGGTGGTGGTGGTGGTGCTAGTGACACTACCAAGTCTACGTCATCAGGAGAAAAGGACACGTTACGATTTGCACCACTGTCACGGCATGCGCAAAGATTGGGTCGCAAGGTGGTTGCAGTACCGTCGGATGTTGCTATAGAACGTGTTTGTGATTCTGATGAATCATTTCGAAAGGAGCTTTGTGCCGCTGGAGGACCATTAAAGGCAAAGTGGGCAAATCTGAAACGTCAACGACAACAACAACACACAAGTGGCAGTGGTGAAAAAAAGGAAACACTGAAGGAAAATCAGCAAAATGAGCGATGGACCTTCCAATCCCAACCCCCATACACAACAACAGCTTTCGGAGCTGCAAAACAAGCAGCCGGCGGTGGTGGCACAGCATAGCCAAGGAAGTGTGATTAAACGTAGAAAAACGACAAGTCGACTTGTGCGGAATTGGTTAACCTTGGAGAAATTGGCAAAGGTATCTTCACCCAAGGAACGTCGCAACATTATAAATTCAGTTTCTGAAGATGCGCTTCGATGTCTACAGGATGTCATTGCAAACCTAATGTCTGGTGTGATAAATGTGAACAAAAAACGTAAGCGCTTGTTAAAACGGTACAAGCGTAAGTTTATGACGGTTTTATCTGGTAATATGCAAGAAAACTCTCTTAGACGTGCCCTTTTAATGTTGTGCAATGGGCATGCACTCAATATTCTACTAAACTTTTTCCTGTCTCATTTTTCTCCCCCAAACCGTTCTGCCAAAAAGTGATTACCATTTCAGTCGCTTATTTCTACTGTCTCAACACTATTATTATTATTATTATTGTCAAATAAATAAATACATGTACAACAATCTGCTGTTTGCTACTATTGTATACTAAAGCTAAACAAGAAACTATAATTGTTGTTGTTATTATGGCTTGGCTTGAATTTAAGCAGAAAGGTCATAGACATGGAGTTGCGGAAGATCCAATAAAGAAAGCAAGGATTGTTGGAGCCAATGACTCTAATCTATATGCACAAACCGTGGACGATAATGAACGACTATCGAACTTCTTACATGGTGCTGCACGCAAAGTACGAGGACAACACTTGAAGGAATTGCGTGGTGTGGTAGATTCCAAGATCCCTGCAATACCACCAGAGGCTGTTCTAGAGGAAGCACACAAACTACAACAGAATATAATACATAAAAGTAAGGGTGCACCGGTACCATACTCTAAAAGTGCCGTGCCGTTGCCATATTCTGCGTCATTGATACGTGCAAGTTTTGCACCAGAACATCGACCAAAGGTTGATAAGGTGCTTAAAGGATTGGAGCCGATTGCATCAGACATTTTGGATCCATTGGGACGCTTGAAAATACCTGGTGAAGAGCAACCGGGAGCTGATGTTTTTGATTATCTACATCATGGAATCGTTGGACCTGAACCAGGTACGAGTTCTGAGCCGCCCCAAGGCTCAAGCTATTTCTACAATAAGGTCATGGATAGCTATGAGAAACAGGAGCATAGGCAGAAAAGTGGAGATATTACTGCTAAAATACAAACAGAGGTTCAACAAACACCTCAAGGTGGGGGGCCAACAAAACGGGAGACGGATAGAGCTGAATATAGTGATGGTGAAGATTATGATGGAAACCTTGAAATGGAAAAGATTGAAACCGATGATGCTGCTGATGATGACAGTGTTATAATAGAAGACGATACTGATCAGGACGATGATGATAATGAGGAGGATTTTAAAAGCGCACCTACAGAATTTGGAACGCCATTAGAGGAACCAAAACGAGCTAGTGGCGGCGTCGGCGATCAGCAGGAGTCATCAAGACAAAGTATTACACCAAAAGGACCACCTTCTAGAGAAATTCTCAAAGGTGCTACTCGTGGTGGTGGTGGTGTTACTCGTGGCCGTGGACGTCCTCGTGGAAGTACTTCACGTGGAGCTAGTGCCAGTACACGTCCAGAGCCACCAGCTAAAAGGGACGTTATTAAGCGACCGGCTGCTATTGCTGCTGCAACAGCACTACAAGAACAGGCTGTTTCAGACGAGGACGACGACGATGAAGAAGAAGCGCGAAAGGTGCCAAGAGGTAGAAAAGTACCTCGACAACAAGTACCTAAACAGTGGAGTGAAATAACAAAGAGATAGTAGTTTTCACTATTATATTTATAATGCATAAACAATATACTCAAAATCTTGGTGGTTCGAAATGGTTACGTACACAATATAATCTACCTAGTGATGAATGGAGAAAACATGTACTATTGAATGAACCTGCATATTATTTAAAAGGACATCCATCATGGAGGCGTGGTTTTGAACGATTACCTATACTGGTATGTTATTTTTATGCTATTGTTGTGGTTGACTACTACTGGTAACAATTGCATCAGATTATTGTTGTTGTACTTTTGTAGGTGAGTGGGCCAGATCGTTTTTGGTCAGTTGATTTAATGGTAATGCCAGAACGCGACATGCATGCAAATGACAATTATCGATATATACTGGTGTGCTGTGACGACTTTACAAATGAAGTTTGGATGGAACCATTGAAACAAAAGACTGGAGTAGAAGTAACAGATGCATTCAAGCACATTATGAAACGTAACAATGGACGTGCACCCATGCGTTTACGTTCCGACTTTGATCGATGTTTCATGTCTATACACTTTCAAAAGGCATTATATGGTGTTGGTTGTTTTTAAAATATTGTGTTTTTTACTGTATCTTTACAAGAACAACAACAACAATAATAACAGATAAAGTGTACGTTTGCACCTGCTGCCGAGGACGTGACACGGTTGCCGAAACTGGATTCATTTATTCGAAACATTCGCAAGCGTATTGAAATGTACTTTATGACACTGGTTGAACAACATAATCCTGAAGGTAAACATCGACGATGGATAAACATTTTGCCGGCAATTGAAAAACAAATGAATACCACACAAACAAGGGCATTATTTGGAGCAGCACCTGTTGATTTATCACAGCCACAAAGTGCAAATGCACATGCACTGTTGGTTGCGCGACAATTGCGACATAGCCGGAGACGCGCACAGCCAAATACCGTATATAGTGGAACCAGTCGTGAGGCAGCGGATGCTGCGCATGAAAAACTATCTTCACTGACTGGCTGGGTCCGCCTCTCAAGGCCGCCGCCCGCACATGGAAATCCTATAAAACTGGTTGCACGTGAAAGATACACACGCGAAGCGTTCCCATTAGGCCGTAGATTTGTTCAGTCTGATAGACCAGATACATATTTTGTCTTGGATCCACAGGATGAAAAATTGGCACCTTTAAAAGGACGCTTCTATCGACAAGAATTAATTGCCGCAAATCAACCTGACGAAACTAAACCCCCCCATTCTGCAAGGTTACTTGCTTTTGACGATATTACTACAACAGCCCAATCCGGTAGAAACCGTGATCGTGGCACCGTTACAACCACGACCATCATTGGAAATCGTGGTAGTCGAAAAAATGACGATGACAACACCAATAGTCGTAGTGACAGTTCTAATAATAACAACAGTGGTACTAATTACCGCGGTGGCCGCTCTGGTTCTAATGCTAATGGTTCAGAAATGGCTGATTACAACAATCGTGGACTACCAGCATTGCTATCATTGGAAGAAATCCGCAAGAGACAGCAACGCTCACAGCAACCACAACAACAATCATCGAAACAACAACATCGAACACCACTATTACCCATACGAAAGTCCGCCGCCTCTGATACCAAATCTCACCGTACCAATGGAATTACCGATGGACTCGCCGATTTTGGGGAGATATCGACGACATCGCCAGCCATTGTCGCTAGCTCGCCAACAGCAACAGCAGTCACAGAACCCAAAACCGCAGCAGCAACAGAGCAGCAGCAGCAAGGACAAAAACGGAGGTCATCGAAACAAAAACACCTTGGGCAGCAGCAGGCCATACCGTTACGAAAAAGTAAACGACAAGAGGAAAAAAGACAGCAGCGGCAAGAGCAACATGTATGTTTTTAGTGTGATACTGCTATATAAATTTTTTGAGCTGTCCCCCCCAAACCAATGATTACTACTACTACAGGATCGTCGTCACAGAGTCGTCGCAGGACAACATAGCGATGAATATGGAGCAAAAGTCAGCACTTCCTCATATGAGCGCGCGCCCCCCCTCCGCGGAGCCTTCGGCGCCGCGGCAACACCACCAACAACTCGAGGACGCCACCGAGACCACGCTACTGGGCGGGGGGGACGGCGGAGAACCAAACGTCGCCGGTCTGCGGCCCCACCCCCTCCCAATGCCAAGAATGCTAGGAAATCGACACAGATGGGGCATGGTACTGGAATGAGGAGTGGAGATGATCATGGCCGGAAAACAAGAAAGTCTGATGAGCAAGGTCGTCGTCGATTTAGTGCACGTTTAAAGGAAAAACGCCATGGTGACAGTAAAGTGTGATGTCACTAGTTGTAGTTGTAGTAGTAGTAGTATTTAAGACAGATTATGTCATTCATAATGCACTGTTTTCCCCATTCATTCACTTTTTATTGTTATTTTTTTGTCGTCTTTTAACTTCTACTATTTGCAGTCATTAAACAATAATAATAAACAACTTTGTCTTTACAAGAATGCGACAAATTGTATATCTTAGTTCTGATCGGCAGTGGAACGAGAAAACAAGCTCACACGGCTTCTTTTCCAATTTTTCATCTCGTAATTTATTACCGACGGCGGCTGTGGCAGCGACTGCAGTGGGACCATCGTCAAACACTGTAGTACCTATTGGCAGCAGTGGCATATTGCAGAATAACATCGGTATTTATGATGATTTTTCAGCAGCAGCAGTAGTACGGTATGAGTTTACATGTTGTGGCAATATATTCATCGCTGCTGTCGTTTTTCAGCGCCGTCATTGTGTCCTGTCGACGAGGGAAGTACAATTGTGCTCGAGGAGACGTTTACACGTTGTGCAGATTTGCAAAATCGTGCAGACCACATAAGTCTGATCGATTTGGAGCTTTGGGGATATCCGATTTTTGAAGGGAAGGACACAATCCCAGATTTTATTGTGGTAGATTGTGGTGGCACTTTGTTGTGGTGCCAGATTGACATTACCAGTGCATTGACATTTCCAAGCAACAGTTTTGAAGATTGGGCTAAGGTTGTTGAGCGTGAGCTAAATTCGATTCTGCGTGCTAATCCCGAAGAAAACGCTGGAAGACTTGGTGGAGGGAAACTGAGGGAATTGGATGAGTCGACTGCTGCACTTTTAAGTCGGCTGGAACCAGGTTTTTTCCGTTGGCTTCATGATGGGGCGAGCAAAAAAGCTGCCGCGGACGAACAACTACTCAAAGAGCAAAACCAAAAAAGGTCAACAAAACATACTGGGGAAGGCAATCCAAAAAAACCTTGGGGTGATGGAGCTACACCACACCAAGGGGGCGGTACGACACCCCCCGTTCATGCCAAAGTCGAGCAGCAGTCTGGACACATCAAACCCAAACCTTCTGATTCAACCAACACCAATGAACATAATGTCGATAGCATCGACAAGAGGCAGCAGCAGCAGCAACAAGGCAGAAAAGGTGAAAAAAAGACTGGCATTGACGGCGGGCGCGGGCCGATTGAATCGTCGGATATGCCCGCTGAGGAACGAAGCCCTAGGAAGTTCGTCGAAGTTGGCACAGTTCACGACATGGAAATATCCCCGATTAAGGAGCGGTCAGTTAGTAGCAAAACCAGCAGCGATGACGAAGACCGCCACCAAGACACCGTCGACAACGGCGGCGGCGGCGAAACCAACACAAAAGGCACCCTCAATGGAAGCAGCGGGAACGTCGGGAACGGGGGGCGTACAAAAAGTGTCGGTGGGGACAACATTATCATAGCTGATGATTCCAATGACAACAACATTGAGAATCGAATTGTCAATGACATAATGTCGTCAATAATGGGTTGGAATGAAGATGGTTATGATGATACGGATCGTGCAACAGAGATGCTAACAGATTCTGATGATGATGACGATCAGTGGAAAAACAATGTTGACGATGGCTTCCCTGCGATAGATAGTGACAACGAAGACTACAATGATGATGATAGTGTGAGTTGTTGTTGTTGTTTACTTTTTATAGTTGCTACTGCTTTATTGATGTATACACCACACAGGAAGTGCACCAACCACTGACCAAGGATGAAATATCTGCTGTTCGACGTGGACGTAGACTGCGCTTAAAAAGGCAGACAGCACAAAAGCCACCAACGACAACAACAAAACAGACCCAAAAGGATAATAAGCTACTTATTAACGATGAAGAGAAAATTAACAAGGGTGTTTTCATGGTCATGGAAATTATTACTCGCAATGGATATAGAATGCCAAGTGCATGGGCATCTAGTATGGCCACATCAACATTGCACTATTGGATAGCCAAACGATTGAAGGAAACGTTGACATTGCATCATCAAATGTCTATGGATGATGCGAGTGTTTTTGTGGCTTCTCTGCTACTTGAAGATGAAAACTCGCTATTGAATGGAGATGCAGCACGCAGAAACACATTGTCGTTCGAGTCCAACTCTGAAACACCATCACATATTGGCATACGTCGCTTTGCAATAAGAAACCCCGACACTAATCTTGTGACACGAATGTATATTAGCGAGCAGCTGGCACTCGAGTTGGGTTTTGTCAGTGTATCGAACACACAAGCAAACCAAATTGACTGGCAAGACACGAGTAATGTTCAGTATGGCCACATGAAAAACCGAAAACGTACATATGCAACGGTCCCCCATCAGCTTGATTTACGACGACAAGTACAAGTTAGATGCGATAGTGTGGAACCAATGTGCACTGTGTTTCAGTCAGAAGAAAAGCCACTTTTGGCTGTGTTCACATGGAAAGCAGCACTACACTCACCCGACAGTGGATCGTGGGCATCTTCACGTCGCAACTATGCTTATGAACCACGATCTCCACACTTTGTACAGTTGAAACAGGTGCTTTGTCACATGTGTTTGTCATTAGCATGCTAATTATAATGCCCCCTTTCACTTGTACACGCACACACACACACACAGACACCGACAAGTGGATGTGAGAAAGGATTGAAACTAATCCTTTATAATCACTGGGGAAAACCAACTCGTGCCAATGGACTTGTGTTTGCAAAATGTGCGCTTACAAATTCAAACGCAGAGGGCACAGTCGATGCGGATTGGATTTGATAATATATGATGTTTTTTCATGTTTCTTGTGGTGGTGGTGGTGAGCTAATAAACAACACAATCTTCATTCAGCGTATATTTCTACTACATTATTGTTACGAGTGAAATCAAAATGGTGAATCAATCACGTTCGAAGCCATTATATCGATCTACGTCAAATTTTCTATCTACAGCACGACAGCAAACAACCAGCTGCAGCTCTTATTTACAGTTTGCACCTCGTGGCACACATTGGTATGACAACATGGCCAATGTACCTGATGAAATATTTACAAAGCAATATTGGTCACAACAGTTTGATCAAAACATGGGCGATTTGGAAGCCACAAACAGAGATAAATGGTCCTCTGCAATGCTGTCGGAACTATCATCACAAAAGTTGGTAACACCAAGCGTACAGGACACATCCGATGTGAACCTACAACAGCAACAAGAACAGTTTGCACACGCAACCGGTGAACCTGCAGCAGCACAGGGTGATTTGCACTCACAAAAACCACCATTAGAAAACGCAGCTGCTCCAATCATAGGTGGGAAAGGAAAGAAAAAAGCAACAAAAAGTGAAAAAGCACAAGAAAGTGTTCAGTTTGTACAGCCGCCGAGTAATAGTGGTACAAGTGCAAAATCGAACAGTTCCACGGCTGGAATTGCGGTATCCACAGAGTGGCTATAGTGATTACTCTAAATTGTTATTTGACCAATAATTATCATGTTATTTTTCGATATGCAATAATAATAATAAAGCGATAAAGACCCCCCAATCGATCATTGAATACTTGTAGTCACGTGTACATTTTTTGCACATGAATGTACAATACATCATACTAATGTAATTGTACAAGGACGATTTTATGTATCATGTACATAATATATGTATCAAGTTTACGTCATGGCTTCGAATCACCCTGCACGTATACTGAGTCCAAGAAAAAAACTACTTGACAGTGGATCACATTTATTACCGTGTCCACCAGAATTCAGACCTGGTATGTTATATGCGATAGTGGTAGTTAAACGACAATGACGACGACGACAGTTGACCCGTTAAACACATATCCCTTTTTTTAGATGCTTTGCCACCAACACAAGCATATGTAAGTCATTGTGAACGTGAACAGCTTCTACTTATCAGCGATGGTAATGAAACATCACCATGTAAGGACAAGATAATGCTTTATTTTGATTTATACTTGTAGCACATTCCAATATATTAACCACCCACCTTAAAGATGTATTTACAACCGTGGCCGCCAGTACGGGCCTATTAGATTTCTCATCGTTGCATTTACACTTGGTGATGCGTGTTGTGACAATCGATGGACATGAGATAAAAGCAGAATATCCCGCCGGAAACATATTTAATGCTACAGCTCCTGTGACACTAAAAGATCAAGTTGCATATGTGCCAAATCCCTTGGAAAGCATATGGGATGGAATTGAAATATTCCACAATTCACTACTGTTGTGCAGAGAGTCCAACTACAGTAAAAAGGCATATATAAAGAAAATTTTGCAAACAAGTGGCGTTTATCGACGTACACAATTGGCGGCAAGTGGCTGGGTCGAACTCAGCGATGAAGAAGCACCACACATTCAAAGTGGTGGAACAGAATATTTCAGAAAAAGATCTGAGCCTGTTTTTTTAACCCAAGAGTTTTATGGAAGATTGGCATTGGATTTCGGAGAACAGGCGAAACCATGGCATTCTGCAATGCAATTAACAATTGTACTTAAGCGTGTGCCAGACAGCTTAATGTTTGAATCATTTAGCTTACCAAAAGAATACATTGGAAAACTAAAAATCAAATTCGACAGTATTGAGTTGTCTGTACGTAAAATTCACCCGGTATGTCAGATTATGTGTTTTTCTTTTTTATATGTTATTTTCACATGTTGTGTTTTTCAGGTGACATCACTATCTGTTGCTTTGGCTGACCGTGTCAAGACACATGGAATCTATCATTCCTTCAGACAATATAACGTCGGGCAGGTGCCAGTTTCACAAATGAATGTGTGAAAGTATACAAAGAGCAAAAGTGAAAATAACATATTTTTACACTTTTTCTGTTTGTATGCTTTCACATATGCACTTGTGAAACCCCCCCACGTATTTTCCTTACTGAAGGTGCTCGGGCCGCGCCTCCCATTGCCCTAGGAACACAGGTTTTTAAAAAAAAAATTTTAAAAAATTTTTTAAAATTTTTTAAAATTTTTTAATTTTGTTTTCTATTACATGTGGGTCGACTACCGCGAGGATTAATAATATGTATGAGTAAGACGGATGCTGCCAAGCCCCAGTCGACAGATGAACCAAGGCACAATTATCTGCCAATGCACGTATCCGATTTATCGGTCCAAATTGGGTCAAGACTATGTCCAAATAGACCGTTGCGCTTCAATTGGAGTCTAGCAAAAAGCTCTGACATTTACAGAGAATGTTATTCTATGATTGAAAACTGGACTGCTGTGCAAAATGAGTTGACAATGGCCAAGTTTACAACATGCCAATTTTTTGTATGTATAAGCTTATGTAATGACAAGGTTACAAGGTGTGTCAAAGTGTAAAAGGTCATTTTTGCACTTTTTACATCCGTTTTTCAATCATTTCAGCAATAGCTGGGAAGCCCTGAACACTGGAGATGCATTTTTGAATATGACCTTTGCTGAGCCCATACCTTTGGGGGGCTGTATACTCTATACAATACTTGTGAATGATAGTTTTCTACGAATTGGTATGTTATTTTCACAATATGTTATTTTCACGATATGTGTTTTTCACAAGATGTGATATTCACTATGTTTTTGCGTTGTTATATGTTATGTTCCATACATCTTTCAGATCCAACAAACACCATCTACACTCAACAAGTCCATGCATAGTGATCAAGTGTCATATATGTTATATGTGTGTATATAGTAAAGTGATTTGTGTTTTTTTTCCTATTGTGTGACAAATAAAGCAACCTTCCCATTCACAGATGGCAATTTTATTTAGAAATTGCAATAACAACTACAAGAAAAAATACAAAAAGTGAAAAAATACAACAACAATTAGACAATAATTGACATATAAAATCCTAACATACAATGTTTTTTTGTGTGAACACTTTATGGATCACATTTCCCATTTTAAAATAAGTAGTCAAAAAGAATGGGAATTTTTTTATTTTTTTATACAAACAGTTGACATACAATGTTTTTTTGTGTGAACACCATGTGAACACTTTCCCATTTAAAATATGAAGTCAAAAAGAATGGGATTTTTTTTTATTTTTTATTTTTTTTTTAGTTTTCCGTTTTATATTTTTTTTTTTTAGTTTTCAATTTTGATGGTGATGAACAGTTGACATGAAATGTTTTTTTGGTGTGAACACTTTGTGAACACTGTCCCCATCTTGATGTTTACAGTATTTGATATAGAGAGAAAGATAGAGAAAAAATATTTACAAAAGAGATGGGGACATTTTACTTTTTTTATACTCACTCACTCACTCTTACCATAATATGGAAGCACCATTGACAATCTGTACATACATTATATGCATTCTGGTGGCCTGCTACTGTACAACATTTTTGGTAATCTGCTGTGCAGCACATTAAAACATATACCAATAATGACATTTTATTTACACACAACTGTACATAAGTTCACAGCCTAATAAAGAATTCACATGGCTCTGCAAATCTCCATGCATGCATCTGGTGACATTGACACATGCCCTTCACATTCACAATGGGCACAGCGAATGTACAGGTGATGAGTGGCCTCGGTTGTGTTGCAGAATCTAGGGATAAAAGACAAAATGTCAAAGGTTGTCATGCATTTGTTACTACAGGTTACATTGGAAAGATGTAGCTATCAAAAAGACCTGCAATTTTTCCAAAATTCCAAGCCATTTGTGGCCTGCACTTTTTCAGGCACATGTGCCTCAAAGTTACTGGGCTGCTGGTCACATGAGCTGTGGGGGGGGACATAGCCTGCTGTGTTTGGGGCGCTAGAACTGAGCCCCCTGCAATAGCCAGGATTGAGGGGGATTTGGGGGGTCTGGTAGGGGTTGGTGTCGATGTGCAGGACTTGTGCCATAAACTTTTCCACATCTCTCCATCTGAGCAGCTTGACCATGACCATCTCGTCCACCTTCTTTCCAATCGGTAGGAGCCCTTTGCCGGTAGCTTTGCTGGCTTTCTGGAGTTTGTCCACGAACTGTGCCTGCATCTCTGTGACGGTGGTGCCCTGGGGGATCTGAAGGAGGGGGGATTTTTTGTTTTACATTGTTTTATAAGTGATGTTCAAGTGTACAGCAACAATTGACAACCAACATGGCCATCAACTTTGATGTATACTTGTCCAGACCGTTTGTCAGTTGCCCATTCCACCATTGGCAGAGTGTTCAGTGGTTTTGGGGGGTTGCCAAAACCCCTGCGCACGCGAGCATATAGATTGGTATAATGCTCAACATCCAGGGGTCCACTGGGTTCACGCCCTGGATAGTCTTCAGTCAGCCAAGTGCCGGTCAGGTCGTCCCCATTCAAGTCTCTGTTCTGCCTAAATACAGCCAATAATCTACTCATTGACTGTATTCTGTTGCTGCGCCTTGACATGACCCGTTGCAATCTTACAGGAAAGCCACAGCCCATGTGCATGGACATGGCAATGGACACAGCGCGCACATCGCATGTGTTCACCATGTGCCCCCGCACCAGATTGCAGTCCCTCTCAAACATCATGGTCCATTTTTGCTCTTCTACCGGGACGCCAGCAAAACCTTCAAACAGTGCTTCAATCGGGAGTACATGCCGTTCAATGTCAATGGCACGCTGCAGACCCGTGTATGAGCTCAAAGCTAATGTGGTGGCCAGCATTGCGCGATCGGACTCCACCACATATTCGCGCACGGATGCATAAGCTTGGGCAAGCTGCACATTGTGCATAATGTGCATCTGATGGGCAGCCTTTTGCTGTTTGCTGGGAGGCTTTCCTCCCACTCCTTTAAGCTTCTTCAGCTTTTTACTGGTGGTTGATGGAATGATGTAATCTGGACTGCCCAACTCAGCTGTGACCGGTGGTTGCAGTCTTCCCCTGTCGAACAGTGGTTGGCCAGCTTCATCGATTGCATTGGCCAGCAACGGTAGAATGCCTGCCATACCCGTGGTGGCAGCTGATAGGCACTCTTCAACACTGCCAGGTGTAAACGAGCCAGCTGGTGCATCCGCGTGGGTGTTGATGATGGTGGTGTTGGTGCTGGTGGTGCTGCTGCTGCTGGCACGGTCAGGATTGGGTCCCCTCATTGGTGGCTGGAGGCTGACGCTCCGACAATCATGTCCATCTTGGAGCGCATAATCTGCAAAAAAACAACACATTTTGTAGTCACAATATTGGTTTTTGTAGTCATACCCCTCCACATTTAGCACACATTCCACACAAACCCCCCACCTACCACAAAACCCACCCCCCAAAAGTCCACAAAAACAGCCAACCTTGCGCAACTGGCTGGACATAGCTGGCAGATCGTCCATGTACTGGTTGAGGCCTAGCAAATTCCACAGCACATTCTCTTCTTGCATCTGAAACAGATCGCTTGCTGTCCCCCCTGGGCACGTGTTGGGTGGTTCTGCTGCATTCATCCTCAGATTGATAAGTGCCATGGCATCCAGCTCCTCCAGAGCTTTCTGTTTCTTGTCCTGATCCTCCCCCTCTATAGCTGCATGCCTTTCCTTGGCCTGTTGCGCCAGCATTTCCTTCAGTTTCTGCAGGGGGGGCAGCTGCAGGCGCTCTCTGGCAATCTGTCTCAGTCTGGGGCACAGATCCAACTGGAACTGCTCGTTCACCTGGAGCAGCTCTCTGATCTTGTTCACTTCCTGTGGTAGGCTGGCCAAATCCAGTTCCTGGTCCTGCTGTGCGTTTCCTGGACACAAATTCGCTTGTTCCACTGCCTCGCCACTGTGGGGGTAGCATACGACCGGTCCCTCTTTGTCTTTGTCCACTTGTAGAGCTGCTGTCTTTTTCTCCAGCTGCCTTAGTTCCAGCTTTGCGTTTACATGCCTCAGCATACGTGTTCGGGGGGATGGTGTGCTGCCCACACTGCTGTTGGTCTTTGTGCTGGTTGTGCTTGCCTTGCACAGCTTGCTGTACAACCGGCGGCACCGCTTGCACTTGTGCTTCTTTCTCCGGGGCAATGAGCTGATTGAACTGCATGTACTGTTGTTTGAGCCGCTTTCGCTGCTTATCCAAACCCATTTCCCAGGCTTGCGATGCTTCTTGGTAGGTTTCGTAGTAGGTTCCTCCACCTCCTTCTGACCTGACGAAAACAGCCTTTTTCTTGCCTGTCTGGCTGTGGTGCCCGGATGGGTGACCCTCTTCACATGTCTCTGAGGTGGCTTGGGGGCGTTCAGCAAGCTGCTGCTGGCCATTGGGGTCCTCTGCTGTAGACTGTCCACGTTCCATGTCTTCACAACCTCCATTCCTGCCACTTCTCTGGGTGGAGACTCCAGCACTATCACTTCCATGTCTGGCCTGGCTTTCTTTGCTGGTGGTGGTGGTGGCTGCTTTGGTGGGATTGGTGGCATTGGAATTGCCACTGTTGATATCCTGGCTGCTTGTGGTGGTGCCCCTGCTGGCAGTGGGATCGATGCTGGATCCTCCTCCTCCAGCACCGTGGATGCCTGTGAATGGGGGGGCAATGAAGTGTACTACATGTATTGATTTTTAATTCACCCCACACATTGTAGTATATTTCACCACTAACAAAAACATCACCACAATGCTGTGAAAAAAGCCAACAAACCTGTTGCTGTGGGTCCACTTCCATCTGTGTTGCTGGTGCTGCTGCTGCTGCTGCTGCTGGGGTCTGGCTTGCTCCTTCCCGCTGTTGCTGGGGTGTTGTGTCCATTGGAGCTTCTGACTGGATTTTTGGTGGTGCTGCCCATGGCTGTGCCCTTGCTGGCACTACTGCTGTGCTGCTGCTGCTGCTGGCCATCTGGTGGCTCTGGCTGGTGGCTGGGGGGTCCGTCCTTGCACAGGTGCTGGCCTGTGTACTCGTCGGTTCCATCGCATCTGCTCTCCTTTCTTCTCTCATCACTTCTCTCTCTGGATCCTGTGCTGGTCTTTCTCTTCTGACAGGCTGGCTTGACTTTGTCGTTGTCACTACCACCGTTGCCGCTAACGCCTTCTTTGGAAGAGCCTGAGAAGGGAGAAAAAATTTGGCATTATGGTTGCAGCATTCTGGTCACAGCTTTGTGGTCACTACATAATTCTGACAATCAACATTACATATACATAGCCATCAAAAACACGACAAACCTGAGGGGCTGGCTGCTGACCCTCTACTAATCTCCTGACCCTCTGGGGGTACATGCCTTCCTCCTTTTGTGACCTTTTCGTTCTGACCATTGCCTCCTGTTCTGACAGGTTCCTTGCTGGGCCTCTTGGTGGCTGGACTGGGATCGGTTGGCGCTCGTTCACAAGCACACTCACTGAAGTGGTAACAGCTTCGTTTGTGCCAGATAGCGCTTGATCCACATTCATCCGTATGGCGTGTGGTGGTATCGCCCTCGCCAGTACAGCTGCAGCTTCTGGACCAAGTGTTCTCACTTGATAGCCTGGACTGTCTGACGTCGGCAGGGCGATTCCCACTTTCACTTGACCTGATGGTGGGGAATGTGTGTGTGTGTGTGTGTGTGTATGTGTGTATGTATGTGTATGTATATGTGTATGTGTGTGTGTGTGTAATTATGATAGGTGAAAACACAGCAGATACAATGGCCACAAACAATTCCCACAGCAAAAACAAACCCCCACAGGCCAGAAAAACCACAGTAGAAACTGACCCTGATTTGTCCTTTGCTGCTCTGGTTCTGCCGTCAATGCAGCTGCCCGGTTTGGTGCTGGTTCCCCGTTCATTGAAATCTGGCCCAAACTCTGTCAGCCTCTCAATGTCTGCCACAGGTTGCACAGGTCCAATGTCGTCCACCAGGACCCTGTGGGGGGTTGCTTATTGACACATTTCTCACAATATTTGCATGAATAAGTATCCTACAGTGTGGTGAATGTAGCCAAAAACATTGAATAACGCCCCCTGGGGTCTTATTTGAACACCAAAGTTACATTAAAACACCCCTGGGGTCTTATTTAAGCTACAGCAAAACCACATCTCACCTTGCTTTTGGAATGTGTAGAAGTTGACCCCGTCCACGTCCACGTCCACGTCCACGAGCAGGAAGGCTTTCTGTTTCCTCCTCCTCTGTCTCCTGCTTCACCTGTTCCAACTCAAGCGAATCCACCGGTGTTTCTGGTATTTCTGGTGTCACTGGTGGCCTTCTGCCTCCAGCGTAGATCCCTGGCCTGAGGACACTGCCAACAAGCGCTGGCGTGCCTGAGTACATGGAAGGAAAGAGATGTGTGAGAGAAAAAATGGCATGCACACCACTTTTGGCCACATTCTAGTCACGCACAAAAGCCTACCCCCCACAAGGTCCACAAACGTCCAATCAAAAACATCTCCAAAACCCACCTGGTCTCCAGAAACTTGACAGTGCGTTTTCGTGTCTTGCAGCTTCTTGACCACTGCAACCAGCGCCTCCAGCAGCTGCAAGCGCTCGCGCATGCACGTGAACTGCCCGTCCTGCACCGCCTGTAGTACTGCCAGCAGATTTGGATGGTGGAGGGGGTGATTGGGCGATGCCGTCGCTTCCGCCTGTCTGCAACGGGGGGGGGGGGATTTGTTTGAACATTTATCTAGTACACAATCACCGCAGCTTGAATAAGACCCCAGGGGAGCTATTTTTATTTATTTAAAGTGCTTTTCCACACAAATAAAAACCCCAGGGATAGTTTTTACAAATAAAAACACCAAAAACCAACCTTGTTTTGTTGCTTGTCAATTTTTTTGCCTCCACAGCCTTCTTCATTGGAGGGGCCAAATTGCATGTGCAGCTCCTTGAAGGCGTCCCTGAAAACCTCTAAAAGCTCGTGTGAGGTTTTGCTGCCCTCAAAGGATACAAGCTCAAACAAGAGCTTGTGCCCCCGGCCGGAACCGTCGTCCAGGTCTTGCAGGTGCACGCCAGTAGAAATTGACGCCCTGAAATTGAAACATGATTTAGGTCTAGTATCGGAAGCGTTTTTTATGTGAAATATACACATTGGCCATCATTGACACACTTCAAAAGAGAAACATGTCAGAAAAGTGTAATGTAATAGAGGTATAAATGTTGACATTCACTATGTCATTCCATTGAAAAAGTGTCACCATTCTAAGTACTAAAACCGGTTTCGTAATTTTTCTGGGAAAAATGCCAAAAACGTTTTTAAACTTCAACCACATCGACGTTCATACACCGAGAGCAAGTCGATTTGTAAAATATGCAAAACCATCGCTTAAGGTCGCCGATATTGCAATATGACGTATATCACTTCAATTTCAACACGAAAATCAGTTTCGTAATATTTCTGGGAAAAATGCCAAAAACGTTTTTTAAACTTCAACCACATTGATGTACATGTACCAAGAGCAAGTCGGTTTGTAAAATATGCAAAACCATCGCTTAAGATCACCGATATTGCAATATGACATATATCACTTCAATTTCAACACGAAAAACGATTTCACAATATTTCTGGGAAAAATGCCAAAAACAAACACATCGCATAAATACAAGATTGTTAAAAAACCGCCCCCCATCAACAAAAACATCACCTAAACGTCTAAGCAATAACATTCTATCTAGCACAGTGCAGCAAAACATTTACATTCAATGGAATGTAAACTCTATCGCAGTAAATATGTTATGTAATAATATGTATCCAAAAAATTTCGCTTTTATCTGAGTGCAAAACTAAAAAATTTCGTTTTATCAAATAACATTCTTCTAACCAGCAAGTTTAATATAAAATAATTTATAATATTGACTAACATTGATGAAAAACAATGCATTGGCCAGTTTTTTAGCCATTTTGTGCTTATTCGGTGTGTTTGTTTTTTGGCATTGTTCCCAGAAACATTGTGAAATCGTTTTTCAAATGTGCAGAATGCACATTCGGTGCCTATGAGAGCATTTGTACCTTCTGTCAATGCCCTACAAACAACACTGGCACAATTTTTTGCTCGGCCAAAGACCTAAAGCATGGGAACTTCCGGCGGGTCCGTTTTCAAAACTGTAATTAATGCTTCAAATAAAATCTCCAAAATATGCCTTTTTATGATGGATAACACATTTCAGAACAAAATCAAGAGCGAATGGGGCATCGCAAAAACACTACAACTACCTGCCGGATTTTGCGATTTGGAAATAGAGTTGCAGCCCCGGTATTTTTTTAATTGTCGTTTTGTATCTCACACAGATTTGTGGAATGTTGTTGGTTTGGGGAGTGAGTAAAACAATGTTTACAATGTTTTTCATATGGGTGAGCTATAAGATTGATGAGGGTGTTTTTTACAAATAGATTCTTAAAAAAGCCATGTATATTTTTCATATTAAATAAAGACATGTTTTCTGAGATAGGTTTACTCAATAAACAAACGTACATCAGAAAACGTGTCTTTATTTAATATGAAAAATATACATGGCTTTTTTAAGAATCTATTTGTAAAAAACACCCTCATCAATCTTATAGCTCACCCATATGAAAAACATTGTATTTACCACATTTCCTCGAGATATCCCCCTCAAAAACAGACACTATGAATTTGTGGTGGTTTTTTAATGTTGTTTATACCATCTACATCCATATATAAGTCAGTAAAAATGTGAAAACGATTTTTTGTAATTCGAGGAAATACGGTACATTATTATTATCCTACAATAGTGAAATCATGCATGTATACATAACATTCAACTTTCAGTTTCGGACCTAGCACCATGATATTATGTGAAACTGAAAAAACCACACCAGTCCCAGCACACCTGTCGTTCAGAGTTGAACAGCTGGCAAATCCCACAGTTGACACCACAAAAACAGCACCCAGCAGCACAATGTCCACAGCCAAATATGACATGGAGTATTTCAGAACAATGGAACCGGATTTATTGACCGTATCCAAATCGGTATGTTGATATAGATGTTTATTTTGTTTTTAGGTATTTAGGCCATTATTTTAGGGGTTTTTACTGAAAATAATAAGATATTATAAAGCAATTTTGTAAAACATAGGTGGACTGTTGTGAAGGCATGGAAAACAAGCAAGAGAAGATGTACACACATCTTGTGGACATTGAGAGAGGAATGTTGAGTGGCTTTGATTTGCAAAACAAAATACTAGAACAATCCAATGTGCCAAAAAAATGTCAAAACTTTTCACAAATGCTGGCACATGCTAACAACAATGTTATGGCAAAGCTACATGAATCAAAATCAGATATTTTACACAAAATGGCAGAACAGTGTGAACAGTCAAAGGCATTTCTGAAAAACATGGTATGTATGACTGTATAAAACATATATATTTTTCCTCCACACTTTCATTTTCATAGTAAATACCACATAGGCAATTGATACAAAGATTCTAACAGTAGAACAAAAAACAGAGAAATTGCTGGACATGGTTCAAAACACATCTAACAAATGTCACAATGACAGAAAAGCTGTGCTAGCTGAAATCAAAAACCAGGAGGCACACGTTTTTGAGAATTTTAAGAGCATCAAATCTGACATTGAAACCAGCATGGCATCCAAATTGAAAGAATACAGTTCCCAATTTCTGAAAAATCTGGATCAGAATTCTGCTGACAAGGTGTCAACAGCCACAACCATGGTATGAATTTATGAAGTTGTAAAAAGTATTCTGTTTTCATAATAAACATTACATAGGCAATTGATAGCAAGATTCAAACGCTAGAGACAAAAACAGCTCAATTGTTGGACATGGTTCAAAATTCAACCAATCAATGTCAGAATGATAGAAAAGCTATGCTGGCTGAAATAAAAAACCATGAGGCACATGTTTTAGAGAAATTTAATGGCATGAAATCTGTCTTTGAAAGCAACATGGCAGACAAATTGAAAGAATACAATTCAGAAATTCTCAGAAAATTGGATCAGAATTCTGATGGCAATGTGCCAACAGCCACAACCATGGTATGAATTTATGAAGTTGTAAAAAAATTCTGTTTATATAATAATAATAATTACATAGGTAATTGATAGCAAGATTCAAACCCTAGAGGCAAAAACAGCTCAATTGTTGGACATGGTTCAAAATTCAACCAATCAATGTCAGAATGATAGAAAGGCTATGCTGGCTGAAATAAAAAATCATGAGGCACATGTTTTAGAGAAATTTAATGACATCAAATCTGTCTTTGAAAGCAACATTGCAGCCAAATTAAAAGAATACAATTCAGAAATTCTGAGAAAATTGGATCAGAGATCTGATGGCAATGTGCCAACAGCCACAACCATGGTATGAAATTATCAAACAGTAAAAACCTTCTATATATTGAATCACTTTCTGTTACAATACAGGCCAGGGATCCAAGCATTGAAAGGATGGAAAACTATGTGACATCACTTTTGGAACAAATGAAGAAGACATTTCAAAATCACCAGGCTGAAAACACATTGGCACAGTCCCAAACAAAGAAGGAATACCAAAACATTGAGAAAGAAATGGTTCACACTTTATATATTTTTCTGAGGAGCAAGTCATTTTTAAACATTATTTTAAACATTACAGATTTCATTGGGGATGTCTCTTAAGCAGGTCAACCACACCTTGAACTGCATGTTTGATTCTTTATGTGCTAAACTTTCTCAATTGAATACCACAGTGTCAGAAATAGAGGTGTGTCTACATAGAATATGTATTTTTTCAAAATCTAGCTTTAATGTTGCTTTCAAACACAGATGGAATGCCCACATGACAAGTCACTTCAAAATACCATACAAGAAATCAAAAGTTTTTCAACACAAGTGGAAAAACTTGACCAATTTTTGGACAGCAAACACAGACATCAAAGCATGGCCACAACAACTCAGCCTACTACCACTTCCATGCCTTCAACAACTCAACCTACAACCACTTCCATGCCTTCAACAACCTCCAACACTGAATGGTATCATTCCACCGCGGCTCTGAAAAAAACGGATGCTCAAAGTGAAAAATGGCAATCCATTGAGAGTGATTTCAAAACAATTTTTATGGAGAAGTTGAATCAAATGGAAAAGCAATTTAACACTAAACTGGATGAAAACAACAAGGTCTCTTAATATTTCCACAAAAAACCCTCAACAAAGGGATTATTTCATCAAATTGTACATAAAAAGTATTTTGGGGGGGAGCGGAATGGGGATATGAATGTGAGAACATATCAGTATTTTCGGGGGGAGAGCGGTTTTTCAACAAAAATCACTATACAAATCATCAAAAAATACCTTTTCAGAGCCATATGATAATGCTCAGCTTGAACGTTCTATTTGGATGCCTCACATTTACAGCGGTAATTGCACTGATATTTGGCTATCGCATTTTTGTGAAGGGAAACAGGGCCATGGCAAGGGATGTTGAAATGGCACAAACGTAAGATGACTTAAACTTAAACTTAAACATCTTCTTCTAACAATCTATACATAAACTCCAAAACGTTTCAGCCAAGTGGCGGCACTATCGGCATTGGCCGATCTGACAAGCGATCGCTTTGCGACCACACATAGAGTGCCTACAGATTTTGCGGTTTGTACTTTGCGATTTTTAAAAGCTCTTAATTTATCATGTAAAAAAACAGAGAAAAACAATGTAAACGATTCTTTCAACTAGACAGAAAACCATTTCCGAAATAATTCTCAAAATAACAACATATCCACATCATAAATAAACAAAAATGCAGGCCGCCATACCGCCGCATGGACACATGCAAGACACTCAAGAAACGGCCGCGATAACAAGCCTAAACCGCACTTATGATGAAGTGGAGAACACCACCGGTTAGCTAGCATGGCTATTAAGGATTTCGAATGGCGTACTTGGAAAGGGTGTTATCACATCTATCTCAAAGGTCGCTCAACTATCAATCCCGCTCCAAAGTTTTGAAAAAGCACCCCCCTAAATCCCCCCCCCCCAAACCCCCAGCTATCTATCTATCCGCTTATCCCCGAATGTCGCTCAACTGTTTATCCCCACCCCGAGACAAACAATCGAAAAAATACCCCCTAAACCCCCCCCCAAACCGCCCAGCTATCTATCTATCCGCTTATCCCCGAATGTCGCTCAACTGTTTATCCCCGCACGAGACAAACAATCGAAAAAATACCCCCTAAATCCCCCCCCCCAAACCCCCAGCTATCTATCTATCCGCTTATCCCCGAATGTCGCTCAACTGTTTATCCCCACCCCAAGACAAACAATCGAAAAAATACCCCCTAAACCCCCCCCCCCAAACCGCCCAGCTATCTATCTATCCGCTTATCCCCGAATGTCGCTCAACTGTTTATCCCCACCCCAAGACAAACAATCGAAAAAATACCCCCTAAACCCCCCCCCCAAACCGCCCAGCTATCTATCTATCCGCTTATCCCCGAATGTCGCTCAACTGTTTATCCCCGCACGAGACAAACAATCGAAAAAATACCCCCTAAATCCCCCCCCCCCAAACCGCCCAGCTATCTATCTATCTATCCGTTTATCCCCGAATGTCGCTCAACTGTTTATCCCCGCCCGAGACAAACAAACGAAAAAATACCCCCTAAACCCCCCCCCCCCCCCAAACCGCCCAGCTATCTATCTATCCGCTTATCCCCGAATGTCGCTCAACTATTCACCTATTCCCGGAGAAAAACTTTTCTCTCAAAATCCCTAGTTTTTCTCCCATTTCTTCCTTCTATATCCCTTAAAAACAATATGTCGAAAACCCACAAATCCCAAATCCTTATCCCCCACCCCAGAAAAAAATAGCTATCTATCCATTGTTCAGGAAATGCGATTTCCTATCTATCCAAGCACCCGGAGAGGCAAAACAAGAGATATAACCGTAACAATGTCAACATGATTTCGAATGAAGCGTAAAAAAGATGCCTTTCCAGAAATGGTCGAGTTTCCGGTGTCGCCGCCAGAGTTGAGAGTCACTTTGTGCCGTTTGGGCAAACCGGCGACCCATTAAATACTATTCCGGCGGCCTTGTTTACGCATTTTTTACCTTTTGTGGGGAGGGGGGAGGTTCATTAAAAAACCGGCTGATTTTAAAAAATTGCAAAATCAAAAACACGGCCCCCGAAATAATTGCACTCGTGAAACCATTCATTTTATTTATCACCGCCGGCCGCCTGCTCAGAAAAGAAAATGTCACATGTGGGGTTAGACTAGAGATGGAAAACACTAACCAGCATATCTAAAAATAAAAACGTTTCTTAACTTGAAAAACATAATACGCCAATGCAACGTTTCAACGTTTCAAAAAGACGTTTTTAGATATGCTATTGCGTGTTTGCATTTGCTCATACATTTGCTTGCTCGAATTATGGATTCTGGAACAAACCTTTCTAAAAAACATACGCTAAAACGTCTTAAATCATTCTAAAAAACAACATAATTCGAACACCCAATTTTATCCTTTTCCCAACGTTCGTTTTAAACCATATCCATTTGTATCACTATTTATTTTCTTTCTAAAAACGATTTATATTTATACATATTTTGCATAAAACATTCTTTATATCAATTTTTACCACCACATATGTTACAAGTAAAATGCAGAGCAAAACCCAGTGAGCAAAATCCAGTCGTACGAATGAAATCTGTTTAGTATACAGTACCTTTCTTCAAAATGTCCCCCGGCTTGAATATTGTCCCCACCCCCCCAAAAAGCGTAAAGAATGGAGTTTTGGCAACGGATTTTGTTTTTATTCTATTTTCCAGACAAAAGATGTTAAAATACAGCAAGAGTATAATAAAAAATCAATATAATTTTCTCTTTTTATACACATTAAAAATTCTTCAGTTTTATCGTTCAATGTAGCGTTTTTGTACACCTAATTGCAAAATCCAATTTTATCGTTGAACATATTACCTTTATCTGGAAAACAGAACAAAAACAAAATCTGTTGCCAAAACTCCATTCTTTACGCTTTTTGGGGGGGTGGGGACAATATTCAAGCCGGGGGGCATTTTGAAAAACATGATGTGTGTAATACATTTACGTTTGAATTGCATTGGTAAACGTCGTCATCGGAACATCAAAAGTCACAAAAAGATATTTACACTCATTATGAGGACATTAATTCTATTATCGGATGGAAACCCTGTTTTTAATGGTTGCTGTGATTTTTTGTAACTTTGGACATTGCCATATAGAATCATTGCACCATTAATCCAATTATAGCGGAGCAATTGACAGCCCGCCTGCACTAAACAGAACGACCCTGTTTTTTTACAATGCCATAAAGAAGCACAAAAATTACATTTTTGGCATTTGACCCAAACCTAATGTACCCATGGCATTTGTCGCAAAAGACATTTACGTTTCATTTATTATAAAAAATGCAACCACAATACACATTATCCCTTCCTGTTTATTTTTTACCCTGTAAAAAAATACATACAAAAAGCTCTAAGGAAAACGTTTAACTCCCAATACCCTATTTTTTAGCTATCACATTCACTTTTTTATGTGATATTTTTTCATAGAAAACAGCCAATTTTGAGATTACCTCATATGGACATTTGTCAAAAGACTTTTTGAAAGGTGTTTTCATACAAAAACGGATGATAGAAAAATTACCCAAAAGGCAGGCAAATTAAATCCAGCCCCAGTGCCATGTTGCATGCGTGGCTGAGCGGCTGACGTTTTACAAAAAAGAACGAACCCAAACGGAACGGTAATAAAACTCCGACAGTACATAATCTCTCCGAGAGATCATGTAACTGTCGCGCAGGTGCAGAGCGGGCTGCTCAATTTTTAACTACCTCCCCCTCCGAAAAGTCCGCCATCTTTAATTTTCATAAAAAAAATCTGCAAAATGCCGGTAATTTTGCCGGCCCAGGCAGTTGCAATTTTGCCTGCCTGTTTCCGTCCTTGTGCAATACCATACTACAGGGTGTCCCATTGAAAATGACATCCCAAATTTTGCGTATAAATAAGAAGAAAAAATCACAGTTGATGAAAGAAAAATTATCACAGGCTCTCACATTTCATGAGCAGCCTCTCAAAACAGCTGTCTACAGTCTGGTGACTGTCCCAGACCCTGTAAAATGTCAAGCAAAGTGTCAAGTGTTGTGTAAAACAGCATAAAACAAATTTTTTCATGAAAACAACCAAGTAAAAAGTCATTAACTTGACACTTTATGTCATTTTACACAATACTTGACACTTTACTTGACATTTTACAGGGTCTGGGACAACACCCAGGCCACCATCCAATCCTCCATCATTCCCGAGACGGGCAAAATCCAGCTGGAACACAACGGCATGTCGGCACAAATTGAGGTGTGTTCCCCCATCACGACAGCGTCGACATCTGCGGTATGTGGGATTTTATTTTCAGGTTTTCAAGAGTATAGAAGATGTGCAACTGCCCCCAGAAGTGCACATTTCGATTCCCAAGCGTTTTATGAAACACCTGGCATTGACACTCACCCCGCAACAAACAGATACGTTAATTTCCACCTGCATCAAAAAGTTTCTGCACGATCAAGATAGTTAGTAGTGTTGTTAAGTTTTCATGCATTTTTTCATATTTAACCGTTGTTTTCGTATTGCCTGCCCCGCCCCCCAGATTTTCGCCATCTAGCGTCGACTCATAGTCCTGCTAGAGATGGCAAAACTTTGCCAAAATTTAGAGTGACAATTCCAGATGAATTCAATTCCGGAAAAAATACTACCATAATACACTTTTTTCTTTACTTGGAACGTAGTGGACGATAACCACCTTCCCCATAGGTTAAAAGGCCCCAGTATTCTGCTTTCTGCGTTTCCTGGATCACAAACAACATTTTTTGTCATTTATATTCTACTCGGGGGGGGGGGGGGATTTCGAGGGGGGTTTATAAATTCATAGTGGCCATTTTGAGGGGGATTTCGAAGGGGGTAATTGGAGAGCATATTTCGACAGGGTATTTTGAGGAAATGCGGTATATAAAAAAGCGCACCAAAGTCTGAGTGAAGAAGAAATAGGTCACTTGAAATGTCACTCCTCTGTGATGGGTGGGAAAAATCTTTCATGTGCAAACACTACATGAAACAAGACAGACCAGAAAAAGAAAATACTGCATTACCTTCAATATAAGGTATATCTTATATTGATGTAAGAGGCTTTATTCAACGTTTTGATAAACCTTAAAGTACAGGGTACTTTATATTACAGGTATACCCTATATTGTTTTCGCCACAATTTTCAAAAATATTACCAGTAGTGAACAACAACACAATTTTTTTTTTAACTGGAATAAGAAAATTATGAACCAGGCTTAATACAAGCTGCACAAAGTTGTGGCACTCCAGCACAGCAGAATACGTGCTTGTGAAGTGCACTGAAGTGGTCTGAAGTACCCCTTGTGATCACACTTCAGAGCCACACACGTGATCACACGTGATCACCAAGCACTTCACCGCCTGTGATCACACTTCAGAGCCTGATCACTGATGGAGTGCACTTCACTGACACTTCACGAATTTGTTTACTAAATTGTTTACAGAAATGAAAATCAGAAATTCGTGACATGCATTGAAGTGCCTGCGAGCATCTGCATGAAGGCACTTCACTGCAGATCACATCAGATCACCAGATTATTTTTTGCTGTGCAGGTACAGACTGCCATTGCTCTGAGCTCAGCAGGTGCAACAGTTGTCTGGGTGCCATTCAGCACAATTTTCATTGGTGTCCACCATGTTTGCATTCATTTTTTAGAAATTTGTGTTTTGGCATGTAGCCAGCTGTGTCTTATATTAGAGGTACACCTTATATTGGAGGTATGCATTATATTTACCTTGTCTTGTTCAAAAATCGCCAAAAGTTATACCCTATAGTAGAGGGTACCTTATACTGGAGTTAATATGGTAGTAGGGTGTCAAATTTCCGTTTTCCGTTTTCCATTTCCATTTTCCGCAGGCAAATTTTTTCCATTTTCCATTCCGTTTTCCGGCTGCTGAAATTTTTTTTCCGTTTTCCGTTCTGTTTTCCGGCAACTTTTTTTCCGTTTCCGTTTTTTTGGCTCATTTTCCGTTTTCCGGCTAAATTTTCAGTTTTTCTGCCTTTTTTCCGTTTTCCGCCTCAATTTTCAGTTTTTCCGCCTTTTTTTCTGTTTTCTGCCTCATTTTACTTTTTTCTGGCTCAACTTTCTGTTTTCTGATCAGCCAAACTGGTTAAAATTCATGCAGATTGTCAATGATGTAAAAAAATTTCTGTTTCCAGCAAAATTACTGCAAATTCTGTCCACTTCCTGCAAAATTACAGCAAAGATTATCTGTTTTCCGGCAAAATTTCAGCAAGTTTTTTCCGTGCAAATTTGATTTTTCCGTTTCCGTTTTTCCGGCCTCTTTTTCCATTTTCCGGCTGCTGAAATTTTTTTTCTGTTTCCGTTTTCCGCCAAGTGCAAATTTTTTTTCCGTTTTCCGGCCGCTGAAAAATGTTTTCCGTTTCCGTTTCCGTTTTCCGTCAAAAAAATTTTTTTGACACCCTAGGTACTACCACTAATTATTAATGAAATTTACCATGTTTCTCCATGTAAACTGCCCCCCCACCCTGTGTACAACAAGCAGGGTGTTATACAGCTTTATAGCACCCCAGGGCACTATGCTTGGTTACAAAAATGTTAGCCAAGTTGAAATATTGAACATGACAAATCAAACTGAACAGTAGTGAAATGTCCACTTGGTTTAAAGTGCTTGAATGTTGTGCCTTTCTGCATTATGTATGTTATTCCATTGAATTCATTTCACATTGGGTGGGAACAGAAAATATGCTAATACTTAAGCAAAAATTTGCTGTGCATAATGTCCCCCCAATAATTGTGTCAGATATTTTACCAAAATTCAATTTATCCTAATTACATATTTATTCCCACTAATACTCCACTCGTCGGGTTTATACAGCGGAAAATCGGCATCTCCAATCATTTTGCGTGCGCGAGCCGTTGTTAATTTATGAGAGAGTTTTGGGTACGTGGAAGTTACACGCAATACAGGAACAGGCACCAGAACCCCTTGAGGCTCTGGCTAGTTCCTGCGGACAGACACATCAACTTACCAACCGTTCTTTGCACCGCTTCCTGTCAAATTAGTTAATTACTGGGTTAATCAGCTAGCTAGAGTCGAAAAAGCAAAAATTATCAAATAAATAGTTAGTAATTATTCAGGGGGACCAAGTTAGTTTGCACGGGAATTTATTATAGTGGATCTTTCGGAGTCAATACGCAGTTAGCACAAGTGGATCGTAGAAGCACTAGCTGGTCCAAAAATGACAAAATAATTTTTTTTATAATCACTCCTAGCTTACGATAACACTAACGAATATAATAAAAACAGGAATAAAAAAAAAAATGAAATATGAATCACGTGAAAACTACATGACAAGGGCGAAATGAAATGACAGCCCAATATCTCAGTACAAAGTAAGGTCACTAAACAGCGTAATTAAGACATAGTGGAGCGTGAAAAAACAAATGCATATGTTACATCACTAATTAAATACTTGCCAATAAGTGTCAAGAAATGGGCTTCAATTTTGTTGTTTACTGTAACATGGAACAGGTGGCATGTCATTTTGTTATCACACCTCGCCATGAAGCAAATGTTCAGTCTTCCGCCTGACCAAGGTTAGAGAGAAAAGGTGTTCCATTGAGAATTTGGCAAGTTCATAACAGTCACGGGGTTCTGGCTGGAAACTCACGGGCTTTGCACGCTCAAACTCAACACTAGCACTTTCGATTTCACCAGATCACCCTAGGTAATGGGAAGTGTTTTTGGTGGGCACCACTGTGCCTCTCACTTATGTTGTGCTCTGTGTGTGCTGAGTGAACATGTTCTAAAATTTTAATTAGCCACCTTATCCGCCCATTACTCACTGCCTAAACATAAAATATTTGGTCGGTTGGGAATAAAGGTTGCCTCGGAGCACTAAATACTTTAACTAGCAATACACCATTTTCAATGATAAAGTTTAAATATGTTTGACAAGCCCAAATCTAGACATAATACCTTAGCTCAATCAGCTTTACATTTACACAAAATTTCTAAATATGGCTAAAAAACGGAAATGTAATTAATTTCGGATGACACTGCAGTAAAACATGTGGGAAATCTAACATATTATGTCGTAATTACATGCCAAATTTTTTTTTAATTAACGGGGAAAATGCATAAAACAAGCAAAAATGTTCATGGCTGCAGCAGGTCCAGTCGGGCGTGCCTTCGTGGGGCTGCAGCTTGACGTTGGCGTTGCGGTGCACAGCGAACCAGAAGTTCCTTGTTACCTTCACTGTGCACTGCAAAACGTTGTTTAGTTGTTTGCGCCCAGTTGTGTATCTGCGCGGGTCGGTCGTTTATTTTTCATGCATGATTAACCTGCCATATTTTCACCCACAACTGAACCTTTCTTAACCCCCATACCGTGTAAAAATCACCATACCATTGTTACTGTAACTAATCTGTAAATACAAATGTGCCAGGTGCAGCTTACAAGGCAGAAGTTACTCACCTAAGGCGTGGGTATATGGCCATTGAGTGTGCTAGGCTTGTTCACCGCAACTGGAAGGATCAGAATCACACAGTGACTTTTGGAGGACTGATGCAAGATGTAAAATATAGAGACCCAATCCCATTTGATTTCCTCCTGTAACTGGTTTTTCACGCAGGGAAATGCACGTCTCTGACAACTCAGTGCCAACTTGCTGACATAAGTTTGTTTGCATTTGTCAGCAGTTTGTCAGTGTAGCAGTGGGTTGACAGTAGGGTTCAGATGGGACCATGGTCCCGGTGCATTGGAAATTTGGCAGATTTCTGGGTTCCTGGCAAATTCCTGGTTAGGGTGTCAACAAAACTTTTTTTATGGAAAACAGAAATGGAAACAGAAAAGTTTTTGCACTTGCAGATTCTGTCTTGCAGATGCTGTCTTGGTATGTCCTGAGAGAAAAAAAATTCAAATCATGTTTGTGGAGTGCATTGAGTTCAAACCACCCAGTACTCATCCCAGTCACGATCCCAGTAAAAGTAATTATGGACCATTGTCATCGGAATCACCCATCCAACCCAAAATTCCCAATCTCATGCCACAATAATATTTGAGAGACATTTTTATATGACACACTCATATTTCAACACAATTTATACTTCTGTTGTTATTTTCAGCAAGCTATTGCACACACACGCAGTTTGTTTTTTGACACACATTCTCATTCAATTTTTTTGTGGTTTTACAATTTTTCAAAAGTTTAAAATCAGCCCATGTGAAATTCTTTTTACGCTTTTAGTACCCAGGTAATTTGGCTGGGAAGGTGTAAAAAAGTGCACAGGCATTTTATAAAAGCATAAGCATAAGCATAAATATAAATATAATTTCGTCGAAATACCCCCAGGGGGTTTATTTTTTCAGGATGGAAATTCAGAGTGGAAATTTTGGGGAGGATATTTCGAGGGGGGCTTATTCGAGGGGGGGTTTATTATTTTGTCAGAAATTTGCATGAAATTGGTAAACGTGGCGGACATGAAACGAATCAGTGATTTGGCCCTTGGTTACCAATGCTGTATGTTTTTTTTAATTTGAACTTGAATGGGCGGATTCCATTCGGTTCAGATATATTTTATTCAATCCGACTTTTATTAGAGAATGATTTGATTTGATAGACATATAGTGACAGAAAGTCAGATTGTAAGGCCTTAGGTCGGATCTTATCATCGCAGCCCAGAAAGGATTTCGTTCACTATACAAAAATACAGTGATTGATGAAAATTAAAGTGTAAATCAAATAGGATTCATTAATCGCCCTGAGCTGAAATTTGGCATGCAAACTCACTAAGCGAAGGAGTACACACATGCCAAAATTCAGACAAATCAAAAAAAAAATTATACACTCCCCCAAAGAAAATGCATCAGTGCATGTAACCATCTTGCAAAAATTTTGTGCATGCTAATTTGGTGTTAATTGACCTTATTAACATGCAAACAACCCATACACGCCAATTATAGACTTTTGAAAAATTTTGTTTTTGCCAGGGACCGGTCCCCGGCCGGGACCTGTGTAAATAGCCTTGCAACTCTGCTGATGACCAGTGGAATGCACTTCACCAACACTTTACGGAATGTTTTACTAAATTGTCTACAGAAATAACAAAACAGAAATTTGTGAAGTGCGTCGAAGTGCATGCACAGGGCTCGCGTGATGACACTTCACTGCAGATCACAGCAGATCACCAGCACTGTTTTTAATGTGTTTGGCAGGCAAGCTGGGAGCGAGTTGTCAGAGAGCGTTTCCCCCTGTGTCAATTTTCTTTTTATTGTTTTCATATTTCTTTCAGTCATAAATAAGAATACATAGAGTTGAGTAAGTGGTGTGGCAAAGCCCTCAAAAATAAATCCCCTTCGAAATACCCCTCATTAACGCCCCCCCCCACAAAAATTGCCAAAATTACCAGAAATATAACACCCTGAAGGGGGTAATTCAATGAAATATGGTAGGCTTTTTTGAAGCATATGGGAAAAAAGGAAGAAAAAACCAAAACAATGGAAAAAGCTTAAAAACTATTAGCTAAAATAGCTTAAAAATAGGCAAAACACATTAAATATTGAATTTGGGTGTGAATGTTTTGGAAATATAGTGATTTTGAGCGTAAATTTGTGCAAAATTGCTCACAAATACCAGAGTTGTTGAAAGGTACGTACGTTTACTCGAAAAATAAGCATACGCGAGTACGCGGTAAATACATTTACACATACCGTATTTCCTCGAAATACCCCCCTCAAAATGGGCACTATGTATTTGTGGTCCGGGAAATGCATAACAGACATTCAAAACACTTACTGTGTTACGTTAGAACATTGTTTATACCATCTACATACTTATATAAAACTGTAAAAACTTATAAATGGTGGTTATTGTTGCATTGTTCACGTTTTTCTCCCAAAATTTCCACTCTGAAAAAATAAACCCCCCTGGGGGTATTTTGAGGAAATATGGTACTTTTCAAAAAAAAACTGTATGCACTTGTACTCGTACACATTTAAAGCATACGCGTACAGAAAATGTATTTCAGAAAATACAATGTGTGACATTATTTATAAAGTACCGTATTTCCTTGAAATACCCCCCCTGAAATAACCCTGTCTTGAAATACCCCCCTCAAAATGGTCACTATGAAATAATGACCTACCCCCTTGAAATACCTACTATGAAATAATGACCTACCCCCTTGCACAACTAGAAGCTCAACAGTTTTCTTTAGTGTGGCAACAACTGTGTCACCTAAGACAAAACCAATTGAATATAATTATCCAAATAATCACATTCAACCCCACGTTGGGATTGAGGGCACTTCTAGGAAAAAATAACATATATGCTGAATGGCATGGAGAAGTGGGCCAGGCTCATTACGCACAGAAACCCGTTACGCACACGTGCCCGTTACGCACAGAATCAAAACCCGCCACGCACAGATGCCCATTACGCACACAACTGGGCCCTGTCGGACAAGTCGGCCATCTGAGTTCAGGATTTTCATGTGTGTTGAAGTATTAGGTTGTCAACTAAGTAACATTAATTTTTTGCGATCACAAATACGCAAAAAATTAAGGTTACTTAGTTGACAACCTAATAGTTGACACCTGAAATTTCATCAACTGTTACAGCTGTTTTCTACATATTTTACATTCGCAATCGCAAAAGTCAAATATGTAGAAAACAGATGTAACGGTTGGCAAAATTTCGGGTGTCAACTACTGCTATACATAGGGAATCGAATAGAAGAGAATGTGAAAAATCACATAAACTTTGTAGGCACAGAAACTCGGCACGCACATGGCATCAGCTATGTGCGGGCCAAGTTTCTGTGCGCACCGAGTTAACTTCTGTGCGTAACGGGCTTCTGTGCGTGCCGAGTTTCTGTGCGTACAGCTACAGGCTCTGGAGAAGTCCTGATGTTTTGGGAATGTATCACTGTGAAAGCAAGTCACATTCACTTCAACCATAAGGTCAATGGCACATGTTTTAAATTTTTGCCAGTTCAAATTGAAAATCACACTCACACCATGTTCGTGTCACCAGGGAGTCGCGACTTGATAACTCAATCACCACAAGAACATTGTGAATACAAAGACCACAAATACTACCACCTGGAAAATAACATGTGGGCGAATGAAAATGGCCCTACTAATTTGCACATCACCAAGGTCCCATTAGAATTAGTGTGGGAAGGATCATGGAGACCTTTCACACTGAACATTTCAGGATGACCAAGTAAAAGCATGACTGATGTGGCATTTAGTATCATTGCGGCTAGGCATCACTTTGAAAAAATTCACAATATAGAAAAACAACTTAGTCGCTCAGTGGAACATTTTTCTTCAATGTCAAACGACCCGAAAGCAGTACAAGCATTTGTAGCTGGAGTAGGTCAAGGTATTGGAGCATATTTTGAAGGCGTGGGTAAAGAACTCGGTCACATCATTCAAGGCACTTCACAGGGAAGTGCATCGATTTTAGATGTACTTCTGACGGGACCACTGCAAACGTTGTTAACTGTCATAATAATTGGCGCATCTGTTATGGCAATTGGCTATTTAATTTATTTATCATTTCAGTGGAAGCTGTTCAAGAGCCAAATTTGCGGCACGCGCAGAGGAAGTCCCGGAGGCCAAGCAAAGAATCGAATTCAAGCGTTGGCAAGGAGAGCGATGTGTCTGAGAACACAAAATTCACAGACAAACAAAATCACAGCGAGAGTCCCCGAGATCGAACTAGCCGACCTCGAGAGCGGAATTCACAATCTCACACCACTCAGCAATGCTCACACGACTCATCTGGAAGCCGATCTTCCAAACACGCCGTACAAATTGCCCATCTTAAGGATGAGACCAAGGCCAAACACGTGGGCCGAGTCGATTCCTCCCGAGACTTGCACATCACTTTTAACACCATTGCAACCGATGACACAAATGTCCATGGAGTCCCTAAAATCCCTGGATCAAATTCACATCCCACTGGAACCGGACAATCTTCACACGTCGACCCCCTCACTCAACTTTCCGAGAGCGATCGACAAAAGTTGTTCTCAAGGCCAAAATCAGTGGGCTGTCAAACTTCTCCCAAACAAAAGAAAAGGAGACACTCTTCCACATCGTCATCCTCCAGCAGCAGCTCAACCACCTCTTCACGCAGTTCGAGTCGCAGCGACAGACATCGCAAACAAAAGTCGACCAAAGTGCTCGAAACAAAATCACATTTAACATCTCGAAAAAGGATGGAAGAACCTGAGGAGGAGGGAGAGTTAGAGAATTCGGGTGATGATTTATTGCCACCAGAATAAACTGTGTCATCACGTTGTTATAATTAATTTAGGGTTTTTAATTTCAGGCTAAATTTACGCTTGCTCAATTCTTCCCACTTTTTGTTGTTGGGAGTGTGCCGAACTCGATGATTTTAGGCACGGCAGTTATTTAACATCTATTTTGCATTTATTTACACCTCTATGAACGAAATGCGATCGACCTATTATTTTTGTTGATATTTTAGGCTTGCTGCATACCTGTGTCTAGACGAGATAATATTCTTTTGAAGCTAGTAAAGGTTATTAGTAAAAGGTGATTCTGTGCTGTTCTGCTAGCGGGTTGCCTGAAGAAGTTAGTCTGAATGACATGATCGAATAAATGAGAAAACCTTGAATTGAAATATTTATTGAATAAACGTTAACTTCAACTCATTAGCTAGAATCCTTACAATTTCACAATCAATCAACGTAGGGATTTTATACCCCCCCCCCAAAAATTGAGTGTAAAACCGGAATTACAGCTCAGCGGTGTTTGACGTGAAATGATGACGTCGTAAAATTGATTACGTCAAAATAGACAAATTGAGAAAATAATTATCATTTAATTAGTTATTAATTTTACGTCAAAATTTACACATTCTACGTCAACATTTCACATCAAACATTTATGTCACCAAAAAATTTTGACGTTAAATAAATAACTACATAAATAATGATTATTTGGGGAATTTTTTTTTGGGACATTACACACCATTAGTAGAACTATCTAATTCTGAAATTGCAATGCTGTACCTTTGTCTATTTTGATGTAATCAATTTTACAACGTCATCATTTCACGTCAAACGCCGCTGAGCTGTAATTCCGTCTTAAAGAGGACGTAGATCCAAAAAGCTGCGGTTTGTGACCTGGTCAATGTTGAACACAGTTAAAAACAATGACTGTGTTACGTTAGAACATGGTTTTTACCATCTACATACTTATAGAAGTCTATAGACCATTATACATGGTGCTTATTGTTGAATTTTTTTACGTCGACGTACATTACAAACAAAAAATTAGTACCGGGAGTTGGAAAAAAATTTCTTGTGAAATAATAAACCCCCTCGAAATACCCCCCCCCCCTCGTTTCCCCCCCCCCCTCAAAATTCTCACTCTGAAACAATCACCCCCGGTGGGTATTTCGAGGAAATACGGTAACAACCATATTTCTTCGAAATACCCTCAGGGGGTTTATTTTTTCAGAATGGAAATTTTGAGGGGGGGTATTTTGAGGGGGGGTATTTCGAGGGGGGGCTTATTTGAGGGGGGGGGGTACTATTTCGTCAGAAATTTTCACGAAATTTATAGTAAAGAGTACACTTTTCTACACCCAAAACAGGTAATCAACGTGTCCAAGTAGGGTATATTTGGACATATGAACGTCAATCGCTACACAAACTAGTTATGTGTGGCTGCGACGCAAACTGCGACCAATATATACATAATGTACGTTGCATACATCATGAACATACTTCCAGACGGGGGTATTTCGAGGGGGGTTTATTTTTTCCCAGCCCAAAACACCTGGGGGTATTTTGGAGGGGGGTTAATTCAAGGGGGGGGGGGTAAATCAGGAAATACGGTACACTGCTATGTATTTACAGAACTGTCTCCGTTGAATATTAAGGATACGCAGGGGTAGTGCCTTAAAAATTTTAAAATTCGCAAACAAATCGAAATGGTTGTGGAGACAATAGAAGTGAAAACAAGTCGGGAGAGCGATTATTTTTATCTCCTATAATAAAGATACCTTGAAAACTATTTTATCTGTCATTTTCTTATAGAAAAACATACATTGTGCTGTATACGTATGAAAAAGTGCTCACATGAAACAGTGAAAAACTGCTTACATATTATACTAGCAGGATTCTCTCCGACCTTCGGTCGGGTTTTGTGGTTCTCTACAATTAATACCATTGGAGAAAATATGATACTTTAGTTAAGTTTGCCCACATGCTAGGCATGTGTTTTGAAATGCGGTATGTAATCTACCAACAATAACAAGACCAATACCAAAGATGCAATGTTTTGGAATGGATTTTTGTAAACTTCTGTAAAATGGTTGGGCATGAAACTCGGTAGTAAAATGTAGACAGTTTGCGATTTGGTATGATGGTGTGCAGTGTGCATTCTGTGTGGTATAGGTTTTGTGATATGATAGTGTGGTTTTTGCAAGGTGTCAAACTTTGTTGTAATCTTCAATTGGTTACATTTGTGCTTTGCTGTTCTTTTTGTGTTTGTAAATCCTTGTGGTATAAATTGTAGAGAACCACAAAACCCAACTGAAGGTTGGAGAGAATCCTGCTATAGGTACCCACTACTCAGAGGCTTGCAAAAACTGACACCCCAATGGGGACCCCCCTCCAAATGGCACCCCCTGGGGAACCTCCCAAAAGTGGCACCCCCTGGGAACCGCCCAAAAATGGGACCCCCTAGGGCCCCACAAATATGGCACCCCCTGAGGACCACCAAAAAATGGCACCCCTTAGGGACCCCCCAAAAATGGCACCCCCTTGGGACCCCCCAAAAATAGCACCCCCTGGGGACCCCCCAAACATGGCACCCCCTAGGAACCCCCACAAAAATGGCACCCCCTGGGGACCCACCCAAAGTTGGCTCCCCCTGGGGACTCTACAAAACCCAACTGAAGGTTGGAGAGAATCCTGCTATAGGTACCCACTTCTCAGAGGCTTGCAAAAACTGACACCCCAATGGGCACCCCCCGGGGAACCCCCCAAAAGTGGCACCCCCTGGGAACTGCCCAAAAATGGGACCCCCTAGGGCCCCAGAAATATGGCACCCCCTGAGGACCACCAAAAAATGGCACCCCTTAGGGACCCCCCAAAAATGGCACCCCCTTGGGACCCCCCAAACATGGCACCCCCTAGGAACCCCCACAAAAATGGCACCCCCTGGGGACCCACCCAAAGTTGGCTCCCCCTGGGGACTCTCCAAAAATGGCACCCCCCTGGGGACCCCCCCCCCCAAAATGGCACCCCCTATGGACCCCCCCGCAAAAAAAATTATAGCACCCCCTGAGGACCACCAAAAAATGGCACCCCTGGGGACCACCCAAAAAATGGCATCCCATGTGGACCCCCTTGAAATGGCACCCCCATATGTACCTCCAGAAAATGGCACCCCCTGGAGACCCCCCAAAAATGGCACCCCATGGGGACCCCCTCTAAATCCTGTAAACACAGCCCCTAGTTTGGAAACTCCTGTAAACTCAGCCCCTAATTTGGAAAATGGTATGAATATTTCAAAAAATCACTATCATCAATCCACAAATGCATCAATTCACAATTTTCAATTTTTTAGCCCCAGGGGTTAGACTTAAAAAGTTATGGTAATGTAGAGTAGAAATGGAGTGCACATTTCAAATCACTGCAATAAAAAACCCACAAATGCATCATTTCACAAATTGAAAGTTTTTGTGCCCAGGGGTTCATTATCAGGGTTTTAGTAATGTGGTGTCAAAATGGAGTGCATATTTGAAATCGCTACAATCAGAAACCCACAAACACATCATTTTATGATTTGAAAATTTTTGGCCCTGGGGGTTCATTTTCAGGGTTATGGTAATGTAGTGTCAAAATGAAGTGCATATTTCAAATCAAGGCAATCAAAAAGCCACAAATGCATCATTTCACAATTTCTAATTTATTAGCCCCATGGGTTCAATTTAAGGCTTACAGTAATGTAGAGTTGAAATTGAGTCATTTCAAATCAGTGCAATTAGAAACCTGCAAAATGCATCATTTCACAATAAGAAATTTTTGGGTCTAGGGGTTCAATTTCAGGGTTTTAGTAATGTAGTGTCAAAATGGAGTGCATATTTGAAATCGCTACAATCAGAAACCCACAAATGCATCATTTTATGATTTGAAAGTTTTTGGCTTAGGGGGTTCATTTTTATGGTTATGGTAATGTAGTGTCAAAATGAAGTGCATATTTCAAATGAGTGAAATCAGAAACCTGAAAATTTATGATTTCACAAATTGAAAGTTTTTGGCTCCAGAGGTTCATTTTCAGGGTTATGGTTATGTAGTTTTCTGGGTTATGTAGTGTCAAAATGGATTGCATATTTCAAATCAGTGCAATTAGAAACCCACATCAAATCATTTCACAATTTCAAATTTTTTAAGCCCTGGGCATATTTGAAATTGCTACACTCAGAAACCCACAAATCCATCATTTTATGGTTTGAAAGTTTTTGGCCCAGGGGGTTCATTTTTAGGGTTATGGTAATGTAGTGTCAAAATGAAGTGCATATTTCAAATGAGTGCTATCAGAAACCCGAAAATGCATCATTTCTCAAATTGAAAGTATTTGGCCCCATGGGTTCATTTTTAGGGTTATGGTAATGTAGTGTCAAAATGGAGTGCATATATCAAATTGGTGCAATCAGAGACCCAAATTTGAAATCAGTGCAATCAGAAACCCAAAAATGAATGATTTCACAAATTGAAATTTTTTGGCTCCAGAGGTTCATTTTCAGGGTTATGGTTATGTAGTTTTCAGGGTTATGTAGTGTCAAAACAGAGTGCATATTTCAAATCAGTGCAATTAGAAACCCACATTGGATCATTTCACAATTTCTAATTTTTTAAGCCCTGGGCATATTTGAAATTGCTACACTCAGAAACCCACAAATCCATCATTTTATGGTTTGAAAGTTTTTGGCCCAGGGGGTTCATTTTAGGGTTATGGTAATGTAGTGTCAAAATGAAGTGCATATTTCAAATGAGTGCTATCAGAAACCCGAAAATGCATCATTTCTCAAATTGAAAGTATTTGGCCCCATGGGTTCATTTTTAGGGTTATGGTAATGTAGTGTCAAAATGGAGTGCATATATCAAATTGGTGCAATCAGAGACCCAAATTTGAAATCAGTGCAATCAGAAACCCAAAAATGAATGATTTCACAAATTGAAAGTTTTTGGCTCCAGAGGTTCATTTTCAGGGTTATGGTTATGTAGTTTTCAGGGTTATGTAGTGTCAAAACAGAATGCATATTTCAAATCAGTGCAATTAGAAACCCACATTGAATCATTTCACAATTTCTAATTTTTTAAGCCCTGGGCATATTTGAAATCGCTACACTCAGAAACCCACAAATCCATCATTTTATGGTTTGAAAGTTTTTGGCCCAGGGGGTTCATTTTAGGGTTATGGTAATGTAGTGTCAAAATGAAGTGCATATTTCAAATGAGTGCAATCAGAAACCTGAAAATGCATCATTTCTCAAATTGAAAGTATTTAACCCCATGGGTCCATTTTGAGGGTTATGGTAATGTAGTGTCAATGGAGTGCATATATCAAATCAGTGCAATCAGAAACCTAAATTTGAAATCAGTGCAATCAGAAACCCAAAATTGCATCATTTCACAAATTGAAAGTTTTTGGCCCCAGTGGTTCATTTTCAGGGTTATGGTAATGTAGTGTCAAAATGAAGTGCATATTTCAAATGAGTGCAATCAGAAACCTGAAAATGCATCATTTCTCAAATTGAAAGTATTTGGCCCCATGGGTTCATTAACGGGTTATGGTAATGTAGTGTCAATGGAGTGCATATATCAAATCAGTGCAATCAGAAACCTAAATTTGAAATCAGTGCAATCAGAAACCCAAAATTGCATCATTTCACAAATTGAAAGTTTTTGGCCCCAGTGGTTCATTTTCAGGGTTATGGTAATGTAGTGTCAATGGAGTGCATATATCAAATCAGTGCAATCAGAAACCTAAATTTGAAATCAGTGCAATCAGAAACCCAAAATTGCATCATTTCACAAATTGAAAGTTTTTGGCCCCAGTGGTTCATTTTCAGGGTTATGGTAATGTAGTGTCAAAATGGAGTGCATTATATATCAAATCAGTGCAATCAGAAACCTAAATTTGAAATCAGTGCAATCAGAAACCCACAATGCATCATTTCACAATTTGAAAGTTTTGGCCCCATTTTGGGTTCAATTTCAGGGTTATTGTAATGTACTGTCAGAATGGAGTGCATATTTCAAATCATTGTAATCAGTAACCCACAAATGCATTATATCACAATTTATATTTTTTAGCCCCGGGGGCCTCACTTAAGAATTATGGTAATGTTATTGTTAACTCCCATAAACTCAGCACCTAATTTGGCAAACACCCATCAATTTAACTCCCATAAACTAGGCCTCTAATTTGTGAACTTGTGTCAACAGCCCCTTATTTTTAAACTTCTGTCAACTCAACCCTAATTTAAAAACACCCATCAACTCAACCCTGAATTGTAAACTCAGCCCCTAAAAACTCAAGTCAACCCCCTATACATGTGCAATTGCATTCTTGGGAAGCAACTTTGCCATCTACTAACCCTGTTTGTCAAGATTGTGGATCGTGTTTGTAAAGGGCATTTGTACTAATAAATAGTGACTGCATTGTGTGCAAAAACACACACGAATTGGGCACAATGAGGCCTGCAATTGTGCCTCCTATCTTTTGCATTGAAGCATCCTTAGCGTGCAGTTCTCTCGAAATTGTATAGGTGGAGATGAAGAAACGTAGCTGTCTCTACACTCACAAGAAAAGTACCCACACTTACGCGTACGTACGAGTGAAAAAAGTATATTA
Organism: Sphaerolaimus hirsutus; assembly: GCA_964036195.1. Classification (NCBI taxonomy): domain Eukaryota; kingdom Metazoa; phylum Nematoda; class Chromadorea; order Monhysterida; family Sphaerolaimidae; genus Sphaerolaimus; species Sphaerolaimus hirsutus. Next base: position 28,692,880 of record OZ038453.1, on the reverse strand, counting down.
CGTTTTATATACTTTGTGGTGTGTAAAAATAAAATACTTTACGTTTACATATAGTTTTTAAAAAGTTCAGGAATTCTAACAACTCTGACAAATACCCACAAATACCAAATTTTATGTTTTCAGGGGACAAAAGTACTTTGCCCACATTTAGTCATGAGTAAAAGTAACAAAATTCTTTACACTTTCTGTACTCAGCGATGAGTAAAAAAAAAAACTTTTAATTTCCATTTACATTTAAAAGTAAATATCGTCTACCATTTTACCGCAGGTACTTCTGCACATTGCAGTGTAGAAAAAGTGAAAATTGTTTTGCATATAATACTACTAAGATAGCAAAAGTGGAAGCTACTAATGTGACTTGTGTCAACGGGGGTTACTTTCCACAAAACCTCACTGGATTGAAATGTCGCTGTGTGATGGCTGATAAAAATGAAAGGTTTTAATTTTTCAATTTTCGTGTATAAAATGTAAACTTCAGTGAAATTAGTTTCATTAAAAAAATTAGGTTTGCATGGAATGTTACAAAAATCTTTTGGATTCTGGTATTTTTCACAACTGCACACTCAAAAAAATCATAGTATAAATACAATTATCAAATACATATGCAGCACTTGTGAAGGTGTTCCTGATGCCACCAGGTGGCAGTCCCAAGCCCTGTAAAGTGTTAAGTAAAGTGTCACATGTAGTGATGTAAAAAGCGCCAGACTTTTGGCGCCAAGCGCCAAAAGCGCCGTGGCGCTTTTGGCATGCGAGCGCCAAGCGCCAATGGCGCCACAGCAAAATAGCGCCATGGCGCTTTTCTAGACCATGGCGCCAAGCGCCAATGGCGCCACGGGATGATGGCGCCAAGCGCCAATAGCGCCAGCGCCAAAAAAATTTGCTGCATAATGTGCAGCGATGCAAATGCAGTGCTATCTATTTGTTTGTCAACTGGTTCCCATCCCAATTCAAAGCTTGCTTGACAAGTAACACTATCCAGTATTGTACACACATATACCATATTTCCTCGAAATACCCCCCTTCAATTACCCCCCCCCCCCTCGAAATACACCCCGTCTGGAATAAGGTAGATCATGTATCCAATGAACATGATACATTTATAGCTGCGAATTTACATCGCAGCTATATTTACATGGCATTGTTTATGGAACGAACTATGGTAATATGAACAAAATATATCCTATTTGGTTATCTAATTACGTTTTGGGTACAAAAAACTATACTTTACTACAACCCTTCAAAAAAGTTCCCCCCGAACAAGCACCCCTCGAAACTCCCCTCAAAATTTGCACCCTGAAAAAATAAACCCCCTGGCTGGATTTCGAGGAAATATGGAAGGTACTTCATGCCGGTACTTCATACCACAGCAACAATACAACTTCATTTGCAATATAATGCAACACTATGCATTTGAATGCTTGTCATCAAGCCTTGAATTGGGATGAAAACCAGTTGACATAAAATGTCATTGAAAACTAGTGTGTAGCCCCATTTTTTGGTTAAAGTTTTGAATATCCTTGCAATTGCATGGACATGGTTTACAAAATAAGCAGATAGAGGGTTTGTTCTTCCTGTAACTAGGGTGTCTAATTTCCGTTTTCTGTTTCCTATTTCCGTTTTCCGCAGGCAAATTTTTTCCGTTTTCCGTTCCATTTTCCAGCTGCTGAAATTTTTTTTCTGTTTTCTGTTCCGTTTTCTGGCCACTTTTTACCGTTTCTGTTTTTCTGGCTCATTTTCCGTTTTCCGGCTAAATTTTCGGTTTTTCCACCTTTTTTCCGTTTTCCGGCTCAATTTCCAGTTTTTCCGGCTTCATTCCGTTTTCCGCCTCAATTTTCTTTTTTTCTGCCACATTTTACCTTTTTCTGGCTCAACTTTCTGTTTTCTGTTCCAGCCAAACTGGTAAACATTCATGCAGATTGTCAATTATGTAAATTTTTCCTGTTTCCAGCAAAATTTCTGCAAATTTTTTCCACTTCCAGCAAAATTTCTGCAAATTTTATCTGTTTTCTGGAAAATTTCAGCAAATTTTTCCATTTCCATGCTAATTTCATTTTTCTGTTTCCGTTTTTCCAGCCCCTTTTTCCGTTTTCCAGCCACTGAAAATTTTGTTCCGTTTCCATTTTCCGCCAAGTTCAAATTTTTTTTCCGTTTTCCGGCCGCTGAATTTTTTTTCCGTTTCCATTTCCGTTTTCCGTAAAAAATTTGTTTTGACTCCCTACCTGTAACACACTTACAGTAACACATTTACTTATGTAACTCATGCAGGCAAGGTCTTTTTACATATAGAAAAATGATTATTTTTTTGTACTACTTGGCGCTTTTTTGGTGCTTTCTAAAACACTAGCGCCAAGCGCCAATGGCGCCACGACATCATAGCGCCAAGCGCCAAAAGCGCCATGGCGCTTTTCGGTAGCATAGCGCCAAGCGCCAATGGCGCCACAGCAAAAAGGCGCCAAGCGCCAAAAGCGCCATGGCGCTTTTTGCTTTGGCGCTAGCGCCAAGCGCCAGCGCCATGACGCTTTTACATCACTAGTCACATGTAAGGGCAAATGCAAAGTAAACTGTCAATTTTCGTCCACAGTTCAGAAATAAAATATTTTATTTTTTATTTTGAATGACACTTGACTTTGCATTTGACTTTACATTCGACACTTTACTTCACACTTTACAGGGCTTGGGACTGCCACCAGATCATGGTTTGAAGAATCCTCTGACTACCGAAAAAATTGTATAAAAAATTACACTCAGACTGAGACTGAGAGTAGTCTAATTGCTAGGCGTGGATATATACAAACGTAGATGCAGGTAACAATGACAAACCATTTTTTTTTTATTACATAATCATTTTCACCATGAAAATACATTATTTTCATATATTCTTATCTAAAAAATTTGAAAGTGAATACCATACCTATTTCCTCGGAATACACCCTGGGGGTGATTGTTTCACAGTGATAATTTTGTGTTGTTTGTACCATACGCAGGCGTCGAAAAACACAACAATAAGGACCATGTAAAAGAGTGTATAGACTTACATAAGAATGTAGATGGTATAAAACAGGAATTAACGTAACACAGTCATTGTTATTAACGTCTGTTCTGCATTGCCCAGATCACAAACTGTACTGTAGCTTTTGTCATTTACATTCCCCATACACTCAAAATGGGGGGTATTTCGAGGGGGGCAATACCGTATTTCTTCTAATAGAACGGCACCTCCGATAGAACGGCAGGTTTTGGCACTTCTTTGCATTCACGAAATTTTTAGAACAGCAGCCTCCAATAGAACAGCAGGTAGAAATCACATTGGAAGAGTGCGAGAACACACAAATATTAGAAAAATGGGTGATGAGAACATCCAAGGTGTTCAGAACTATGATTTAGGGTTATTTGCACATTTGGTTTTGTTTGAATTGATGCTCTTATAGTAAAATGTAGTTAATTATTCATTTAAAAAATGAAAAATGTCTGAAAAATATTGGTGAAAAAAATAGAACAGCAGCCTCCAATAGAACGGCACCTTTAATAGAACGGCAGGTAAAAAACTTGACGAAAAAAAACAGAATGGCGCTCTTCTATTAGAATAAATACGGTAAATGCATAGTGCCCATTGGGGGGAGGGGGGTATTTCGAGGAAATACTGTATTTAAAATATGTGGAAATTTTTTCAGATCAAGTCAGAAAAGAACATTTACCGAATTTCTTTGTGTAAACTGCAGAGTTGTACAAATACTGGTATTTTTGGAAAACATAAACGTAAACGTAAATACCTTTTCCAAATCAAAAGTATAAATACTAAAATGTAAGGTATTTTTAAGATACCGGGGAAAACGTAAAATAAAACATAAACATAAAAATTATAGTAAGTGCTTCCGCTATCAGAGAATACAAAAAAACACAATGTTTTTTACAACATTATGGATGTGCATATGATCTCCATCGACATTTTCTGCTTACCTGTATTTTATATATATTTAGAATGATGGGATCGGGATATTGAATTGGGATTTAAGTTGGAATTTTGCGTCGTTGTCAACTAGTGGGTGTAGGGCCATAAGGTGCCAATTCCATAACAGGAGAACTAACAAAATTATGTGTGAGAAGTAATGGCAAGTTGTATGGCAAGTAAAAATTGAAAGAAAAGTAAATTTGTAAGTGAAATGGTAACTTAAAAGACAAATGGCCAGTCATGAGAAAACACTATAAATGTCTTTAACTTTTTAATTGCATTTCAGTTCTCCCTCACAAAAATACTTTCCTTCAACTTTTTACTTTTCACTTACAAATTGGTGTTGAGTTCTCCAATTGCTGAATTAGAACTCTTCAACATTAGAACATGTTGAACTCATGATATCACACTACATTTGTCAAACAATATTGTTCCGTGTAGCATATTTTTACGTTTTCTCTGGTACCCGGGTAATTGTGCCAGGAAAATGTAACAAAGTGTAACGGTATTTTTGGAAAGCGTAAATGTAAACGTAAGTATAAATACCCGAATAACCGGGTATTTCGGGTAAACGTAAATACGTTTTCGCAACTCTGGTTAACTGCCCCCTGTGCATAACGCCCAGGGCATTATACAGCTTTAAAGCGCCCCCGGGGCACTGTGCTTGGTTGCAAAAACATCAGCCAAGTTGAAATATTCAACATGACAAATCAAGCTGAACGGTAGTGAAACGTCCACTTGGTTTAAAGTGTTTCAATGTTGTGCCTTTCCAAACACATTGTTATTCTGCATTATGCACGTTTTGCCATTTAATTCATTACACCTTGGGAGGGAACAAAAAATATGCAAATATTTAGGCACATGGTGTGTTACAAGCAGGCTGTCCGCGAAAGTATACCCCGTGTTATATGTACGTGGTATACCGCCACGCGAACATCATATTTTATAACGCGCACCAGTATTTATTTGTGTGGTTTTGTTTATGCTCTAACCCGCACACTACGGGTTAAGCAGGCGCGCGCGTAATAGGGGTCAATCATTTAGCGCGGTATTTTTTTTCACTAACACGCATCATTCGGAAAAAATCGTGTTACATCATTTGCCATACCCCGAAGAAAATATTTTTTGCGGGTTAGAGCGTGTGATAACTTAGTAAAAGTAAAACAAATATTTTACATTTATGTATACTTTGAAAAAGTTCAGTACTTTTAACAACTCTGGTGGCGCTAAATTCGCTGTAATTACAATGTGCATAAAATGCGGAACAGATTTTTGATTGACACCGATATTTTTGCAACTGTTTTGAGGTAAAAACTGTACTGAAATTTTTCCAGTATTACAATTTTCCCAAATTCACCCATTCACACGGAAAAAACTTCAAAAAAATAGGTGACGACTGCCAAGGTGGTGCCGCGGCACACTATTTATAGGTGGTGCCGCGGCGCACTATTTATAGGTGGCGCCGATCCCAAATTGCACAACATCTGTTGGCAATTTGGGCTCTAGTCATGGGAAAAACATTCCCAAAAGATTGCGATCACTTTGATGTGATGCAATCTGTGCACAGGCTCAGCTGCGAGCCTGTTGCACAACAAAGTGATCGCTGTGGCCGATCAAAATAATCGGCCAGGCGCGCCGAGTTGATCGGCTCAGCTGCGCTGTTTGGGCCTAATCTGGCCGAGCACATGCGCCATGGGAAACAATGGCGCCCCAATGAAAGGCCCATGCCGCACCACTGCCCCGGAAATTTGCTAATGGGCAGGCGGCGGCGGCAAAGTGACATGCGCTGGCAGAAATTTTTTTAATTGGGGCCACATACGACAGTATGGAAACCTACCATAACCCATCTGAATAATGAACCACAAATTATACAGTTTTTTCCATGATAATATTTCGTTTTTAATTTGGAATAATTAATTGTGAAATTTATGACAAGATTTTATTCATTTAATTATGGTAGGATTCTGCACATACTTTGCGGTCCGCCGCGTACAAGTGTATTCCCACGCGCCAATTTTCACCACGTTAATCCTGTCCCGATATTTTCATGTGCTATTTGATCTCTATTTTCGCCAATTAATCCCAGCTCAAAAGTTGACCACAAACCCCCCACTTATGTAACATCAAACATGCCGATCCCCTTATGTCACAAAGAAATGCCATGTGCCCTGATTTTTGACTCAAAACAAAGAGATAATCTCATGAGAAAACACTTTTTTGATCCTAAATATTGGACAACAGATGGAAATCTTTGTCCAATCTCAAGTGCCACGTGCACCGCGGACCTCTATAAATACCAATCCCGTTTCTTGGAAATCATCGATCAGTTGGCATTCTGATTTCGGCAGAACCACATTTTGGTGTGCCAAGTAAGGAAATGAGTGGTCGCAGCAGAGCCGCATTTTGGCGCGCTTTTTTGTTGTAAAATTTGGTTTACGTGGTATTCAACCTTGGTATAACACGTTTTCTGCTTTTTACAAATAATTGGATGGGGTGTACGTTTTTCTGTAACGCGCATGTCTTCTAATAATGGGGTATACAAATACGTATAACCCGCCCTGTTGCGTGTTATTGATACATCAATTGTCTGCGCACGCGCTCATCTGCGCGTTAGACGGGTAAGATATCGATTTCTAGGTGACCTCTTTTTACGTAATAAACAAAAGGACGTGTTAGCACGGGGTACATATGGAATAATTAGCGTGTTACGTGGTATGCCAAAAAAACCTAAATCTCGCGGACAGCCTGGTTACAAGTTAAAAAAAAGGTTGCTGAAAAGTGCCTCAGTTTTGTACAACACCCAGGTGGTTTATACGGAGAAATACATAATGCCAATGCTTAATATAAACCCCCATTTCAGCTAATTGGTGGTTCAAAACCTATAATGTGTTTCATACAACATTTTTCATACAAGAGTGTTTCCAAACAGATAGTGAAAAAACAAACAGAATGTCGCTGAAAGTAATTCACACATTTGAAATCTATTCCATAAAATTAAAAAGACATGTACATCAAAAAAATTATATAGGAAAAAATATTGATCATATAGAGTTATATTTAAGGAGTTTGCCATCTTTCTTTGCATGTCAATTAAACATGTGATGAACTATTTCAATAATGCTATGATTTCATTGTGAAAACTTTACAGCACCAATGCATACTTTTGTGATCTGTGATACAATTTCAGTGAAACCTCTTCAATATGCAATGCCACATTTTCTCCATTCAAGTACTCTCTCTGAAGACATCAAATGAAATATGTTTACACAGATATTAAGCTATAAGCAAAACTTTGGTGAATTTTTACACCATTACTAGTTTTTGTGTGATCCATGTCACTGCATTTGGGACCTACCATATTATCTCAAATATAAGGTATACCTTATATTTATTTCATCAGTTTTTTCAGCGTTTTGATAAAAAATTATACATATTAAAGGGTACCTTATATTAGAGGTATACATTATACTGTTTTCACCAGATTTTGCAAACATATTACCGACAGTGAAGTTCTTTGTATCCAAATCTAAAAGTTTCAAATGTAAAGTCAAATGCAAAAAAAAGTGTCAATTGTCATGTTCAACTAATTATTTTTCGAGTTGAAAAACTGAGTCAAATCGGCATAAAGAACTTAGATATTGCTAATCCGACCACAAATCTGTAATCTGGAGATGTTTCCGAGCATTTTAAGTGTTGATCGATTCAAATCAAACCAGAATTGGACCAGAGGTTGGATACAAATATCCGGCAAAAATATAAAGGAAATCCGGAGCATTGTCAAAAACGTTCAGACATTCATGGCCCAAGCGATTGTGGCCACACAAGCTGGTTTTCAATGTTCCTTTTTGAAAACTCTTCTGGGCAAAGTGTCGCTGTACGCTTTTCAAAAGTGTGCAATTTGCACTTTTATTTTTCAATAAGTGAAAGCATACGTGAATATTGGTTTCGGCAAGTCACATTTGCTGTTCAAAGTTCACATTTGCAGAACATTTTTGAAAACTGTACAGCGACGCGTCGCCTCTGTAGCGGCAACGCGTCGCCAACATAATACTCTGAAGACAATTTTGAAAACTTAAAATTGAATAATGTAAACTGGTGGCACATTTAAATGAGAAATCAGGTACCTCATTTTTCATAACAATCTCACAGGGAAACGTGCAGCCCAATATGGCTGCCATTTGTTGTGGGGGTGCCCACAACATTTGCCTACATAAATGCCAAGTGGCACCCCATGGCACCCCCCTGTTCTGCTGCTACAGATAAATTAAAAAATTTTGCCAATTTTTTCCTGGAAAATATAAATGAGAATTTTCAAAAAAACCACACAAAATATGGCTGCCATAAAGTGTGCAGCCTTTTTTTGGTGTGCTGACAACACAAGCGATGAATACACTTGTGTTGGTGCTTTTTCAAAAAATAAAAATTCCTTGTGGCTTGCCCAAAGCCATTTTTTGACCCACTGGTAAGTAGGGGGTATATTTTGACCCCCAGACCACTCCCCCACACAAAAATTACCCCCAATATACAGACATGTGCCACGAAGCCATGTCAACAATGATTTTAAACTTTGTGATTACCTAAATTGTGGTTGTAATTAAAAAACTGTGATTTTTGATTTTCTGGACATGACCTCTTTATTTGTCTGGGCCAGTCACACTAGATACAGGGCACATTGCCCATCGGCCCCTATAGGTTGTTATCAGATAATTAGTGCCCACATTGAATGGGCACAAGTATTTTGTGATTAGCATCAAGACACTGCAGGCGCTGGACGCGCTGTCACGTGAGTGCCCTCTTTACACAGGGCTGTTTTTATCATTTGCTATAAAAAATACATAAGTGCAAAAACGGGGCCCAGGAGCAGCCATATGTTGCCCCTGACACTGAGCGAGCCAATTCTGGCCCCCATGTGCTCCATAAATAGCTTGGGATAGTGGATTGTACACTTTTTCTAACCTACGTTTTTCTCCAAAATTTTTTTTTAATTTGATCAACAACGCCATCATTGTGTGGGGCTTCTGGGGTTTCTGAGGGGGTAGAAAAGTTGCACGTACTTACACTCTACCAATGTCAAAAAAACTTTTTTGTCTAAAGTGTCTAGAAAAAAATTTATTAAAAATATAAATTTCATTGGGAACAAAAATTTGTATGGAATTCTCATTTATATTTTCCAGAAAAAAATGATAAAAAAATTATTTTCTGCACCAAGGGTGGCCTGAGGGGGGTGCCCCCTAGGGTATATATAGTGAACACTTGGGGTCACCCTCACACAAGATGACAGCCTGACAGCTTTCATGTGGGATCTGTAAAATACAATAAAGTGATTTTCTCATTTATATTTTCCACCAGTTTAGTTTTCAAAAATGTACATTACAGTTTTCAAATTTGCATAACATTTGTGAAAAGTGAGCGTGGACGTTGATGTAGAGCAACGTACGGCAACGTTTTCAATGCCAGTTTTCAATATCTGTGCAACATATGTGAAAATGTGTTGCTGTACACACCAAAAGTAGCAAAATCGTCACCAGGCATCGCTAGTTTACAGATTTTCGTGTTTGCACCTAACTGCCAGCTCATTGACATGTTTCTAAAATGCTCTGCTGTGTAACGATGGCAAACCCTCAAAAAAAAAGTATTTAAATTTTTAAGTGTTTTTTCCCAAATGAATTTTCGAATTTTCGAATTTTTCCTGAAATTAATTTTCAAATTTTGAATTTAATTTGCAAATTTTTGAATTTTCGAATCTTTTTTGGCAATTTTTGAATTTTTTTGGCCATTTCGCAAATTTTTTCAAAATTTTTTTTCGAATTTTTGTGGAAAAATATTGAATCTAAGCTTTAAACACAGAATTTGGACTGTTTTGGAAGTGGCTATACTTGGCAGATGTGCTAATCTACAAATAGATATGATTTATATCTTTGGCTGGCAGACAACCAACTGAAAACTTGTGAACTGATTCACCACTGCACTCCATTTCATCCTGACTCCAAACCAGTTCAGTCAGCCGTAAGTTCGCTGCCGACTGCGGTTATGACATCATGATGGAGTGTTACCACCAGAAAAATGTAGGGTGTAATTTCGCCCAAATATAGCACACTGAGCGTACTCAGTGCATACAGTGCTAACTGCATGAAATATGGGTACTTCTCAAACCAATACTCAAACCACTCTTATACTCCAGCGACATTACACCTACAATGAAATCTACCATAACCCATCTGAATAAAAGAACAAACAAAAAAATTTTCATCATATTTATCAAAGCAATTTGATTAATATGATGAAAAAATTTTATGTTTGTTCTTTTATTCAGATGGGATATGGTAGGTTTCATTATAAAGTGTAATGTCGCTGGAGTATATCTTTGATCACATCTCTTTTACTTATAAATATGTGCAGTTCCTATGTGCAGTCCCAGACACCTGTAAAATGCTCTGTGAAATGTCAAATGTTATGCAAAGTGTTTAAAGTCATGGAAATGCTGTGGAAAATGGCAAATATGTTTGCCATTTTTCCAGGGCATTTTCATAACTTTTGACACTTTGCATGACATTTCACATTTTACAGGGCAGTTTACATTTCAACGTTTTTGGACCTTTTTTCTGTTTTGTTTCGCTTTTTCATAAGCACCGCGTATCAGTTTTCATTGTATTTAGTACGTTGAACTTAAGAGTGCCTTGAATTGCCTGAAAAAGTATTTTCGAATTTTCGAATTTTTTGAAAAATAAATCGATTTTTAAGTGTTTTTTCTAGGGGTGAAATAAAAATTCGAAAATTCCGGAAAAATTCGAAAATTCGAAAATGTTTTCGAGTTTTCGAATTTTTTTTTGCCATCGTTAGTGCAGTGTTTATCAAATACGCGCTTTCAGCAAGCTGACAGCTCACTGCCAACCACACTGCAGCCTTATACAGCTAGCTGCTAGCTAGCTAGTAGTGAGTTGCCCAACCTCCCCCCATTGAAGCAGAGTAGTGGGTGTTACAACTGTATATATTCAAAGTTTCAGCTTTATCACACCCCTATAGACATAGATATTACAACCGAAGTGAATGAAATAAATGGGTGGTGAACTTGTCCGGGAAGGTGTTTACATCACTAGCAAAAACGTTTTTCAATCATTTGTTCCATCAAGTTCAATGGATCCAATCCCAGAATTCACTTGATGATATCCACACCCATAATAGCAACGATGACAAAAGGAAAAAAATCCCACATTATATCAGTGGAAATGAAAAGGCAGATAAAAAATGATGGAGCTTCATGTGAAGATGTTCTTACCGAATGACCTATTACAGTTAAATCATGCAAAATATACATTCATTTAAAAAACATCAATATTTCAAGATGAACACCATATCTCTTCTATGCATAACATGCAACATTGCATATTGTCTCTTTGCATTCATCAACAGCAACACAAATGCTCAAAACAGGGGCCACCCAGCTGTTGCACAGAGGAAATACCCCATTGGGAGGTACCGAAGATGTCCAAAGGTGTTGCCACAGCGTTACTTTTTGAGTTGAGTTTGGTGACTATGCAAAAATTGTGGAGTTTTTGCATTTAATTGTGGTCATTGATTATTCAACGGATTTCTGCTTGTTTATTGGTTAATGGCATGGTAAATTAGAATTTTATGTAATATTTTATTATCATTAGACTATTTAAAATTTTAACTTTAATAATTTTACCACTTAAATACCTATTCGATACTTTGTCTGAATAAATGAGTGAAACAAATAATGAAGAAGTATAGGTAGGTATATATTTTCAAAGGAAAATGAAGCAGGAACATGTGGAATAACTTTTGATTTTTCCTGCAGTTGTCAGGAAAACACTTTTCATCACTAAAATTCACAATTCATGCGTACTACAAAATATCCGAAAGGGAAATGTTGAAATTTTTTATGCTCTTTGGTCAGGTATTTCAGGGGATTTATTGGATGATATCAAATGATTGTACAAAAACACAAACTGCAAATTTCCAGCGTTAAACACCTACAAAACATCACTTTTCACACTTTCATTAATAGCGTTAGTTCACTTTGTACACCGGGACTTGTGATGTAAAAATGGCAAGATTATAATGCAAAGCACAAAGGGTACCATGCATTTTGCCATGGTGCCATGATGTTTTTACACCTCTAACTGCAAGTATTTTACTTCAGGCAATCGATGAAAGTTTTGGTGTCAAGATTGGGAAAAAGAAAGTTCTCTGTGTGCAAGAGAATTGCTGTGAGAAGGTCAGTTAAAAATCACATTTCTATCAATTCAGTAGCATTTTTAGTCCAGCATAAACCAGTAACTTGTCAGTTTTGAAAAAGTTTTTGAAAGGCTGTAGATGTATACTTCATAAATGGACACTGCCTGTAGAAAAGTATTCATTTCATTTTTAATGCACTGCAAAAAACACTGAGTGTTCCAAAAATGTCTGTTTTCAGAAAATGTAATCAAATACAATCTCAGAGAATATTTTAACCAATAAAATATGATCAAATCTCTGAAAAATGCAGATAAAATATAAATCAAAAGATAAATCAGATATTTTTCATATATTCTTCTCATTAAATAAATATATTAAAATTTCTCTGGGCGAAAAACTCGATTAAATATCAATAAATATAAGTATATATCAATAAAATTTTTGGTTTCTTATATTTTCTCATGTTCTCAATAATATGAACTAATGCTTATCGAAATGCCACACTGTAGGCTCTACAGACATACCGTATTTCCTCGAAATACCCCCCGGGGGTGATTGTTTCATAGTGCTCCCGAGAGGGGGGGGGGGGGGGGTTAAACGAGGTTGGGGGGGGGGGGTATTTCGAGGGGGGGTCATTGTTTCGCCAGAAATTTTTTGAAGCCCTAGTCCAAAATCGTTGTTTGTGATGTGCGCTGGGGTGGAAAAATGCATCAATAACTGACATGTATAGATTCCTGTAGACTAATAGTAGTACGTAGATGGTATAAACACTGTAAATACTAACGTGATTCCGACATTGTGTTAAGAGGTGTTCTGCACTACGCAGAACACAAACTGCAGTATTTGTCATGTACGTTCTCTTTACACTCAATCTGGGGGGTATTTCGAGGGGGGGGTGATTGTTTCATAGTGGTCTCGAGAGGGGGGGGGGGGGTCAAACGAGGGGGGGGGGGGTATTTCGAGGGCGGGGGTATTTCGAGGAAATACGGAATATACTTTTACAATCACACTTTAATAATAGACAAAAGCGCCCCGCAGACTGCCACTGTGCACTGGGCGTCTGCAGCAACTGCGAAGGCCCTGCCAGAAGAGGCAGTCTCCTGCCAGACCCACTGGTGGGCGATTTATTTTGAACAATCACCATTTTTTAGCAAACCCATTCATTTATGGATGTATTATTTTGCAAATAGTTTTGGAATAAATACTCAATTCCTGATCTGAACTTTTTTGTACCTTTTTTTGTGAATCTAGCATATTTTGCAAAAATAATATAGATACCTGCTTGAAAACTTAGACAAGATAATAACCCCCCCCCCCACTTGAATACTTCCACAGCCCCCTTGAAATATCCCCCCTTACAATCGTCTGATGAAATAATAATCCCCCAGGGGGATTTTTCAAGCAAATATCGTGATTTTTTATTCTGAACTGTAGTATGAACTATGACGTGTTGTCAGTTGTATGTAGCTAGGGTGTCAAAAAAGTGTATTGAAAATGGAAACCGAAACAAAAAAAGCTTTGCAGGTAGCGGAAAACGGAAATGAAAACGGAAAAAAAGTAGCAGCTGGAAAATGAAAACATAAACAGCAAAAAATTTGCCTGCAGCAAACGGAAACAGAAAATGGACAACAAAAAGTTGACACCCAAGTGTAGCACAACATTTACCGTATTTCTCCGTGTAAAAAACCATCGGCACTGTACACATTTGAGGGCTTTATTCAAACACTCTCCAAGTGCTGTGCATAGTGCCCGGGCACTGTGCATTCCACTGGACGATGTCTTTGTCAACGATGGGTAAGTTCTCCAAAAAAAAAACACTTTCTGTGTTTTGAGTTTTTCAAAAATGAATACCTGTGTTTTGAGTTTTTTTATCGAAAAAAACTTGAGTAACTCTGTTTTTATTTCTGTGTTTTTTGTTAAAACTCGAGTTTTTGAGGGTTTTTTTCTAAAAACTCAAGTTTTTGTTTAATAAACTCAAGTTTATGTCCAAAAAACTTGAGTTTTCCCCAAAAAATTCTGATTTACAGCATTTTGATGTGGAAACAGCGGTTTTCTTATATAAAATTTGGTTTTGCACATGTTTTAACACCACATGACATATGTGTATTCATTCAAGTGTCGACAAAGTCCATAAAAATGTCCTCAATGAGGACATCCACCCAGCACCCACATCACAACACCAGTATCAACAAAATGCTCACAAATGAAAATTTATGCAGTACTCCAAAATTCTTCAATGGATGTGCACTGTATGGAAGACTACAGAATTGATTTGAACTACAACTACCGTATTTCCTCGAAATACCCCTGGGGGGTTTATTGTTTCAGAGTGAGAATTTTGAGGGGGGGTTAAACGAGGGGGGGGGGTATTTCGAGGGGGGGTTTATTATTTCGCCAGAAATGTTTTGAAATCCCAGTACTCAAATGTCGTCTGAAACGTACGCAGACGTCGAAAAATGCAACAAAAATCGCCATTTATAAGACTCTAAAGACATTTATAAGTGTGTAGACGTACAAACACTGTTCTCACATAACAGAGTCATCGTTTTTAACGTGTGTTCTGCATTGTCAGGATGACAAACCGCAGCCTTTGTCATTTACGTTCTCTATACACTAAATTTGGGGGGGGGGGGTAGTTCGAGGGGGGGTTTATAAGTTCATAGTGTCCATTTTGAGGGGGGTATTTCGAGGGGGGGGGGGTTATTTCGAGGGGGGGGGGGGTATTTCGAGGAAATATGGTATATTTAAACAACCAGGAGATGTGCATGCCATCTTTCATTTATTTTTTGTTCGATTATAAAATATGAATACATTATGTACATATTTACATGATATACATGCATATCTTATCTTGTTTAGTTAAACTGAATTCATGTGCATTCTGAAAATGTGGTCAACCAATTCGCTGAAAAAAACTCAAAAACTCAAAAAACTTTTCTGTGTTTCCATGTTTCTGTGTTTCTGTGTTCTCCAAAAAAAACTCTGAGTTTCAAAATTTGTGAGTTTCCATGTTTCTGTGTAAAACAAAAACACAGAAACTCAATGAGTTTAGTGATTTTGAGCAAACAATGGGGTCACATTTCTCAAAAATACTCAAGTTTACATTTTCTGGGAGAAAAAGTACATTTACTGATGTTTACTCATAAGTAAAAAAAATTTACTTTACATTTTCTGTACTCAGGGGTGAGTAAAAAATGAATACTTTACATTTACGTATACTTTGAAAAAAGTTCAGTACTTTGAACAACTCTGTGGCACAGCACAAACAAACATTTTAGGCAATTAGATTCTGGCAAATAACTGTGCAAATTACTCTTCCCCAATAAAATTACTTCAGATGCCTCCTGTAATTTTGACAAACTTTGTGATGGCTGGAAGGTGATTACTCCAAAAAGTGGGCAACCTTGGTTGTTGCACAAAGGCAGGCAGATGGCACAGAATGGCTCTATAACTAATCTTGCGACTGCCATTTTGAAAGGTCCATGTGAGTAACGGATTTGGAAATGTTCTGGCAGTGATCACCATTAAGGGCATGTTCTCATTTGCTTTTTGCGATCATAAATAAATTGCTTTTCAACCCTTTTTGTCAGGAAAATCTAACTTTAGTAGTGTTTGATCAGCCCGTTTACCTAGGACAAAAATCAAATTTTATAGATTACATTGTGGAGCGTTGTTGACGAGGAAGCATATAACAAATGAGGAGTTTGATTCCGAAACCCGTTATCTGCACGTTTTTGGGATTTTTGAATATCGCTAGGGTGTCAAAAAATTTTTTTTACGGAAAACGGAAATGGAAACGGAAATGGAAAATAATTTTCATACGCTGGAAAACGGAAAAAAAGGCCGGAAAAACGGAAACGGAAAAACCAAATTTGCACAGGAATGGAAAAAATTTGCTGAAATTTTGCTGGAAGTGGAAAAAATTTGCAGTAATTTTGCTGGAAACAGAAATGTTTTTCACATCGTTGACAATCTGCATGAATTTCTACCAGTTTGGCTGATCAGAAAACAGAAAGTTGAGCCAGAAAAAGGTAAAATGTGGTGGAAAAATGGAAAATTGAGGCGGAAAATGGAAAAAAGGCGGAAAAACTGGAAATTGAGGCGGAACACGGAAAAAAAGCAGAAAAACTGGAAATTGAGGCGGAAAACAGGCAGAAAAACTGGAAATTTAGCTGGAAAATGGAAAATGAGCCGGAAAAACGGAAACAGAAAAAAAAGTTGCCGGAAAACAAATGGAAAACGGAAAAAAAAATGTCAGCAGCCGGAAAACGGAACGGAAAACGGAAAAAATTTGCCTGCGAAAAACGGAAATGGAAAACAGAAAATGGAAATTTGACACCCTAAATATTGCACTAAAAATTTTGACATTGGCCCGAGCCAGCATGGTTTGAGTGACAATGCTCACACACAACTTTTCGAAAACGCCATGATTTTATCTACATTATCCATATTTACAACCCTCTGGCTGGCAAATATGGTTTAAGTTATGGCCACTTGATTGACATCACATCAACGTACGTACATGCAGATTTGTTCCTTAACGGGTTTCGAGTGCAAACCAGAGTTGTTAAAATACGGGTATTTTTGGAAAGCGTAAGCGTAAGCATAAATACACTTTACAAATTATGGGTATGGATACTAAAAGCGTAAGGTATTTTTAAAATACCTAGGAAAGCGTAAAATAAAACATAAGCGTAAAAAAAGTTTTACAAGGTGATCTTGCTGTTGAGCATCAGATTACCGTATTTATTCAAAATACCCCCTTAAAATACCCCTACCCAAAATGTGTCTAATAATGTCCAAAAACTGCAGTTTGGTATCTGTGCAATGCGAAACACATGTTAAAAAGAATACAGAATTATATTAGGACAGGGCTTGTATCAACTAGGTTAATAGGTACATACTTATGTAGGTGTATACCTAGATGCTTATATTTTGCACTTTGAGAAAAACCATGGGTGTATTTCGAGGAAATACGGTATCCATTATCTGACCCAAAATTCGTTATCCTAAGCCACGATATTGCTAGTCAACACAATTTGCACATGTGCCACTATTCTCACTCCGTTAGCGCACACACGTTTTTTTTGTACGCTTTCTCAATCACTTTCTGTTCCTTTCTTCCTTTTTCAAAGGCGTAAAACTGGGTTGCGTGAAAAAAAATTACACTTTTAGTACCCGGGTATTTCCGCCGGGAAAGCGTAATAAAGCGTACGAGTATTTTACGAAAGCGTAAGCGTAAGCGTAAGTATAAATACCCATTTACCCGGGTATTTCGAGTAAGCGTAAATACGCTTTTGCAACTCTGGTGCAAACTCCATTTTGGTATGGTGATTTTGACACCTCTTGATCAAATCCTTAATGGGTTTCGGATGCAAACTTTTTTATCTGCAGATAACGGGTTTTAGGTGAAAAAAATGATAGGTTTTTTTTGTAGATAACGGGTTTTGAGTGCAAACTCACCTATTTTGGGCTGTAGATAACGGGTTTCGGATGCAAAGTTGCATTTTTTTCAAAAATCGGTATCTCTGTATCTCGGGAACGGTATGAGATATTGAGGTAATTTTTTTTATCATGAAGAAAAATGAAAATATATATCAGTTCCGCACTTAACTCATTTTTTTTCACTTTTGCACTTAACGGGTTACGCAACCAAACACCTCAAATATGTGTCAAACCCCAAGAAATAAAATAAAATGTGTTATTGCATGCATTTAATGCAAATTTATCTAGTATGATTACATAATCTATGAAATTTGATGTTTGTCCTAGGCAATGAAGCTGATCACATCACAAACAATTGAGGATTTTTTTTCTCCAAAACTCGATATCTCCATTTTGTCAGTTTTTGAAAAATTGCATTTAAAACATTGACAGTAGCCTGAGAAGGCACGCTTTGAGTGACAATCCTTTTTTTAAAGTGGGCAAGGGTTGTCACTCGAATGCTCCCTTTTCAGGCCATTTTCAGCGGTTCAAATGCAATTTCCAAAAAAAAATTAAAAATGGAGATCTCGAGTTTCGGAAGTAAACTCTTCAATTGAGGTATGAGGTACATAACATATTTTATTTTCATCCCAAAAAATGGCAAAAAATACCAATTTCTTATTTCACTAAGAATTAGTCATCACAGAAAAACTGTGTGAGTAGTGCCTAAAAGTAGACTTGTAATTCAATTATCCTCACTGTCTGAGAAAAGAAAAGAAATCCACAAATTATAAACTATTTTATATTTTGCGATAAAAGCTCGCCACTAGCAAAATTACATAAAACAGGGGGAATCATTCTAGGGAGGGATCATTCGAGTGAATGCAGTCTGTGCAAATACAATGTATGCAGTGTGCAACAATAACATGGTATGATGACAATGATTTCTAACACATTCCAGCCACCACAAGTCCCCAATACCTGGCCTGCATAGTTGTGAACACGTATTTACATTTACTCAAAAAGTATGTATATTCAGGTACTAAGTAAATACATTTACAAATACTTTGGAAAAAGTATCTGTACTCGCTTTTACTTATACTTTTTAAAAGTACTCAAGTACAGGAAACATATTTCAGATAGGCTTTGTTGTAGGCTTTTTCATGGCACAGATGGGGAAGAAAGCAAAGAAAGGAGAACAAAGTGAAAAATAGGGATACAATTTCTGAAAATGGGCACAAAACACACAAAGTAGTGAATTTGAAGGTAAAAATTGTCAAAAAGGTATGAAAATTTGTGATTTTGATTGAAACTTGGAACAAAATTCCGAAAAAATACTCACTTTTATGTTTTCTAGGTGGAAAAGTAATTTACTATTTTTACTCATGGGTAAAAGTACAAAAATTACTTTACGTTTTCTGTACTCAGGGGGGGGGGTGTAAAAATATATACTTTATTTATGTCTACATATACTTTGAAAAAGTTTGGTACTTTTAACAACTCTGCTGGCCTGTTACATCCACAATGGAGAGTCAGCCACTGTGGAAGCCAAAGTGCCCGGAGGGACCACTGCGGGCATGAAAATCACATTCCAATTCTACCAGGTTACGCAGTACCAAGTTCTCAAGGCTTGTTGTGGAAAATTGAGTGGCCCTTGTTATGAGTTAGTTTTTACAAAACTATTTTGTTGCATGAATGTGAAAGTAAATTTTTGTGATGATACAAAATGTGTTCTCTTCCTCAGAAAACAATTGGCACAAAAATTATGTACTCTATTTATTTCAATAGAATGGTGGATGTCTTATTTGTTTACCTGATGTTCTATTGGATGTGCAATTCAGCTGGTTGCCATTGATTCTGCTTCACACTGATTTGCATTTGAACATATCATTTTGAAATGAAGCATGAAAAATCCATTTTTTTAAACTTTTTAATTATGAGATTGACTAATTTTGAGAAGTAGATACCTAAATCGCCCTAATACATTGAATATTACCCCCAAACCATGCAGTTTTATAGCACAGTGTTCTTTCCACATTGGGGATTGCATGTCACCATACCATAGAAATAAGCTGTGGCAAACAGGAGAGTTCAAGTGTTTTCCAGGCACACAGAAAGCTGGTTTCTTACTTTTCTATGTTTTTTAAGTTTTTTTCTTTTTCATGCTGATTGGATGGCTGATTACATTATCATGCCAGGAAGATTCGATCCTGGTCAGAGTTGATATTCGGTATTTACTTTTACTCTAAAATACGCGTAAAACAGGGTACTGAGTAAATATCCATGGGTACAATACTTCAATTGTACCAGTAGCAGTACTCACTGTATCCAGTATTTTTCACAAGTACTGGATACTTTGAGTATTTCAGAAAACTCAATTGAAGCACGCAAAATGCAAAAAGTGACTATATCTGTGCTTGCATTCATATTTATGTACTTTGTATGTACTTATTCCTTATAATGCGAGCCAAAAATGTGAGCCATGTAGCAAAAAAAGTTGATTTTATACTCCCATGATGAACAATACTCAATTTACTCGAAAATACTGATAAATACTTGAGAAAATACTTTTGCGCAATTTTACCCAAGTACTGGGTAAAAAACAAAATATTTTACCAGGGTATGATTTGAATGAAATATGGGTAAAAATGAAAGTATTTACCAGTACGGGTACTTTTCAAAAAGTTCGGTATTTATAACAACTCTGATCCTGATAAGGTAACATAGGGATGGGGTATTATCTCAGTTATGATCCAAAGCATGTTTGTTGCAGATTTGCATAATGTAAATATTTACATTTTGGCTTTTGTATGCTGTGATGTGGTTTGCTTTTGGAACAAAAATGTATTGTTTACAAAAAAGGATCAGTCAATCTTGTCTGGTCTTTTGCTGAAATAAAAGTGAAACATGTTTTCATCAGAGTTGTACCAATACTGGTATTTTTGGAAAACGTAAACGTAAACGTAAATACCTTTTCCAAATCAAAAGTATAAATACTAAAACGTAAGGTATTTTTAAAATACTGGGGAAAACGTAAAATAAAACGTAAACGTAAAAATTGCATTAAGTGCTTACGTTATCAGAGAATACAAAAACACAATGTTTTTTACAACATTATGGATGTTCATATGATCTCCATCAACATTTTCTGCTTAAATACCTGTCTTTTATATATATTTAGAATGATGGGATCGGGATATTGAATTGGGATTGGAGTTTACATTTTGCATCATTGTCAACTACTGGGTGTAGGGCCATAAGGTGCCAATTCCGTAACAGGAGAACTAAAAAAAATTATGAGTGAGAAGTAATGGCAAGTTGAATGGCAAGTAAAAATTTAAAGAAAAGTAAATTTTTAAGTTGAATGGGGAGTTAAAAGACAAATGGTCAGTCATGAGAAAACACTAAAAATGTTTCGACTTTTTATCCAAATTGCAGTTCTGCCTCACAAAAATACTTTCCTTCAACTTTTTACTTTTCACTTGCAAATTGGTGTTTGAGTTCTCCAATTGCGGAATTCAAACTCTCCAACATTAGAACATGTTGAACTCATCATAATACACTACATTCGTCAAACAATATGGTTCTGTGTAGCATATTTTTACGTTTTCTCTGGTACCCGGGTAATTGTGCCAGGAAAACGTAACAAAACATAACAGTATTTTTGGAAAGCGTAAACGTAAACGTAAGTATAAATACCCGAATAACCGGGTATTTCGGGTAAATGTAAATACGTTTTCGCAACTCTGGTTTTCATTCAATTTCAAATTGAAATTAAATTCAAATTGAAGTGGAACAAATTTTAATAAGATTTCAAACCCCATTTTTATGTTCTGTAAACAGCCAGATCAATGTGTCAGCAATCAGCATTGTTTGATTTATATTTTTTGATTCATATTTTTCATACTCACATTGCAGCTAATTTTCTCCTGTAAAAACAACAATGATACAGTGGGATCATGCGGCATAGATGAAGTACAAATTTTAGAGGTTTCTTTGTATTTATCATATTTTTTGTATTTTTGTCTGGGGACCACTTCAGTATAGTCAAATTTGATTATTACTTCCAGCCAAATGCAGCAAGCACAACAGAAACTGCAGTCACAACCAAAAGGACAACAAAAAAGACGACAAAAACCACGACTTCAATGCCCATCTACACAACAACAACAACTAAAGACATAAAAACTGAGGCTGGTGAGTGTGGTTTGACTTTGGCGCTATTGGCGCTTGGCGCCAGCATCCCCTGGCGCCATTGGCGCTTGCGTCGTGGTCTAGAACAGCGCCATGGCACTTTTGGCGCCATTGCGCTTGGCGCTAAATTGCTGTGGCGCCATTGGCGCTTGGCGCTATTCATGGCGAAAGCGCCATGGCGCTTTTGGCGCTTGGCGCCAAAGTTCTGGCGCTTTTCACATCACTAGTATTGACTTCACTTCAGTCATGTTTTTGGGTGTTGACTACATATTGGTGTAAAATGCCTTGTCATTGCAAATGCAGCAAAACCGTAACTTTCAGTAAAATTAATTTTTCAGGATGCTTCAGGCATTTTATGTTGAGTTGTAATTGACTCTGCAAAAAAAACTTTTTATACTTGAACATAAAAATTTGCTGAGATTCAAAATCAGAGTTTCTTCTACCACTTGACTATTAATGTGATCTTCAGCAATATATTGTTTATACAATTCCCCTCATGGCTTGGGAACTGTTGCAATCAATGCACAATTATGCATGTGAGCAGAATTAAACTATCCCTTCTGCAATTAGTCCTGTCAGGTATAGATTTCACTCCAAACAACTCCTCATACAACAAAAAAACAACATTTTTTTTTGTTTTCATGATACTCAAAAGCACCATGACTCAATTACGTCTCCTGTGAATTGTGATGCTGTAGGTGGAAATATGGCTAGCTAATCATGCGTAAAATGTAATGACCCTTTTTGTGCAGACACTCCGACGACTCGAGAACGACCATGTGTGACTGAATGATGGCCCGCGGTGCACAGGGAAGTCACAGTGAACGCGAGGTTCGCTGTGCACTGCAAATCCGCCAACGAAGCTGCAGCCCCAGGACGGTACGCCCGAATGGACACTACTGCGGCCATGAATTTATTAAGTATTTTTCTTTTCCGTTAATTACGTAACTATTTCCCGTGTGATTTTAATTGTGTCATTTCCTGTTTTAGTTAATTAAGCTAATTAAGTTACCCGCATTTTAAGTTAATTAAGTGATTACTTTCGTTTTCTGAATGCACTTTCTGATATGTAATTTTGAATGTTAAATTTATTAAGGTTTCTATCAAGTTTACATATTTGGTCAAAAAGGTGCAGTGTCTGGGAATGGGTTAGAAAAGCTTTGAAGTTTCCCGTTCAGCTAAAAGGTGTCGACTCTGTTAAACACCTTGGTGCCCCGATAGATAACATTCAGAAAATTCCCCGACCAAGTGCATTTTTATTTAGGACTAGGTAATGGGTGGAAAAGTGGCAAACGGCAATTATTGTCGACATGCGACTGCAAGACACATGCAGAGCACAGTCTACAGTGAAGAGCACAGCAGTGCCAATTAATTATTCCCATCACCCAGGGTGATTGGTGAACTCACAAGTGCTAGTGTCTTTGTAGCGTGTGTTCAGGCCCGAAATTCCAACCCTTACCCGGCAATGCAATGACCTTGAACAAACCCCCGCAAATGAGCGTTCTTTCTGTGGCCTTGGTCGGGCGCGCTATAAAATATCTTTTCACCTAAAGGGGCGCAGGTTGATAACACGTGTCACACCACCTGCTCTAAATTGTACCGTAACCTCTGAATAAAAACCCAGTTTATGACACTCACCTCTGAGATAATTTTATTTTAATTACGTCATATTAGTCACAGTTACCTTACGCTTGGTTTAGTTTACGTCTGTTTTTTCTTTATTTACCGCATTCAATTAATTTTCCCGTGCCTTGTACGCTATGTTAATTGTTTTCCAGTGATCATTGATTTTGCCTTGTAATTCTCTAATTACGGTTAATTGTTGTGTCTCAGATTTAGTATTCATTTCTATTATGGTAGACTTTTTGTGATTATAAAACGCGCTGATTTTACATTTTTTCACCCACTAGAGGCTATACGACTCACTTGTGTTATTGTGAAATTGACTCTGACTACATTGCTAAATAAAGTTCCCGTGAATCCAACTTGGTCCCCCTGAAGCATACTAACTGCTTGAATTTTAATTTGAATTTTATTAATTACGACTTTATTTTATTTACGGCTTATTAACAGTTACTCGAAGTAAACCGCCGGCTGCAGTTACAAAAGGGGTTGGTAAGTTGCCGTGTCCATCCTCGGGAACTTGTCAGGACCCCAAGGGGTACTGGCGCTGTTCCTGATTTGCGTGTAAAATCCCCGTACCATAAAAACAAACATTTATCTAATTACACACGCAATTAAAAGCGCAAAGGGACCGGAATTTACAATTCTCCGCCGCGGCAAATTCGACGAGTGGCGTATTTTTGTGGTAAAAACGGAAACTAGTAAAATTAGTAAAAACGTAAAATATCTGACAACTGGTAGCGTAGCGAGTGGTTTCCTAAGCAAGTCATAAAGTTTTCTGTTTGGGGCGCCTGATCAACGCCTCTACAAAAAACGGCTTCACGGATAACGAATCACCCCAAAGGGAATTGAGATCAAGAGGGCCAGCAAGCTTACAAGGGGACAGTATAGAACAAGTTTGGCACGCTGCGTTGGAGAAACAAAAACAAGCACAAAGGCGCGCGCGACAACAAAAAGCTGGGCGAGAAGTGGACGCACAACCCGCTGCAGCTGAGAGTCAAGCAGAAGACAGTGAGTCAAACGACTTGGTTAACCCTGAAACAGACGCGCCGGAAGCGCTAGAGGAGAGTGAAAGTCAACGCTGGTCTGGGCAGACAGCAAAGGATACACCGGTAATCAGGTTATCAACGGTTGGAGGCGCAGGGCCCGCGCCAGACAGTTTCAGTCAGTGGAAGACGCCAGCTGTACCGGCAGCAGCACGGCAGCTAACGTCCAGCGCAGAAGCAGAAGAAGCGCCGGGGACAAGCAGACGAGCTGCAGGAAAGGAAGCAGGAAAGACAGGTAAGTGGTCTAAGCTTCGAAGGACATTGGGTTGGAGCGCGGGCAGCTCATCCATATCGCCTGGAGTGCGATCGGGTTCTGAAGCCGGTTCAGACGGATACGTTGGTGACAGCGAGCCTCTAGGGCAGCCGTCGATCCAACGTGATTACCCTTTGATTGCAGCTGAGCTTGGAGCTACTGCAGATCAATTTCCCGTGATTGAAAATACCGTAGCGGAACTACTGGAGACAGCGACGCAGAGTGGAGACACTTCCCCGGCGCTGCAGTTGAGACCACCGAAGAGCACTTCGACGCCAAGGGACGTGTCAGGCAACAGCAGTCGGAATTTATTGAGTGACCAGTCGAGATCGCAGAGCGCAACTGCAAGGGCTAGACGCCAGTTAATTAAGGCCGAAACCTCAAGTAATCCCCCCGTGATAATTATTAGCAGCCCTGCAGACAGAATGGCCAATAATGGAGCAAACCAGACGGCGGGTCCGGCGTTGGAAGATAGATATGCAAATGTCACTAATGCGAATTTAATTTACCAAGCTACCATAATGGATCTTGACCCGGTGCAAGTAACGCCATCCTGTGTACAATGGACACCCAAAAAAGCATGTGAAGCTGCAAAGAAATGGGCAAACATGATGAGTCAGGCGAGACCGGTTGGTGCATTTTCGCAGAATGGTGAAGCAGGTGACTTGCGCATGGTGGCATTAATTAAAATCACTATGAATTTATGGGGAAGTGACCCAGTGACCGAAGTACCGAGGGTGGAACATTATTTGAGGGAATTCGAAGCGCACCATAGCTTACACAGCGATGATGTAGCTGATCTGGCGACAGCGTACCAACAGTATAACCAAGCCCTACAAAATCATAATGCAACGCTGGGAGGAAACTCACCGGCCAGTGGTCAACAGGTAATAGTGCTGACCAATGGTCAAGCGGCACCTTTGCAATCATCGACGGCACCAGTGGCGCCCCCGTCGGCAGCTGGAACAAATCAGGTGAGAACTGTTACGCAGCGACGCGCTCGATCCTGCTCGCCGGCGTCCTCAAGGAGCTCATTGGCTGCATCTGAAGTGGGAATGCCTACGGACCCGGGACAGAATTGGCAATTAGAACAAAGCAATGCAGCGGTCATTACGGCCCTAGCACAACAATGTGGATATTTTCGCGGCAAACCAAATGAGGGCTTCAGGGAGTGGAGAAGGAGCTGGGACACGGTATGTGACGCGCTGCACATAAAATTACCGGAACGGAAGCCGCTGGTAAAATTATTTTTAAAAGGCAGTGCAAGGGCCATTTTTAACACTCGATACAGAGAATTGCGCGACCTGAACTACAAGGACATGATGCAAGCATTGGAAAAATTCTATGAAAATCCGAATGATAAGCACCATGCGCAGAGAGAGATTTTCGAGACGCGACAGGGCGCAGATGAGTTGGTACTGGAATGGGCGGTACGTTTGGAAAAATTGATAAAACGCGCCTATCCAGGCATGGGTCATGAAAAACGAGGTGACACATGCATGATAAAATTCCATGGAGGACTGAGGAATGAGATTCGACGCAATGTACCTGTCACAACTTCTATCACCTGGAAAGAGATGGTTGACAACGCACGTGCGCAGGAGAGCTTTTTGGAAGCAGAACAGAGCCAGAATAAAGGAGAAAAATCCAAACAGGATGTGGTTGCCAGCGCTACCGATAAAGTGATGGACAGGTTGATGGCTTTAAATATGCCTGCAATGGCTGGACTGCCGTCCCAGGCCGACAAAACATTAGAGGCAATGGAACAGAAAATGACTGAGAGTGTTGCCAAATTTGACTCTGTGCATCATGAGATAGCGAAGAAATTAGCGCAACTGGGCGCGTTGGAAGGTAAACTTTTGGGACTGAATAGGGACCGCCCTAAATTGCCCCCACGTAAATTTGACAAAGGATGTTGGGAATGTGGCTCTGAAGAGCACATTAGATACAAATGTCCCAAACTCACCCCCGAACAAAGGGAACAATACCTCAAAAGGAGCCGCGGCGGTGGAGCGTTCAGAGGAAATGGACGTGGGCGCGGCAAGGACAACGTGGTGGTTATCAGAGGAATGACCAAGCCCAAGCGATGCAGCCAGGTATGATGCCCATGCAATATGCATACCCGCAGTGGCAACCAGCTCAGCCGATGCCCGCGCAGCCAGCGCAGACGGTACAGAGGGCTGGTGATATGCCCATGCAACCGCAGATGATGGCATATCAAGCGCCGCCGGCCTGGATGGCTATGGGACCGGATGGGCGCATGCAACAATACAACATGCAACCGGTACAGGTAAGTAACCCCCACGTAGAGTCGCTGAACCCCACACGAGTGACCAGTACGACTGGAATGACCATGCGGGTGCGCGAAGATGACCGCTGCATGATGATACGTCCTGTTAATAAATTAATCCCTGTGATGCAAGGTTTGGAATTAGAAGCAGAGGAACCTGACGAACTGGTTCCAGAGCCACCCGAAGAACCGCAGCGCACTGCGGGAATGCATGTGCTCGCGCAAGAGCGTGAATTCTGGATCAAACCATGGGCATACATGCGGACCGAAAAAGGTTATTTGTTTCGAACTACCTGGTTGGCCTTTTTACGCAGGATCGGAATGCATGACTTGAGAGAAACGGACTGCACGCTGTGGCCTAATTGCCCTGCAGACGACCACTCAGACACGCTGACTGAGGTGCCCTTGGACGTGCTCATGAATATCAGTTTGGACCCCTTTCTGTATGCCACGCCGGCTGCGCTGCCGCCGCGCACTGGATCCAGCAACCAAGTAGATAGGTATATGGGTTTTCTGTCTGCTGAGGAAGGGGTGCACCCCGCGCCGCGCGCTTATTCAGAACCCCCATATATGCCCCAGGTCGCACAGTCACTGTTTTTTGTATTGGCAGTTGGGTTAATTATAATGGGATTAGCCTTATTACTGGGCGCGGGCGCAACTACCATGCCCTCGTTTCCATTGCTATGCAGTGACTTGACGGACCACTACGATCTATACACGTACCCCCCCCCTGCCAAATTGCATGGCTATCATAGACACCACAGCGTCATTAGAACGGCCACGAAAGTTGACGTTGACAATTTACAAGCGAAATATGGTAGAATATTGTGCAGCAGCTTACAGGTGTGTGGCCTCTACCAGAACTGCGAGGACGTATCAGAACTTTTGGGGCGATGTCACGCTGGAAAAGTTTGATTCCAACCCTCGGTCAGTGGGCGCAGCCGAATGTGAAGGCATGATTAAATACCACAAATGCAATGATGGGCCCATGACACCTGTGAATGACCTGGACAACGCATGGGACACCCAATACCCCACCAATGTTAGCTATTCAGGACATGGACTGTATTGTTGCAAATGGGTGATTGAAACCACACCCCACTGCGGGCTGTTTCGAGGGGAAGTACGAATGAGATATGGAGCCAGTACCATGCAAAGTATGCTGGGTGAGGTTAGCAAGTGCAACTATGAAATGGGTGCATGCACGCTGGAGGACGGTAGCCAATTAACATGGAAACCAAACCCAAAGGCGGAATGTCCATACGAAAAATGGCGTGAAATGCATGGACGCATTAGACAGGATATCTGGCTAGCCGATGATCACACGCTATCACTGTCTTTCAGAGCACATGAAGAGGTTGAATCATGCGGCATCAAATTATGGAAATCAGATCAGGATATCGTAGTGGCGCCATTTGAAAAAGCAGTGATTCGAAGCATCAGACAAAAAAGAGCGCAAGGTCGACCCACGTTAGGGATAGTGAGTGCAGGACAATTAGCAGCTAGCATGCAGGCGGTATATGAAACAGCAGAACAAACCATGCGTGCACAGGCTGTGGCCACCTGCAAGAACGTGCAGCACTTTCAAGAGTTTGTGCGCCTGGCTATGAGTGAACATGCGACTACGACAGCCTGTTGGTACATGAACAATAATGAAATAATTGCTAAACCTGCGCCGGATGGATTTTTGGTTCACAAATGTTTCGCGGTCAAAACATACAAGATAATGAAAGAGGAAAAGTCCCCAGAATGTTATGAAACAGTACCTGTGCAAGTTCGTGTGCATGGGCAGAATGTGACGTTACACATGAACAGGTTGACAAACATTTTGCACTTTCAAGTGATCCCAGGATCATGCACCAATGCGCACAATCGTTTGGTAATGTTAAATGGACAATGGTACAGATATCTGCTGGAGGTAGGTGGCCTGGAACATTTACCCATGTATAACACACACAGTTTCCCGCAGAAATGGCAACAGGAAAAGGTTAAGGATGTGCATCATCAGATTTTTGCCGCCACGACCATGTACAATTTGTCAGAATTATTGCTGACGACCACCCTAAATGACGTATGGCATGCATATTCAATTGTGCGGCAAATTACGCAGGGGGTGGAGCCGAAGGTGGAATCACACATGCAAAGGCATTGAACCTTGGCAAAATCGGTATTGGCGCTGGGATGGTGGGATTTTGACACCTGGCGCACCTGGTTACAAGTATGGATTTACCTGATATGTGCGCTAGTCACCATGCAATATTTACTAGCCGCACTCATGGCTGCAGCGCCGGAAACGGCTGTGACTTTGGTGAATTGAGCAAAGGAAAAAATCAAGAAACGACCAAATAAAGAAGAAAAGCTGAACATGATTGTTGAGCTGGCTGAGGATCGCCCTAGTGAACAGGCGAAGGTACAAACAGTAATTAACCCGTGTGTGGGAATGCCAAATGGCATGCCCGCACTCACAGGCGCGCATCATTTTCCCGCTATTCAATACAGTATAAACAGAAAATGCGATCTGGAAGAAGAATCGGTATGCATGATTACATTCTCGCCGGAAGAGAGGGACAACATACATCAAGTAGCCAATCGACGTGAAGAAATTGTGCATGTGTATTACAGTCCGTCCATTACCATAACCATCGATGGGAGAGAATATCAAAGGTGCCTGCTGGACACCGGCACCATGCGCTCATTGTGCAACAGAGACGTGTTGATGCGACACAGGGAAAAGGCTATCAAGCACGATGAGGTATCGCCTATTGGAGCCCTCAGGTGTGCAGCGGATTCAAAACTGTTGGTATTGGGACAGATGGAAATACCTGTAACGATGGGAAACCACACCTTCGGGATTGTGTTTCAGGCGGTGAATGGGTTAGCTGGTCAAATTCTAATTGGCGCAGATGTATTGCGGCATATGGTAGTGGATTTACCTGCAAGGGAACTACGGATTCCCATGGCTAACGCGATAATTCCATTTGATAACCCCGACCGAGAAGTTCAGCAGCGCAGAATTTACGCTTTTGTGAATGAAAAGATAGAAATTCTGGCTAGACATGAAGCGCTAGTAATGGCGAAATTATCTGCTCCTTTGGATGAAACGTTATTCACTGTCATGGGATTGGACACGGTAGGCGAACGCTGTGGAGTTATGGCTGCTTCAGCGGCCTATGAAACCAGTGCCCCCGTGTTTCAGGTGAGATGTGCAAATGTGCGCAATCAGCCCATAGTGTTACAGGTAGGACAGCGCATTGCCGTGGTCGAGCCAGTGGATTGCGTGCTGAAGGTGAAGCCTGGAGACCCCCCCCGCTGAATGGGTAAAGCAGTGTTATGACAGAGATGTGTGTCGGCAAGTTCAAGCGACTGAACCTCCTCCCAAAGTAGCTGAAGACAAATTGGGGCCCCCACTGCAAGTTGCATGCCCAGACGGACACATAATGGAATTTACAGTACCAGAAACTTTGACGGACGAACGAAGGGAGGAACTGAAAAAGGTGATTTTGCAATATAAAGAAGCTTTTGCTCGACACAAGTATGACATCGGCTACAGTGAATTAGTGGACTACCGGTTGCAACTAGTGGACAAAAAACCAATTGCCTGCAGAATGTACCGATTGAGTCTGGATGATCAGCAATACTTAGAAAATCATTTGAGATGCGTCATTGAGCACAACATCGTGGAACCCAGTACGAGCCCGTATTGTGCCCCCACGCTGGTGGTATCCAAACCGGATGGGTCAAAGCGGATGGTAATTGATTACAGACGCCTGAACGCTGTTTTGCACACTCCCCAATTCCCATTACCCCGCTTAGATGAAACAGTCGAATCTTTATGCAGCTGCAAGTATTTTTAGCAGCGCTGACATAAATCAAGCTTTCTATAACATTGCTTTGCATCCAGATGATCGACACGTTACGTCATTTAGGAATGTTTTTGGGCAATTTCAACTGAAACGTTTACCAATGGGATTAAAATGCTCCCCTAGTTTAGCGCAACATTGTTTCGAATTAGCTATGGCCGGATTAATACATCGAAATGTGTTATTATACATTGATGATTTACTAATTTACAGTGCAACATGGGACACCCATTTATACGACATAGGGCAAGTGTTGGAAAGGTTAATTAGAAATAATTTCAAAATTAGTCCAAAAAAGTGTTTTTTCGCACGCGTCACAGCCGTACGTTTTTTGGGATTTATGATTGGCCGTGACGGCGTGTGCGTACCAGATGATAAACGGCACATAATTCAGGATTGGCCGGTGCCCACTACCGTAAAAGAGGTTAAGGGTTTCCTAGGAGCTATAGGTTTTTTTAGACGCATGATTCACAGATGCGCAGAACTGGCCGTACCCCTGTCAAATCTCACGCGTACGGGACCAAGGGAAAATTACAACAGTGACACCCCAGTGGATCTGACATCGAAACCCAAGGCGTTGGAAGCTTTTCATAAGCTCAAGGAAGCGTTGTTAGGAAGCCTGTGTTTGCAGTTTCCCGATCCCAAGCGTATGTTTATAATTATTACAGATGCCTCTAAAATCGCTGTTGCAGGCGTGTTAGCACAACGAGCAGAGGACGAAAAAATACTACATGCATGTGCCTTTTACAGCCGGAAGTTAGGTGCAACCCAAAGCAAGTGGCCAGCAATTTCACTGGAAGCGTGTGCGATTTATGAAAGTATACGAAATTGGCATTGTTATCTGGCGGGATGACCCTTTGAAGTCTGGACCGACGCCAAGAGTATATCATGGGTAAAGAATCCCAATTTAGAGACCACCCCGCACGCCATGCTACATAAGTTTGCCTTAGCAATTACGCCATATCAAATCACGTTCAAGCATTTGAGGGGAAAAAGCAATGAATTAGCAGATGCGTTATCTAGAAGACAGGACGCGCCAGTGGTATTCGACGAGAAAAAGGACCTGGATGAGGCCTTTGAGCAATTTGCACAAGTTACGTGCCGTGAAATTGCTATCCCGCACGACAAGCAGGTTACGGTAGCTGTGGCGAGCAGAGCAGCATACCAGCCAATCAGCGAGCGAGGCGGCGTAAACGAGGAGGCGGAGTTACTGCGACCAATCAGCGACCGGACGCGCGGGCAAAAAGAGGCGGAGTCTCCTGGGCTGCGAGAGCGGCAGCAGAATGCGGAAGCGCCTGGAACTGGAACAATGGCTGGTGGTTCAGGAGCCGGAAATGAAGTTGCTCCAGGTTTAACGAGTGTAACCAAGCGCAGTACAATAATGGCGCTACCTCCCATGACTCCAGTTGATAAGTTGAAACAATTACAAGTGGAAGAACCGTACATAGCCGCAACTATAGAAGTGTGTCGCGCAGATAATTTTTACAGTGCCGCGCCGTATTTTATTGATCAATACGGTCTACTATGTTGACAGGCGGGAACGTCCCAGATACCAGGTATACAGCTATACGACCCAGTGTGTATTCCGTCGGAATTAGTTCCATTCGTATTAGAATTAGCTCACAATCACCCCACGGCGGGCCATTTAGGAATAATAAAAACATTTGAAAGATTGCAGGAGTTCGCGTGGTTCCCAGGAATGCGGCCGGAAAGTGCGCGCTGGGTTGCTACTTGCCCTTCGTGCAACGCCAAGAAAGGTCTCAGAGCGGCAATGCGAACTCAAATGGTGTGCCGCCAGGTAGCCAAAAGGCCAGGTGATGTGATAGCAGTAGACGCAATAGGACCTTTATTAACCACGAAACGCAGAAACCGACATGTATTAGTGTTTGTTGATCAGTGTACTTGTTTCTGAATTGCTGTGCCCGTTCCCGACATAAAACAAGACACAGTATCATTTGCATTTTTATTGCATATTTTGCCCATATTTAGTGTGCCGGCTATTATACTCAGTGATAACGCCCCTAGCTTTACTGAGGGCACGTTTGCCAAGCTTTTGCAATATTTGGATGCGACCCAACACACGTCTTTTGCGTACACCCCTAAGAGTAATGGAATGGTGGAACGAAGGAATGGTGTTCTGATGGAAATAGTATCCCACTACGTAAATCATACACATGACAATTGGGACCAGGGCCGTATCCAGGGGGGGGCGGGGGGGGCTGCAGCCCCCCCCCCTCCCGGGGCGGGACCAGAAAGTGACCGGAAAATGCGACTTTTTCAACGTCAGCGTCAAAAATTTTGCGCGCAAGCGCGCATTCTTCACCAGACATAAGGTATTGTCATCAGATTTGCTCCATGTGGCCGCAAATCACTATAAATACACTCAATGTTGAACTTTTCGCTGTTTTGTATGTATATTTACATACATATACAGCATTCCATGGCGCTGGCGCCAACGCCAATAGCGCCATGGCGTGCCGCCTTTGTATGGCGCTAGCGCCAAAACGCCTTTCCGTCCCTATATAGGGAAAAATTTAGGGGGGGGGGGCTGAGCCCCCCCCCCTCGCCGGCCTCCGTAAACAAGCAGCCCCCCCCGCTCAAAAATCCTGGATACGTCCCTGATTGGGACATACATTTAGGAGCCGCTGTACATGCGTACAATACATCGAAACACCAGTCTTTGCAAACCACCCCCTATGCGTTGCTATTTGGCAAGCCTGCTGCGTCCATGTGGGAGCGCATGATCGAGCCTCCCCCTGACACTGAGGCATTGCCCTCATTGCCGCATAAGCGCGCTCTTATAAATGAGTTAGGCGTGTGTCTGACCACAGCACGCGAAGCTGCGCACACCGCTTTAGCAAAGGCGCAGCAAAAGGAACAATTTTACGCCAATCGCCGTGCACGTCGATTAAATGTGCAACCCAGGCAAGCGGTACGCGTGTACACGCCGCGTATTACACAGTTGACGGGCCCTAGTAAGAAATTCGCGCCTCGCTTTATCAGTCCGTATGAGTGTATTGATTATGCCCACCCATTAGTGACTTTGTTCAACAATATTAATAGGAAAATATATGTAGTTCATGCAGATCGTTGCAAGGCAACCAGTGAATATTTAATTCCCCCTTCTTACAGTGAATTATACTGCAACGACTAGAATTAATTAATTGTGTGTTAATTAGCTGTTATGACTGCAGCCGTCACGCCACGTCACCCAGACCAAGGTATAAAAGCGTGATGTGTGTGTGAAAGTGTGTGTGTGTGCGTAGGAAGCTCGTGCACCCCTTTTGCCCACGGGTAACTGGACCGCACGAGTTTTTATTACTTTCCCCGTTCATTAAAATTTCATAATTAATTGTTTTATCACGTTGACATAATTATAATGGCTTCAGCCTCTCGTAAACGCCCATTCAAAGGTGCAGACGCCCTGCCCATCAAATCCTAGGAGACAAACACACATGGCGCCTGTGGCGGTGGAACCATTCCCCCGCGACAACTTTACCGCGCGCAGCAGATGCAAAACGGGCCGGAAGTCTACCCCAGCAGAGGGAAATTCGAAGGTTGGGTAGACCGGGTGTATATTGCTACGGGTACCGACGGGCATGTTGAGTATCAGTGCCATGTGAGAATTTCGGAGCAGACTATGGCAATACTCAGCGAAAATGAGCAATGGGTGAACGCGGATGAGGCATATCCGTATTTTTATTATTCAACAAAGCGGGCAAAAGCGGCCAGAGACAAACGGACTACCCAGCTGGTGGATCTGTGTGCAAGAATTCAGAAACAGCACCCCTTGATGTTTTTGCCCCTGGTGCGCCATGGAATGCGTTTTTCGGCGACCGCGATTGCACAGAAAATAGAAAACCCGCGGTACTGGGAGTTTACCGGTGTTGCGATATGGGGTAACCAGACAAAATGCCCCTTAAACATTGCCGCCCCGATTGTAGTGAGTACGCAGGGCACGCGGCGCATAACTCAGGTGGCGCGCACGTTGACATGCGGCGACACTTCCGGTTACCAGCCGTACACAAGCGACTGGAAAACAGCGCGGCTGCGAGCGGCCTTCACGCTTTCAAATTACAAGAACCTGGAACCGCTGGGCGCGGCGGAGCGAGGCGATGCAGGGCCGGAAAAGTTGGTCATTTTACATCGCGAATATGTGAGTGACCCCAGAGTGGAAACCTTGAGCGCTGGGCAGTTGGGGCTGGCCCATGTCGAATATCACGACCTGAACGACTTGGATGTGTTTGGTGACGAATTTTACGGCCATGCATACGGGCTGCAGATCGCCACGGCCAAGGACATCAGCACAACGGGCAATCAGCCGGACACAGAGAACCAAGACAACATGGACGTATTTTTGAGGTACAAAATGAGTATTTTAGCAGCGGCCCACTGCTACAACGAGTCATTCCTGCGGTTTCAGGCGAAACGCGCAACGGACGTGTGCGCAAATGTGTTCTGGGAACACACGCCACAGGGCACTGCATGCAACATTATGGTGCGCCGCCCGGACCCAGAGGAATTACAAGCGGACACTTTTGAGGGACCAGAAGAGCAGCGCGTTCGGTTATTAGAGCAGGTGAACACACAGACACAGCTGCTGAACCAGGCGACGCCCATGTCAGTTTTAAGCTTGGTGCAGGCCCGACCTGACGAAGACAAACCAGCGGCGGGCAGCCCCAATCTGTCAGTGAGAATTACCAGTGTGGAATCAGAGCCAACCACTACAATGCTGTGTGCGAAATTGGACATGACCGAGTCGCAGTCCGCACTGCCCCGTACCCTGGAAGATGGAAGGTACATGGTGCGCGGCTCCAACAACTCGCCTAATTATGACCGAACCATGCGGTCACTGCAGGCCGCCCTGAACAAAGCACCGGTCGGCTGGGTGCCAAAAGTGGTTCAGGGGTCAAAAGTACTCACCCTGGAGGCGCAAATCCAATTAGCTGTGATATTGAATTTGCGTCTGCTGGATGACGAAACTGACTGGGCGCTTATTAGCCGCGAGGCTAATGAGCTGTATGAATCATTGTTCAGGGGAAAAAATGAACAAATGATTCAGGCCAAATTAGGTGAGTTTCTGCCACAACAAGGACAGGTAGAAGTTTTAGGAGCTGTGATCACAGCCGTGCGCATGCGCAAACCCCTTTTGATTATGTGTGACTCGCCTTTCGGGTCTGGGAAGACGACCACACAAAATCAACTGGCGTATGTGTGTTCGCGCGGCTATAATTATTACAACACGAGACCCAGGGTACACGTGGGCTCCAACTTGCCGTCTGACAAGCAGCCGAACTCCAAATACCACTCGACGCTCATCACGTGCACCGTCAACTCGGCGGCCGACGAAGGAGCGCGCAGGGCCCTGACCAACCTGAATAAATTAGTGCAGCGGGACATTTTTGGGGCTTTGGAAGTTTTGCTGCGGGAACGCGCGAAATGGACCGCTATGGCTGATACGCCATTTTCTGAAATGCAAAAACTGGAGGGTTTCGAAGACTTTTTGAAATTAAGAGCGGCATTTCCGGTGCGCGTTTTGAGCCCCATGTGGGAAAGTGATGCTACTTATAGCACCATTCCCGCGACCCAATTACCAACCCTGCATACCCTAGCACAGCAAACCGGCCACAACATTGTCCGCCTCAGCCCCGAATGGACGGCAGCGCTGGAAAAGTACAACGGCGCCAAAAAGGACTACGAACTAGTGGACGAGATCATCAACAACTGCACAGACGATGCCGTTATCCGCGCGCAGCTGACCAAACAAGTGCCCTTTCTCACCGCCGAGGATGGGGACAAACAGCCATTTGACGACTTCGAGGAAGGCGTGGCAGGCGCCCGGGCCGGAGCGGCTAGTTTAGCTGACCAAGGGTTCTGGGGTAAGGTGCTGCATAGGGCGCTGTCTAAATATGTCAGGGCTACGGTCAGGCTGCACCGTGTGTTTTTAGAAGTGGTGCAGCCTGGTCAAATCTATGTCACTTTAGACTCCGCCCACGACGCCCGTATAAAAAGTGTGACTGCGTGTGCGGTAATTATTGACGAAGCGTCATTGGCGTCTGACGCTGCAGTAATTAGCGTGGTTCAGGCGGCCCAGCTCCCAGTGAACGGCATGCTACTTCTATTTGGAGACAGTAAACAATTGACGCGTATGATTCGCGTGCAAGACTGGGTGGAGCCCGTCCTGGAGCGCGTACCAACTATGCCCTGTGGTTCACTTGGAAACAGTGTTCCGCGGGCATTGCCAGCTCATTCAGGCGAACTCTGTGGCAGCGTACAATGGACTGCTGCGCGCCTACAATGACAAAGCAGTGCACGGCGCCACCATGTTGCCCTCGCCTGGCGACTTTGAGGACGGCGTCATGCTGTCATCGACTTTGGTGCATCAAGGCTGCAAATCGAAAGAGGGCATGTCAATTATCAACAAGAAAGTACTGCGCATCATCCTGCACCTGTACGACTACTTCGTGGCCACAGTGAAAGAGGATCCCACTCTACCCTGGGCGGATCTCACGGACCCCGCTAGTTTGCTAATTGTGTGCTTTTATGTGGCGCAGGCACTCGCCCTAATTAGTCGCCTAGTAGCCCATACAGAACACGACGCGGCCTACTGGGCCACCCGCGTAATTACTGCCGACAAGGCCCAGGCCCGTGAAGCGGAAGTGGTCGTCATTTCCTGCGTGCGCGGCAGCCCGCCAACCGACTCCGCCCAGCTGGATGCCGACCCCAGGAAGGCGTACGGTAGAGTTGGATTTGTAGCAGAGTTGCCCCGGGGAAACGTAGCCACCTCCCGTGCCAAGTGTGTACGCGTGGTGGTGGCCAACGCCGAGACCATGTTGTGGTCGACGTTTTTCCACCGGTTTCTGACGGTCGAACACCTGACCGAGAGAATTTACACGTATGAATCGGGCCAGATCTGGGGAAATGTGCTGGGATTCTGGCCACCGGAGTGGCGCCCGCGGGCCGACTTGAAAGAACTAGTCGGACCGGATAGATACCCGGCACTTGAAGAAGAACTGCTGGTGGAAGTTCAATCTGATATTGAAATTGCCTCCTCAGGCTCTGACTCCTCCGCGGACGCGCGGGAGGAGGTTGTGCCGGTGGTGGAGGAAGTGGTGCCCGTTGTTGAGCCAGTTTACCGCCCTAATGAAGATTATTCCTCCATTAGCAACGACATGGCGGCCATGGCACTGCAGAACATGGCTGAGCCCCCCTCGCCGCCGCTCCAGCGCAGCAGGTAGAATATTTCATGGAAAATGGTAATTGTGAAAATTGATAGAAAACAGTATTTTTAGAATACAACGTAAAGTTTCAAAATGCGACATTTTATGCATAACTTTTGTCTTCAGGAAAAACAGACAACTTTGTAACACAAAACGAGCGATTCAACATACTTGTTAATATTCCATGAAAATAATTAGAAAATCTTGTTGACGATCAATTTTCACATGCACGGACTGCGACATGTCGGTCGAGCAGGTAATCTGAATGTTGATCCCAAACTGCCCATCCAGCAGTGGCACAATGCTGCGAAGTGACCCAATTAGAACTCTATTTAATTAGTCTTTGAAGAAAATAAAAAAGAAAACTTTTTCTCACATCGAGCCCTGTGCGGGAACCAAAATTTCGAAGTTTCGGGCACAAAAAGCTGGAACAGCAGAAAGCTGATGCCATAATTCGAACAAAGACGAGCCATATTTGCACCCCCAGGGCATGTGATTGCCACGGCCATCCACCGAAAAATGCAGAGAAGGCATGACTTTTGAATAACCAAAAAACGGTGCAAAACACTTTTTCTGAACATGTCGTTTTTAGCCCGGAGGTAAAAAATTAATGGCTGGTGGGATTGTAGGTGGAAATATGGCTAGCTAATCATGCGTAAAATGTAATGACCCTTTTTGTGCAGACGCTCCGACGACTCGAGAATGACCATGTGTGACCGAATGATGGCCCGCGGTGCACAGGGAAGTCACAGTGAATGCGAGGTTTGCTGTGCACTGCAAATCCGCCAACAAAGCCGCAGCCCCAGGACGGTACGCCCGAATGGACACTACTGCGGCCATGAATTTATTAAGTATTTTTCTTTTCCGTTAATTACGTAACTATTTCCCATGTGATTTTAATTGTGTCATTTCCTGTTTTAGTTAATTAAGCTAATTAAGTTACCCGCATTTTAAGTTAATTAAGTGATTACTTTCGTTTTCTAAATGCACTTTCTGATATGTAATTTTGAATGTTAAATTTATTAAGGTTTCTATCAAGTTTACATATTTGGTCAAAAAGGTGCAGTGTCTGGGAATGGGTTAGAAAAGCTTTGAAGTTTCCCGTTCAGCTAAAAGGTGTCGACTCTGTTAAACACCTTGGCGCCCTGATAGATAACATTCAGAAAATTCCTCGACCAAGTGCATTTTTATTTAGGACTAGGTAATGGGTGGAAAAGTGGCAAACGGCAATTATTGTCAACATGCGACTGCAAGACACATGCAGAGCACAGTCTACAGTGAAGAGCACAGCAGTGCCAATTAATTATTCCCATCACCCAGGGTGATTGGTGAACTCACAAGTGCTAGTGTCTTTGTAGCGTGTGTTCAGGCCCGAAATTCCAACCCTTACCCGGCAATGCAATGACCTTGAACAAACCCCCGCAAATGAGCGTTCTTTCTGTGGCCTTGGTCGGGCGCGCTATAAAATATCTTTTCACCTAAAGGGGCGCAGGTTGATAACACGTGTCACACCACCTGCTCTAAATTGTACCGTAACCTCTGAATAGAAACCCAGTTTATGACACTCACCTCTGAGATAATTTTATTTTAATTACGTCATATTAATCACAGTTACCTTACGCTTGGTTTAGTTTATGTCTGTATTTTCTTATTTACCGCATTCAATTAATTTTCCCATGCCTTGTACGCTATGTTAATTGTTTTCCAGTGATCATTGATTTTGCCTTGTAATTCTCTAATTACGGTTAATTGTTGTGTCTCAGATTTAGTATTCATTTCTATTATGGTAGACTTTTGGTGATTATAAAACGCGCTGATTTTACATTTTTTCACCCACTAGAGGCTATACGACTCACTTGTGTTATTGTGAAATTGACTCTGACTACATTGCTAAATAAAGTTCCCGTGAATCCAACTTGGTCCCCCTGAAGCATACTAACTGCTTGAATTTGAATTTGAATTTTATTAATTACGGCTTTATTTTATTTACGGCTTATTAACAGTTACTCGAAGTAAACCGCCGGCTGCAGTTACGAAAGGGATTGGTAAGTTGCTGTGTCCGTCCTCGGGAACTTGTCAGGTCCCCAAGGGGTACTGGCGCTGTTCCTGATTTGCGTGTAAAATCCCCGTACCATAAAAACAAACATTTATCTAATTACGCACACAATTAAAAGCGCAAAGGGACCGGAATTTACAATTCTCCGCCGCGGCAAATTCGACGAGTGGCGTATTTTTGTGGTAAAAACGGAAACTAGTAAAATTAGTAAAAACGTAAAATATCTGACAATGCTCAAGCCACAAAAAAACAAATACCTGTCCTGCTGCATATCCAGCTAATGTAATCATTCTTTTTGTGCTCACATAGAGCTCAGAAATCATCTCAGTTTCCGAACCTGGCTGAGTAGCAGTTGCCACCAGAACAAACCCAACATCATCTTAGGTGCATTTGTGTGTGGGTATAGATAAATTTAAACCATTCATCATGCTTTAAACCTTCATGACATTTTGGGTCAGGTCAGATACCGTCTACCAATTCATTAGATAACCCAACACATGATTCCTAACAACACTTGAAAGTTGTTTATGGGTGGACAATCTCTACTATTTTACACAGTAGTTTATATAACTACCCAAGCACCAATAACACCCCCCCACAGATAATTTATAAAATTATGAAAAATGCACTAAAAAATTGCTGGTAAAGTTTACAGATAAAATGTCTCAATGCAAATCACAATGCCAGCTTTTCATTTGTTCACAAAAGTTATGCATGTTTGTTATTTGCAGTTTACACACATATGTACTCTTTGATGAATAAATAATCACACATGCACTGTATCAACCTACAACTTTAAAAGTTAGAAATAAATCAAAAATTCAAGTGTAATTGCAACGAACGACACATACCCAGGAACCATCCCAGAGTTTGGGTGCAATTTTGATAAACTTTGTGATGGCTGGAAAGTGAATCCTGCAACCAATGGTGAACCTTGGACTTTGCAAACTGGCAGGCAGAAATTGCTTTATGGTGGCTATGCTAATCATGCAACTGGCATTGAACGTGGTACATGTGAGTATTCTTCACGGATATAACACCAGGGGGCAGTTCCAAGCCCTCTTAAGTGTAAAGTAAAGTGTCAATCAAAACAAAAAAGAAAGGATTTTATTACTGAACATTGTATGACAATTGACAGTTTATTTTATATTTGACTTTACATTTTACATTACTTTACACTTTGCAGGGTACTGCTGCCATGATGACAAATTTTTGTTCTACTCCCAGTTACTCCACTGCACGTATTCGAAGGGTCACTTTTTTGATTCAGAATGTATCCAAAATATGAAAAAATACCTTTTCATGTTTTGCTTTGTGACACCTAACACAGTCCTAAGCCCTAAATGTAAAGTCAAATGCAAAGTAAAGTATCAATCAAAACAACAAGGAAAAGCTTTTATTACTGAACTTTGCATGGCAATTGACAGTTTACTTTGCATTTAACACTTGACTTTACACTTTACAGGGGTTGGGACTGCCACCAGGGAATGTTTAATTTTATTATTTTCCATTCCATAAAACCTTTTGCCATTGTACAATTTGGTGCAGTAAAGTTACACTTAAGTTATACTCGAGTTACATAATAATGGTAATAGATTTCACAGAAAAAATTGATGGAAAAGTAACTTTCTTACTCCGCACTTTTGGATGATGTACAGTACAGGCTTAAGAATCAATATTCTACCCTTTGCATACATGGCAAATGTCCTAGCTTTCTGGCGGTGACAGTGAGTGACAGGTATTTTAGAGGCAGTGACATGGGCCATGCTTCACCAACATCTAAACCCATCCCACATCTAGACAGGGACACGGAACATGTTGACACAGAACACATTTAATTATACCTGGCATGCTGATAATAGGCAATAAAACACATGACCTAATGATTTGGAAGGTGAAAATCTATAAGAAGTAAGAAAATTTGCAATTTTTGGTGCAAATTAGAGTAAA
Source organism: Sphaerolaimus hirsutus (assembly GCA_964036195.1). NCBI lineage: Eukaryota > Metazoa > Nematoda > Chromadorea > Monhysterida > Sphaerolaimidae > Sphaerolaimus > Sphaerolaimus hirsutus. Next base: position 28,650,816 of record OZ038453.1, on the reverse strand, counting down.
ATTGCTCAAAAGTGCTCCAGATAGCTAGATAGCTAGGCAATTCGTGGGGGGGGGGGGTGTTCACGGGAGTAGCCAAACGAAATTTGCCCCAGGGATAGATAGATCACTGGGCGGTTTGGGGTAGGGTTACCCGCCTCCGTTGACATGGATGACACAAAACTCAATGTGCGGTCATGCTAGATGTGGGATGGGTTTAGATGTCGGATGGCACAGGCTCGATGACACCACTAAAAAAGTTGTTGCCTACCATATTACCTCAAAATAACCCCATGGGGTTTTATTTATTCACCAGCAAATTTTGACGGGTGTTAATTCAAGGAGGGCTTGTTCGAGGGAGCATATTATTTCGCCAGAAATTTTATGAAATAACACAATCTCCAATGTAGAAAAATGCAATTCCTTACTGACCGACAATGAATGAATCTGGCGGTGAGGTGATTGACATACCATGACATAATGTTGTGTGACAGTGACGTCACAAAACCTGGCAGTGACTGTGACTGTGTCACTGACACATTTTTCATCACTGACCCTCATAGGCGCGTAAGTGCTTGTGCGCTTGTGAATGTCACAAGCAGAATTTACGGTGTCACAAGTAGTGATGTTAAAGGCACCGGGAAAAATGGCACCGCACCGCACCGGCACCTTTGCCAACGCATGAAAAGGGCACCTGGCACCCTGGGGCACCGGCCAGAAAATGGCACCGCACCGCACCGGCACCGGTGCCTTTTGGAAAAAATGGCACCGGCACCGAAGGGCACCGGCGGGTCGCCGGTGCTAGCACCGAAAGGCACCGCACCGGGCTGGAACTTCTGAAGTAAATATCGGGCAGTTTCTCAGTGGTCTCACCTTTGGAAGTGCATATTTCCATGAATTTTCAACCGATTTTGATGGTTGAGCACTTAAAATGATCAGAATGATGTGGCAATCACTTTTATGAAGCAATTACAATGATTACGAGTGAAAGATAAAATATTTAATTCATTACAATGTCCATAGCCACTATTGTCTACTGATCGGAGTCGTTGCTGTACAGAGAATGGAACTATCTCTGTCATATACTGACAACAAATTTTGAACAAAAAAGTAGGATAAATATAAAATATAAAAATGATTTAAAATTCAACAAAATTTTAGATTCACTCATCAGATCATGTATCGGGTATAATGGATTTCACAGTAGGTATATTTATTTGATAGGGAGGTTTACAAAATAGGCAAAAACAGTTGGGTAAATATATCGCTGTTTTTTGAAATATGAATAAGCACATACTATGGACAAAATGCACAGCACATGAAGCCTTGGCCGGTGCTTTTCCCGGTGCCTTTTACTTTGCCCTGGTGCTAGCACCTTTGGCACCGGCAAAAAAATGGCACCGCACCGCACCGGCACCGGTGCTATTCTGAAAAAAATGGCACCGGCACCGGCATGGCACCCCTGAAGATTGCAATGGCACCGCACCAGCACCGGTGCTGGTGCCCTTCGGTGCCCAGCACCGGGGCACCGTTGCCCCGGTGCCCCGGTGCCTTTACATCACTAGTCACAAGCAGAAATACCAACTGAAAGCATGATAATGTATGATTACCTCGTAAATTGTGTCACAAAGTCAAATTTTGGTTAATGTGATTGTGAATGTCACAAGCACAAATTGGGACCGTGCGCCGCCTATGCTGACCCTTTTAGCTTTTTGGTACTTCTGTGTTACACTTCAACTGTGCATTTCAGCTGCTACAAGCCCACAATACCTGGCTTGTTATCTGTATTATAATGGCCTGGGGCTTGCCACTGTTGAAGCCCCTTTACCCGATGATGCCAGTGCTGCCACAAAAACCATATTCAAGTACTACCAGGCTACTGTACGTTCTGATGGGCAAGTTTCTCTTTTGAGAGCACTTTCTGTGATTTCATCATTTCAAAAAAGAGTAGTGTTTTCTGAGTTTTTTTGAGCGAAAAAAACAGTTGTTTTTTTTGTTTTTTGGGCTGTCTCATTTAATTTCTTATTTTTATATCGGGTGGGCGCGCCAGCTGATCCCTCACTGCCAAGGGAGGGCGCAAGCGACCCACCCAGAATATGGTCAGAGACAGCAAAATGCGGAAAATCGAAAATATAAACACGAATAACTTCGGAGACCTATAAGCTATTGGACAGCATGTGTCAGAAAGTACCCCGGCTCTAATTTTCACACCATGTGGTTGAGTTTCTTAAAAGTTATACACAATTTTCGTTCAGATGTAGTGTTTCTTGTTGTTGTTGTTGCTGTTGTTATTGTTGTTGCTGTTGTTGTGGTTGTGATGAAAAACTTCAAAGTACAATAACCTCTCTGAAACACAACCGATTGATGTGTGTGGGAACAATGGCTTTCAAATGAGCCAAATTTTATTTATTTTGGTCAAGATTTATAAAAGTTTTTTTACTTTGTGTGTTTTGTGTAAAATGTGCATGTTTGCTGAAAGTGCTGCTTGATGAGATACTGTCACCATGGGTTTTTTCAACCATTATTATTTCTTATTGTGCCATTTTATGCAGTGGCTGGTGGGATGGTGCCATCTACTCCAAACAGTACCAAACTATGGAGTGGCACTAGGGTGTCAACTTTCCGTTTTCCGTTTTCCGTTTCCGCTTTCCGCAGGCAAATTTTTTTCTGTTTCCGTTTCCGTTATCGGGCCGCTAAATTTTTTTTCCGTTTCCGTTTCCGTTTTTCCGGCTCATTTTCTGTTTTCCGGCTAAATTTTTGGTTTTTCCGCCTTTTTTCCATTTTCCGGTTCAATTATCTGTTTTTCCAGCTTTTTTCACTTTCCAGCTCAATTTTTTGTTTTCTGTTTCAGCCAAACTGGTAAACATGCATGCAGGCTCTTAATTATGTGAATTTTGCCCATTTTTAGCAAAATTTCTGCAAATTTTTTTATTTCTGGATAAATTTCTGCAAATTTTTTTCCATTTCCGGCAACATTTCAGCATATTTTTTCCGTTTCCGGCATATATTTGGCAAATTTTTCCGTTTTCGTTTCCGTTTTCCAGCCTTTCATTATTCCGTTTTCCGTTTTCCGGCAAGTGATAAATTTTTTCTGTTTTCGTTTCCGTTTTCCGGCAAGTGCAAAAAATTTTCTGTTTCCGTTTCCGTTTTCCGCCAAAAAGTTTTTGTTGACACCCTAAGTGGCACCATCTACTCCAAAATGGTGCCATTTTTACATAGTGGTGCCATCTACTCCAAACAGTGCCATTTTGATGGAGTAACATAGAAACGAGATTGAAATTCAAAATAACTAAAATTTGCCCCATTTTGTCAATGTTCACCTTTATAATTACTTTTTTCATCCATCTAAACACCTTCCCGGTCACGTCCGGCACCCAATTTTTGATGACACTTGTGACATCCTATCTCCAGTTCTAGGGTGCGCCAGAAGCTGAAACTTGGGGAAAATATTGACGGAACCCCCCTCTACTTTGCATGAATTTGGGGGGTCGCGGCAACCCCTTAGAAGGTGTGTCGCGTTAAGTACAAAAATTTTATTGGCTTTTCTGGTGTCCCTCAGAGTTCTGGCACCCACTAATTTTTAAGCTGTGGGAGCGGTATAAATCTAAAATTTTGGGGATGTGTTACCAACACCCCTCCCCTACTACACACTATTCAAAAATGTGAGATTAATGTGAAAAATTTCTAAAAAATATTCTTTTATTCTCTAAAAAAACACGACCACCCAATAGATGGATGACAAATAATTCACGTTTTGGAACTTTTTTATTAGACACTTGAAAAGCTGGTTTACGATACTTTAAAGTGAAAGGTTTGATGATCAAAGTTACGTAAAGAACCACACCTCTAAAACGCCTGCATTGCAAAATTTACTTGGGGGGAATTTCAAACTGTAAATTTTGTAAATTTTATTTCCTGAAATGATGTCATTATGGTGTCATAAAATTCCCCCTAAGTAAATTTTGCAATGAAGGCGTTTTAGAGGTATGGTTCTTTACATAACTTTAATAATCAAACCCTTCCCTTTAAAGTATCGTAAACCAGCTCTTCAAGTGTCTAATAAAAAAGTTCCAAAAAGTGAATTATTTGTCATCCATCTATTGGGGGGTCATGTTTTTTAGAGAATAGATGAATATTTTAGAATTTTTTCACATTAATCTCACATTATTGAATAGTGTATAGAAGGGAAGGGATGTTGGTAACACATCCCCAAAATTTTAGATTTATACCCCTCCCACAGCTCAGAAATCAGTGGGTGCCGGACGTGTGCGGGACACCAGAAAAGCCAATAATTTTTGTTGCACTTATGGCGACACACACTGTAAGGGGTCGCCGCAACCTCCCCAATAAATGCAAAGTAGATGGGGGTTGCGCCAATATCTCCCCCAAGTTTCAGCTTCTGGCACACCCTAGAACTGGAGATATGATGTCACAAGTGAAATCAAAAATAGGGTGCCGGACGTGACCGGGAAGGTGTTTACATAGTTATATACCTATTTTTAGCCAATTTTATTTATATTTAAAGTAATTTCAAATTTTGGCTAGCTACCAACTTCACATACCATCTGTCTCTGTGTACAAGGCCCCCCTGATCATAGTGCCTGGGGCATTATACAATGTAAAAAGTTCCATGCATTGTGCCTGGGCACTTTGCAATGCAAAAAAATATTTGCCACTCAAATGGATTAAGTTCATAAAGTTGGTGGAGCTGGTTGGTGGCTGCTGGTTCATTGGCTGGAGTGCTGTCTGCTGGCCTGGTGGGGCTCAGCTGTCAACTATTTAAACAATGAAATGGGAAATAGGATCACACATGTATCACTAGATGAACTTTTTGTTAATTCAATGTTGTATGCCTAGGATCACTTTTATCACTGGAAGTCACTGCTAACTCGTCGGGGTGTGCAGGAAGTATTTGGCCTCAAATACCTAAACTACATTAAATCACAAAATCACCTGTTTTGATCCTAAATTCCTTGACTGGTCTCCTGTTGATCCTCTCCCAAGTACCTGTACCTAAAGAACGGGGCTGCAGCATGTTAATGGGGACAACACGCACTTTACCATTACTAAATTTAATGGTTGCAGCCTTGGGTGATGGAAATGAAACAATTTCACCTTCTTTGGAATTGGGCAAGTCCAATATTGTATTGTGACTTCCCATGGCAGGTGTGTCCTTCACAAAAATGGTATCACCTATTTTGAACTTGGTTGTGGGATTTGTGACATAAGCAGAGCTTGCTGCTTTCTTTTGGGCATTTCCCACTTTTTCATTGATCATCTGCCAAAATTTGACAAGTGGCGGTGCAACTTCAAACTCATGCCCAGTTGTTGCACGCTTTGAGCCATAATGAGCTTCAAATGGTGACACACCTGTAGCTGTAGCAGAATGCTCTGTAGCATTGTAGGCAGCCACTGCATCAGGCAGGATCAGGTGCCAGGCTTGGTGGTCATCAGCTCTTTTCTTGGACAGCACATCTTGCAGTGTGCGTATGGCTCTTTCACAGATGCCATTGCTGGTTTTGGAACCAGGTGTGGTCACATGCAGAACTGTCTGGTTTTTCTGCAAAGCTAACTCAAATTCATGGCACCTAAAATGTGTCCCACTGTCAGTCACAATTTCTTCAGGAACCCCATGTCTGGCAACAATTTCATTGTACAGTTTGACTGCACTTTTTGCATCAGTTGCATTGCTGTGCCTTGCCTCAATGAAATGAGACATGACATCAATTGCAACAAGGCAATACTTTGGCCCTTTGTAACTGTTTGGCATGAACGTGGAAAAGTCCATGTGCCAGCACTGACGTGGCTGGTCAGGAGGTGGCTATGGCATCAATGGCAGCACCTCATAGCGATTTGATTGCTGCTTGCATGTGTTGCAATTTTTGCAATACTCTTGCACATCAGCTGCAAGTGTGGGCCAATTTCCATGGCCATAGAATGGTCTCAGGTGCTGGTATGTTTTCTGGGCACTTGCATGTGCTGCCGAGCACCCTTCATGATGGCAGCGCAACATGTCATTGCGCTCTTTGTCACTTGCTAATGCAATGTTGTGCACAGCACTTATTTTTTGTGTAGCCAATTTGGCTAACATGTGTGACACACTGATAAAATTGATGTTGCACACTGTATCAAGTGTGACATCTGGCTGGTCAATGGAGCCTTTTTCCCCCATGCAAACAGGAACTGTGCCTGCAGGTGCCCTTGAAAGAGCATCAGCCACTAAATTTTTTATTCCTGGCTTATAGCACAATTTCACATCAAACTGTTGCAACACAAGACACCAGCAGTAGAGCCTATGGGAAGGGCTATTTTTCTGAAACAGCTGTGTCAGGGGATGGTGATCAGTAAACACTGTCACTTTTTCTCCAGTAATGTATGGCCTGAAAGTTTGAAGTGCATAAACAACTGCACACGCTTCCAACTCAGTGGCACAGTAGCGCTTTTCAGCAGGTGCAGTCACAAGACTAGCAAAAGCAATTGGCTGCAACTTGCCTTGCTCATTTTCCTGCTCTAGCATAGCACCTAGTCCATCGGCACTAGCATCAGTGGTTATCACATAGGCACAGGCATTGCTCATGCCCTTTGATCACCCATCGCAGTACAAATCTGCCTGAATAATTTCACTAATTCAGGTGTCCATTTCAAATGTGCCCTACTGCTCTCAGCAGCTTGGAAAAATTTGCGCAATGGCGCCAACCTATGGGACAGGTTGTGGTGAAAACGTCGCAGACAAGTCCCATGAAAGAAATGCCTTCTTTTTTGGTAGCAGGCAATGGGTAATTTTGAATGGCTGTGGCTTTGTCTGGATCCACATGGATTCCATCACCACTGATCACATGCCCTGAATACTGAATTTTGTTTTTCAGAAAATGGCACTTGCAGGGATTCAGTCTCAATCCAGCTTTGAATGTTGTTGCAATCACTGCCTTCAGGTGAGCAATGTGCTCCTCAAGTGTGGTGGATGCCACAATGATGTCATCTAAGTAGGCTCTGCAGTAGCCTTCATGTTCAATCAGCATGTTGTTGATGGCTCTTTGAAAAGTAGCCGGAGCTGAGTGAAGCCCAAATGGCATGCACTTCCACTCAAACAACTGATCCAATGCAGTAAATGCAGTTTTGTGCTGATCTTCCTTTTTGATGTGGATGTTGTAATATCCACATTTAATGTCCATGGTGGAGAAAAATTTCCTCCCAGCCCACAGATCCAGCAAATCATCCATGTGAGGCAATGGATAGCTGTCACGCTTAGTGTTCAAATTCAACTGGCGGAAATCCACACAGAATCTCCATGAGCCATCCTTCTTTTTCACTAGCACAAAAGCACTGCTGTAATTGCTATTTGATGTCATAATGCACCCTTGGTCAAGCAAGTCTTTGAGCATGTTTTCAACTTCTGGGCGCAGTTTAAGTGGAATGCGCCTGGGTGGAACTCTGAATGGAAGGGAGTCACCTGTGTCAATTTCATGCTCCACATCTGTGCATCCAATTTCATCCACATTTTGGCATACATCTGTTTTGTACATGGAGCTAAATGCATGCCACAGCTCAAACAGTGCATCCACTAACTTGGATTTTTCTGCATCTGAGCAGTCACCAATGCTGAGCATTTTTGCCCATTCACTTTTGTCCAAATTTTGAACTTTGCCTATGAGTACTACTGTGGGTGACTCATTTTTGTGCAGTGGCACATGGGCAGCATGTATGGGCTGGCCCTGTTTGTCAGAAAATATGACCAGTGCTGACTGGTCATCACTGTCCAATTTGCAGTGTTTGATCAACTGCCTTTGAATGTCATTTGTGACAGGCACATTTTTGACCTCTGGCAAAAGGTTACTGCCATCTGCAGCTCTCATGTAAATGCCCAATTTTGGCATCACATCTTGTCCCAACAGGACATCATAGTCAATGTCATTTGAAATTTGACGTGTATGCATGACTGAACCTGTATGCATGACTGACATTTGTGAGAGAGTGTTATATGCAGGGCCTTCATTGGCTCCCTGTTCATTGGCTATCTTTATTGATGCCTGCTCATTCAGAGCTTATCAGTCAATGCTGATTCTCTGCTGAAAAGCAGTCAAGCACCACTTTGTAGTGGGCAACCTTTAAGAGGTAATAGGTCCTTTTGTTAAATTTGACTGCCTGGTGGCAGGTTTGAGCGTGTGCCTTTCGCTTTGTCCACTTTGTGCGTCGCTAGGGCAGACCTCAAAACAAAGCAAAGGTGTGAGTCCGGACCTTGGAGTCCACCTTGCTATTGATGCAGGCTCAATGGCCTTTGACTGTGTCAATTTGTGACAAGGCAAGTATCACATGCAGTGCCCTAGAGAACTGCAATTAGACAGTCAGCCAAGCTTTGGAGGAGTCTTGCATCTAGAGTCACTCCAAGCTATACTAGGTGCACAACTAAAAGGTACACACTAATATAAACAGTCTGTCCTAACAGGCTGTCAATGCCTGCTGGATACTGGTCCAGTGGTTGAAGCCAACAGGTTTAAAAGCCTGCTGCTCACTGGCCAGAAGGTTCCACTGCTTGGCGTGGTCGCGGCACCAGTTGGTGGAGCTGGTTGGTGGTTGCTGGTTCATTGGCTGGAGTGCTGTCTGCTGGCCTGGTGGGGCTCAGCTGTCAACTATTTAAACAATGAAATGGGAAAGAGGATCACACATGTATCACTAGATGAACTTTTTGTTAATTCAATGTTGTATGCCTAGGATCACTTTTATCACTGGAAGTCACTGCTAACTATAAGGGATCAAACTTTCACATGCTGGCACCTGTTGCATAAATATGTAACAATTTAATGTTGTGGTGTGTAGCAGTGTGCATCTGGTGCACGCGTCTGGTCTAATATTTTTGTTTGATGGGACTTTCACCATGCAAACATGCATTGGCAGCGGCCTTTCTGTTCAAGTATGATACATGGTTGAGTGAAATGCAAAGTCCCCGGGCACTATGCACAGCACTTCAAATGTGTTTGAAAAAAGCCCTTAAATTTGTGTAGTGCCCGGGCCTAGTATTTACACCCTAAAGATTCCGGTAAAGATTCCAATAAAACGGTGTCACAAGTAGAAATTTTGGCTAATGTGAATGTCACAAGCACAAATTGGGACCCTGCACCGCCTATGGTCCATGCTAAAATGTGTGTTTTGCCATCATTTACTGTGAGACAAAGGTTGAACGTTTGCTGTGGAAATTTGAATGGAACGTGTTTTGAGTTAGTCTTTGTTGACATAGTCCTAATAAAAATGGATAAATAGACAACTGGAACAATAACCACTATATTTGAGGGTGTATAGACTTGTATAAGTACCATATTTGGTTGAATTATCCCCTTGGGGGATTATTATTTTGCCATACTTTTTTGAGGGGGAAATATTTGAGGGGGGAATTATTTGAGTGGGGATTATTCTTTCATCAAAATGTTTGAGCATCTTTCTATCAAGTCATTTCACCAAATGTGCTTCTTTAACACAAAAACGTGCCATTTTTGTTAAAATTTGGCACAAATAATTGATGAAATAACGTTAAGGGGGGAGGGGGATTATTCGAGGGGGGAATTATTATTTCCCCACTCGTCTTACAGGGGGGATTATTCGAGGGGGGGTTGAATTATTCAAGGGGGGACTATTCAAGCAAATACGGTATGTAGATGGTATAAACATAACAGAACCTGCTCTAACATTAACACAGTCATTGTTTGAACTCCTTCATCAGTCATATCAGTTAGAACCAGAGTTGTTAAAATACCAGTATTTTTGGAAAGCGTAAGCGTAAGCATAAATACACTTTCCAAATTTTGAGTATGGATACTAAAGCATAAGGTATTTTTAAAATACCTAGGAAAGCGTAAAAAAAGCGTACGCGTAAAAAAAAAACTAAAACATGTTATTGCCGTTGAGTATCGGAAAACACCCTTGCTTTCACTTTTAGATGATATTTATTATACCTTATTTCTCCATGTAAACCTCCCTCCCCATGCAGTATGCCCAGGGCGTTACTCAGCTTTATAAACCCCGCGTGTGAAGTTCATGCGCAAATTTTTTTTTGCCTTTTTTTACATTGCGATTCAAGATGACTTCACGTTAGGGGCTGATATCGGTGCCAAAAGATAGCCCATTCATTCCTCTAGAAACACACCAAATTTCAGCCCATTAGCTTTATCGTACCCACCCTTAGGAGCTCCCAAATTAAGTTCATGCGCCAGGAACAGAAGTTCACCTACTGGTAGTGGTTGTTTATGGCCATATACTCGGCGTACATGATACTCTGCCCTCGCACTGATTTATGTCTTGTGTTGGAAGCGTGCCAATGATCATTAAATCATGCGATTTCCGTAAAAAGATGTAAAAATTCATCGATGTGTATCTGTTAATGATTCACTCTATAACAACAATCAATTTTGTCATCTTTTTATGAAACTTGCACGCGTTAACCCTCGTTGGCACACTTCCAGCTGGAACCACGCGTGCAAGGTGTAAAGTAAGCAGAGTATACCAAATCAGCCAAATTTACCTGCCACCTTCAAGGAGCAGAGCAGTTTAGTTTAGGCAATAGACAAAAAATAGCCCAAAACACAAAAAGGCAATAGACAAATAGGTAGGCTCCCCTCATGTTTTTGGGACACGTTCTCATTCACGTTCTTTTTTGTAGTTTTACACGTTTTTAAAGCGTCAAACTGGGCCGTGTGAAAAATCTTTTACGCTTTTAGTACCCAGGTAATTTCGCCAGGAAAGCGTAATAAAGCGTACCGGTATTTCATGAAAGCGTAAGCATAAGCGTAAGTATAAATACCCATTGACCCGGGTATTTCGGGTAAGCGTAAATACGCTTTCGCAACTCTGGTTTTAACTTCACATTAAACTGTGCAATGCAGCTCTGATTATGTACAAGAATTTGACAGGAAATGGAAAACTGGGGAACTCGAATGCCCTGCTGGCACACAGAAAGCTAGTTTCTGGCTATTCTACAGTAAATATTTGAATAAGACCCCCTTGATATAACTCAATTTGGATAAATTCCTTTTTCAGTCAAAATGGTGGAAAAATCACTCGTGCCTTAGAACACACATGCCACTCTCTTAATGTTTTATTGTAAAGCTGGATTTACAGCATAACGATCAATAAGAGGTGATGCGACAAATTCAAAGTCACCGAAAAATTAGTTATTTTCATTTTTTCAAGTTTTTTATTAAAAATTCATGTTTAATAATCAATATTTTGCAAAAAATTATTATGTGCGAGACGTGAAACTCGAATTAGGATGAAAAACGTTAGATGAAAAATGGTCCGCCGTCAAATCAATTTTGCGGTGATGCCCTAAAATCAATTTGTCGGCAGTCATTGCATGCAATGGCCATCGACAAATTGATTTTAAGGCCTCACCGTGAAATTAATTTGACGGTTGACCATTTTTCATCGAACGTTTTTCATTCAAATTCGGGTTTCATATCTCGCACATAATAAATTTGTGCAAAATATTGATTATTAAACATGAATTTTTAATAAAATACTTGAAAAAATGAAAATAAGTAATTAGTTTAATTTGTCGCATCACCTTCTATTGATCAATTCAATTCAATTCAAAGTTCATACCACTCAGTCTTCGGGAGGCAAAAGGGTATACAGTAACAGTCAAAAGTAACGCAACAAAAAAATCAAAAAAGTGAAACGCGCGTAACTTCAAAATACTATGCTATGCAGAAGATCGTTATGCTGTAAATCCGGCTTTATTATTTTACATCGTTGTGTAAAATATCATACAATGCGATGTGATAAAAATACACGTATTTAGTTGGCACGCATTGTTTTCTTCAACACAATAGAACAACTTGCTCTCAGTGTGAATCTAGTGAATGTGAATTTCCCGGTGAAGCTCCACACGCTGACTTCACCACACGCTTCACGCACATCCAAAGTTGTGCATAAGCACTTCACGATGCTGGCACTTCCACACGCTTCACTATTATATACATTTACGTGCCATCACTACACTAAGAAGCTTGTAGTGTCTTCATGCAGATATTCGTGATGTGTGTGGAAGCGCTATTGTGCTTCATGTAACATCGGGAAGTGACAGTGTGAAAACACTTCACGATGCTTCACAATGCATCCCCACACCCATTTGTTGCTGTGTATGTGTGACCAAACTGAACTAGGGTCTTATTTAAGGTATTATGGTATATTTTGTCATCTATTTTTCTCCTTTTGCTGATACACACTTGAAGTGATGTGTCAGTGGCAGTGCTAATGTATATTCATCTTCACATCACAGCTCATCTTTGCCTGTGAAAGCGGAAATCGACTTATTGGCTCATGTGGCATAGATGAAGTGCAAATAGCCAAGGTTTTGTTTTACCATATTTCTTCTAATAGGAAAGCACCATTCTATTTTTCATCTATTTTTTTACCTGTCGTTCTATTTGAGATGTTGTTCTATTGGAGGCTGCCATTCCATTGTTTTCACCAATTTTTCACACACTTTTATATTTGGACATAATAATGTGTTTTAGTTTGCCTTAGCAATATTTTGACATCACAGTATTTATTTGAAAGTTTCACATCTATTTGAGTGTTTTTAACGTTTCACATTATTCATATCTTAGTAGGTAAACACCAAAAGCTGACACATTTCAAATTGGAAGACATAAAAACTGTGTTACTCAATTCAGGAACATAAATACATTTTGAATCAACACCAAATATGACACTCATAACCTTGGGGAGCTGAGGAACCATCAAATAGTATTGTGCATGTATTTTAATTCAAAATCAAAACTGCAGTCAGACATAAACATAACATAGTACATGCTAGACAATTCATACTAGAAAATAAGTAAAGTTTTGAAAAAAATAACAATACAATACAGTGGTACAATACAAACCACATTGCAGATATCCCCATGACATCAATGGACTGAAATGAAGTGAGAAAGATTCAACCTCAAAAGAAATAGATCATGGATTGGATGATTTTCTACTTTTACATTGATGATTTGTTCTTGGAATTGATTTGTGATTATAGATAGCTGTGATATTTGATGCAAATCTATTCAAATCAAAATTTTGAGAAACCCTTAAATGAAATAGTTGAACAACACAAGGGTCATTTCTAATAATGCAACATGATAAATGTACAATGAAGAGTTGGCACAGAGCCAAAAATGCTGTCTAAAACTTACCTAAATGATCAGAGTGAATCAAATAAACTATACAACAGTTTGCTTAAGATTGCTGATAAAGTTCAGCTTGAGGCCTCATGTCAATTAATCTATTCAACAATGAAATACAACTCATGTTTGATATAATGGGTACTATCTTAACATATACAATTTCGAGAGAACTGCGTGCAAAGGATGCGTAATGCAAAAGATAGGGGCACAATCACAGCCTCATTTTTTGCCTGATTCGTGTGTGTTTTTGCACACAATGCAGTCACTATTTATTAGTACAAAATGCCCTTTACAAACACATTACAATCTTGACAAACAGGGTTAGTAGATGGCAAAGTTGCTTCCCAAGAATGCAATTGCACATGTATAGGGGGTGGACTTGAGTTTTTAGGGGCTGAGTTGATGGGTGTGTATAAATTAGGGTTGAGTTGACAGAAGTTTAAAAATAAGGGGCTGTTGACACAAGTTTACAAATTAGAGGCTGAGTTTATGGGAGTTGAGTTGATGGGTGTTTGCCAAATTAGGGGCTGAGTTTATGGGAGTTAACAATAACATTACCATAATCCTTCAGTGAGGCCCCCGGGGCTAAAAAATATAAATTGTGATATGATGCATTTGTGGGTTACTGATTACAATGATTTGAAATATGAACTCCATTCTGACAGTACATTACCATAACCCTGAAATTGAATCCCTGGGGCCAAAACTTTCAAATTGTGAAATGATGCACTGTGGGTTTCTAATTGCACTGATTTGATATACAATGCACTCCATTTTGACACTACATAACCCTGAAAACTACATAACCATAACCCTGAAAATGAACCTCTGGAACCAAAAACTTTCAATTTGTGAAATCATTCATTCTTGGGTTTCTGATTGCACTGATTTGATATATGCACTCCATCTTGACACTACATTACCATAACCCTAAAAATGAACCCATGGGGCCAAATACTTTCAATTTGAGAAATGATGCATTTTCGGGTTTCTGATAGCACTAATTTAAAATATGCACTTCATTTTGACACTACATTACCATAACCCTAAAAATGAACCCCCTGGGCCAAAAACTTTCAAATCATAAAATGATGGATTTGTGGGTTTCTGAGTGTAACGATTTCAAATATGCCCAGGGCTTCAAAAATTAGAAATTGTGAAATGATTCAATGTGGGATACTAATTACACTGATTTGAAATATGCACTCCATTTTGACACTACATAACCCTGAAAACTACAAAACCATAACCCTGAAAATGAACCTCTGGAGCCCAAAAGCTTTCAATTTGTGAAATCATTCATTTTTGGGTTTCTGATTGCACTCATTTGGAATATGCATTTCATTTTTACACTACATTACCATAACCCTAAAAATGAACCCCCTGGGCTGAAAACTTTCAAATCATAAAATGATGCATTTGTGGGTTTCTGATTGTAGCAATTTCAAATATGCACTCCATTTTGACACTAAATTACTAAAACCTTGAAATTGAACCCCTAGACCCAAAAATTTCAAATTGTGAAATGATGCATTTTGCAGGTTTCTAATTGCACTGATTCGAAATGACTCAATTTCAACTCTACATCACTGTAAGCCTTAAATTGAAAATTGAAAATAAATTAGAAATTGTGAAATGATGCATTTCTGGCTTTTTGATTGCCTTGATTTGAAATATGCACTTCATTTTGACACTACATCACCATAACCCTGAAAATGAACCCCCAGTGCTCAAAATGTGTTTGTGGGTTTCTGATTGTAGCGATTTCAAATATACACTCAATTTTTAACCCACATTACTAAAACCCTGATAATGAACCCCTGGGCCCAAAAACTTTCAATTTGTGAAATGATGCATTTGTGGGTTTTTTATTGCAGTGATTTGAGATGTGCACCCCATTTCTACTCTACATTACCATAACCTTTAAGTCTAACCCCTGGGGCTAAAAAATTGAAAATTGTGAATTGATGCATTTGTGGATTGATGCTAGCGATTATTTCAAATATTCATTCAATTTCGACACTACATTACCATAAACCTGAAAATGAGTTTACAGGAGTTTCCAAATTAGGGACTGAGTTTATGGGAGTTTCCAAATTAGGGGCTGAGTCTATGGGAGTTTCCAAATTAGGGGCTGAGTTTACAGGAGTTTCCAAACTAGGGGCTGTGTTTACAGGATTTAGAGGGGGTCCCCATGGGGTGCCATTTTTGGGGGGTCTCCAGGGGGTGCCATTTTTTGGAGGCACATATGGGGGTGCCATTTCAAGGGGGTCCACATGGGATGCCATTTTTTGGGTGGTCCCCAGGGGTGCCGTTTTTTGTTGGTCCTTAGGGGGTGCTATATTTTTTTTGTGGGGGGGGGGGGGGTCCATAGGGGGTGCCATTGTATTGGGGGGGGGTCCCCAGGGGGTGCCATTTTTGGAGAGTCCCAGGGGGGGGCCAACTTTGGGTGGGTCCCCAGGGGGTGCCATTTTTGTGGTGGTTCCTAGGGGGTGCCATGTTTGGGGGGTCCCCAGGGGGTGCCATTTTTGGGGGGTCCCTAGGGGGTGCTATTTTTGGGGGGTCCCTAAGGGGTGTCATTTTTTGGTGGTCCTCAGGGGGTGCCATATTTGTGGGGCCCTAGGGGGTCCCATTTTTGAGCGGTTCCCAGGGGGTGCCACTTTTGGGGGGTTCCCCAGGGGATGCCATTTGTAGGGGGGTCCCCACTGGGGTGTCAGTTTTTGCAAGCCTCTGAGTAGTGGGTACCTAAAGCAGGATTCTCTCCAACCTTCAGTTGGGTTTTGTGGTTCTCTACAATTAATACCACAAGGATTTACAAACACATAAAGAACAGCAAAGCACAAATGTAACCAATTTAAGATAACAACAAAGTTTGACACCTTGCAAAAACCACACTATCATATCACAAAACCTATACCACACAAAATGCACACTGCCCACATTTCAGAAGTTTACAAAAAATCCATTCCAAAACATTGCATCTTTGGTATTGGTCTTGTTATTGTTGGTACATTACATACCGCATTTCAAAACACATGCCTAGCATGTGGGCAAACTTAACTAAACTATCATATTTCCTCCAATGGTATTAATTGTAGAGAACCACAAAACCCGACCGAAGGTCGGAGAGAATCCTGCTAGTTAAAATACATTTATCACTTATCAGTTTTTTAGCGCTGCAGTGCAGAAGTGTCTATTTTTTCTATAAACATTGCACCCTGTGCATGTATACCACTTTGAATCTTGTAACGCTTTGAGAAAATGCTACGCATTTATGCCTTAAAGTATTTATGCCATGGCCAGCCAGTCCATACATCACTATACTCCACTCACTTTACGCCCTTCACGCGTGCTTCCCGCTGGAAGCATGCCAACGATTTTTTTATGCATGCGATTTTCATAAAATGTTGAAAGAAGTCATCTCTGTTATAACTATATACGTTAACTTATTCACAACAGTGATTTTTTTCATATTTTCTACAATAGTGCATGCTTTATCATCGTTGGCACGCTTCCAACAGGAGACATAAGTAAGTGCGAGGGCAGAGTATCATGTTCGCCGAGTATAACAATAATGTCATTCTATTTTTGTTCCATCAAGTTCAATTGATCCAACCCCGGAATTCACTGGATGATATCCATGCCCATTATAGCCCAATGATAAAAGGAAAAAAAAATCCCACATTCTATCAGTGAAAGTGACAAAGCAGATGAGAAAAGTAATGGTGTTTCATGTGAAGATGTTCTATTCCAAATAACTTTTACAGTAAATTCATGCAAAATATACATTAATTTGAAAAAAATCTATATTTCAAAATGAACACCATGCCACTTATGTGCCTCATATGCAGCATTGCATATTGTCTCTTTGCATTTACAAATGCACAAAACAGGGGCCACCCAGCTGTTGCACAGAGGAAATACCCCATTGGGAGGTATCAAAAATGTCCAAATGTGAAGCCACAGTTGTACTTCTTGACGTGAGTTGGGTAAATATGGATACATCTGTGGAATATTTGCATGTAAATGGTTCTGCCATTCGATGATTTTCTACTTGTGTATTGGTCAAACTCATGGTGTATTACACTTTAAAAAAAATTATTCTAAATGATTAATGATGCCATAATCTTTTTATATTTTTAAATAAAAATGATGATACCATGTTAAGATGGTGTCTACAGTCGATGAACGTGTGATGACAAGAAATTTTATATTTGAACATTTCTGGGCTGAGAATGGAACATCTGATATGCTTGATTAATAGTTTTTTGATCAGTGCACAACATAATAAATACATAAAACCCCACATATTTTACAATCATGCACACTCGATCATACCTTTTTCCTGTTGTCACAGGCTGTCACAGAAATTTGTTCTAGGAGCTTCGTGAACGAGGCTGCATAGAACAAATTTTGCTTGACAACCTGCAACAAACTCTGACAACACGAAAAAAGTATGATCTAGTATTCATTATTATGAAATGTTTGACATTTGAAGTTTTTCCTAGGTGATCAGGCTGATCAAATCATTATTGTTCAAGCCATTGCACATGTCAAACGTGTCAACAAATTATTGAAAGATCAAGCCATGGTTATCACATGGCCATTGACTGTAAACACCGACTTAACCACTTTTATTTTTTTCTGTAGTTGAGTAAATAGTGACTAGCCTCAGTTCTGCAGCTGTCTGTGTAAAACCTGCATTACAGTTCAAGCCTATTATGTACATATGTATATTATGAAAAATCATCATTAATACATAGAATTACATTAAATTATTAGTGAAAGTAATGCTAATTAATGTAAAATTTTGTATTCTCGGCGCACATGATACTCTGCACTCACACTGATTTATGTCTCACGTTGGAAGCGTGCCAATGATGATCAAGCATGCGATTTTTGTTAAAAAGATGAAAAATCATAGTTGTGAATAAGTTAACGTATAACGGTAACGTTAACAATGACTTTTTCAACTTTTTTTGAAAATCGCATGCGTAAAAAAATCGTTGGCACACTTCCAGCGGGAACCACGCGTGCAGGGTGTAAAGTAACTGGATTATAACTGTAAATATCATATGATGTAAAATGAGTAACATAAAACAGTTCAAGTAAAATTAAAATAATTCATGGAAAATTCATAACTAATTAATAAAGAAAGGTACTTTAACAACATTTTGACACAAAGATAATTGATATCACAACCTTACTATAAAGTTACAGGCTTACAGCACCATATCTTTATCCATTATGTTGTAATCAATTTTATATGCGTCAAAATTTTGTAATTTTCTGTAAAGCGGGAATTAGAGCTCAGCGTCGATTCGACGTGAAATGACGACGTGAAATGATGTCGTGAAATTAATTACACGAGTGTGGATCATGCTACGGGTCTACAATTTTCTAAGGATAATATATGAATCAATACCTTTATCGTGTCCAATACTGAGCGTTATCAGCCACAACTAGAGCGAATTGAAAAATTCAATTTTTATCATTCCACGTCATCATTTTACGTCAGGGAACAACTTGACATTTCACGTCAGACTATTGCAAGCAGCAGTCTGACGTGAAATGTCAAGTTGTTCCCTGACACTGTGACGTGAAATGATGATGACGTGAAATGTTAAAAATTGAATTTTTCAATTCGCTTTAGTTGTGGCTGATAACACTCAGTATTGGACACGATTAAGGTATTGATTCATATATTATCCTTAGAAAATTGTAGACCCGTAGCATGATCCACACTCGTGTAATTAATTTCACGACGACATTTCACGTCATCATTTCATGTCGAATCGACGCTGAGCTCTAATTCCGGCCTAAAGCGGGAATTAGGGCTCAGCGTCGAATCGACGCTGAGCTCTAATTCCGGCCTAATAGCTGTAAATACTGGCTTAATATTGTTAATATTGTAAATGTTGTAAATTTTGTAAATTTTGTAAATATTGTAAATTTTGTAAATATTGTAAATTTTGTAAATTTTGTAAATTTTGTAAAAAAAAATAATAATAAATAACATTGTAAATTTTGTTAATACCGGCTTAATATTTTCACTAAAACTTTCACTTTTTTGCATACAAAACATTGTCAAATGGAATGTTTCAGTTGGAAAATATGAAAACAAGTTGGGACATGCATTTCAGGGGAAGTATAAACAGGGTTGGGAAATGACCAAACCAATTAACAAAATACAAAATAAAACATAATCAGGAAAGAATAGTTTCATTTGTTTTTTATCTGATGGGAAAAATATGGGACTTGAATCATATGGAACTTGATGAGTGTAAAAAAATCAGACAGATTTCCAGTGACATAAATTTAACAACAACTATATTGATCCACTTTAGGCACTGTATCAGTTACTAGTATTGTAAAAAGTGTGAGGATTGGTGTTTTGTCCTGATGCCATGCCATGGCATTTTACACCCTCACAGCACAAATGTCATTTCAGGAAATCCAGAAAAGTTTTGGCTACTCAATTGGGCAAATGGAGGTTCCCCATGTGCAAGAGAATGGCTCTGAGAAGGTCAGTTAAAAATCATATTTCTATTCACGAGTATTTTTATCATTGATCAAACTATAATGAGTAGTGATGGAAAAAGCGCCAAGGTCTTGGCGCCGAATGCCAGAAGCAACATGGCGGTTTTTCAGATGTCGGCGCCAAGCGCCAATGTCGCCAGATCAATTTAGCGTCAAACGCTACAAGCGACATGGCGCTTTTTACTTTGGCGCCGGCGCCTTGGGGCCAGATTTAATTCTCCCTACAGATTTGTAGGGTAGGGCGTACGCCCGATAGATTTTTTTAAAGTTCAGCCGCATCGACGCACATGCACCAAGAGCAAGGCGGTTCGTAAAATACACGAAAGTATCCCTTAAGGTCGCCGATATTGCAATATGACGTATATCGCTTCGATTTTGGTCCGGAAATCACTATTTCATCATTTCTTGGCCGTCTGCCAAATCGCTTTTTATTTTATTTTGTCGGGCGGGTTACTCGCATAAGTCGCGCTTTTGTACGCTCTTGTCGCTACTTCTTGTCGCTGCCCTCATGGTTTCGGTTGCAGACAGTGAACACTAAAAAAGTGACCACCTGACTACACAAAAGCGCGACTTATGCGAGTAACCCGCCCGACAAAATAAAATAAAAAACGAATTGGCCGACGGCCAAGAAATGACGAAATCATGATTTCCGTGCCAAAATCGGCCCGACGAATTAAATCTGGCCCCAGGTGCTTTTCCACCACTAATAACAATAGACAAAAGCAACCTGCAGACTGCCAGAGTGCACTAGGCGTCTCATACGATTGGGAAGGCCCTGCAGGCCTAAGAGGCAGGCTCCTGCGAGACCCACTGGTTGGCGATTTGTTTTTGTTTTAGCAAATTCAGCAGCAGTTGTCATTGTTCCTGGTGGTGCTGAAAATTAGCACAAAATGCCAAACGCCAAAAAAAACTTTTCTTGGGCACAGTGCCTGGTGCCAATAGTGCCACAGCAAAATGGCAAAATTAACATGTAATTGCACTCAACCGGACTATATTTTACCATTTTTCAACGCAACAAACTTGATGATGCATATCACGATCAACGATGGCAAAAACACACATAATAAATACGGAAACTCATTGAGTTTCCGTGTTTTTGTTTAACACAGAAACACAGAAACTCAACAATTTTGAAAAACACAGAAACTCAAATGAGTTCTTTTTTGGAGAACACAGAAACACGGAAACACAGAAAATACGGAAATGTTTTTTGAGTTTTTTCTAATCCAAGCAATTGAAGGCACAAGATTTGAAGACTGAACAATGTGTGTATGTGCATACATAAGGTATGCATGTATGTATAGTGTGTAAATATGTACATAGTACCCAAGTTAAACGATGAAATAAGTATCCAAAAAATGGTGTCCGCATCTCCTGGTGGTTTCGACAATATTAGGGACTGTGATCAAAGTGTTAAGGAGTGTCCACCAGGGTCTGCTAGCTCACACATTTGAGCTGAGAGCTCCTCACCTCCCAAGCTGTCAAAGGTATTGGTAACCCATTTGGTACTACCTCCAGTGAACTAATGAAAATTTTCCTTTTACATGACAAAACGTATGCAAAACCAATATTTGATAAGAAAACCACTGTTTCAGCAGTAAAATGCAACTTTTTCTAAAACAGCTCGAGTTTTTAGCAAAAAAAAACTTGAGTTTTTATCAATAAAACTTGAGTTTTTACCAGAAAACTCAAGTTTTTTCAAAAAACACAGAAATAAAACACAGAAACTCAAGTTTTTTTTGTGAAAAAAACTTGAAACACAGATATTCATTTTTGAAAAACTCAAAATACAGAAAGTGTTTTTATTTTGAGAACTCACCCATCGTTGATCTACTACATTGTACTGACATTTGGATCCGCGAATTTGACTCAAAATATTAGTGTGAGGCGGCGTTTACACGGATTTGCTGTGACGACAAAAAATGCAATTTTTATAACTGTTCTTGTAGAATCAACGTGAAATATATTACATGTGTGATACCTCAATTGATTGTGATTGTGCCAGCTTCACTGTTGCGGCATACATCAAATTCCATAATTTCCCTAAACACGCACACTAGATCACACTTTTATCATGTTGTCGTAGGTTTGTCGGAGGGTTTGTTCTACGCGGCCTTGCTAGCGAGGTCGCGTAGAACAAACCCTCCGACAAACCTACAACAAGAAAAAAAATACATTATCTGCTGTGCATTATTGCGTAATCTATAAAAATTAATTATTGTTCCATGTAATGGGGTCGATCAAATAATGATCAATTGAGGCGTCCGATCTATCTACTTATTGGTTTTCACCCAAAAACATGGTTGACAAAATCACAATTTTTGTCGTCACAAAGAATCCGTGTAAACACCGCCTTATCCTCAAATCTGAAACCGATACGCACCCCAAGACACATTGAATTCCTGTCACAAATACCCAATATCTGACCTGAATGTTTTGGACTCATAAATTCATACCCAAACCTGAAAAATTTTAATTCTGAACCTTAGTATGAAGTGTTGTCGATTGTATTTAGCACAGCACAAACAAACATTTGGACACTTGAATTTGGGCAAATAACTGTGCAAATTACTCTACCCCAATAAATTATCTTCAGATGTTTCATGCAATTTTGACAAACTTTGCGATGGCTGGAAGGTGATTACTCCAAAAAGTGGCCAACCTTGGTTGTTGCACAAAGGCAGGCAGATGGCACAGAATGGCTCTATAACTAATCTTGCGACTGCCATTTTGAGAGGTCCATGTGAGTAATGCATTTGAGAATGTTCTGGCATTGATTACCATTAAAAGCATCTTCTCGTGTTCGTTTTGTGATGATAAATGTGATATTGTGTGCATTTGAAACAAATGTGATCTAGTATGATTACATCATCTATGAAATTTGATGTCTGTCCTAGGCAGTGAAGCCGATCAAATCATAAACAATTGAGACATCACATGCATAAAGTACTTTATTTTCATCCCAAAAAGGGCTGAAAAAGTACAATTTTTAAATTCCACTTAAGAATTAGTCATCACATAAAAGTCTGTGTGAGTATTTACACTTGTAAATAAATTTCCCTAACTGTCTTAGAAAAGAAAACTAATCCACATCTGATAAATTGTTTTCAATTGTTGATTGACACATTTCAGCCACCACCAGTCCCCAATACCTGGCCTGTTACATCCACGATGGGGAGTCAGCAACTGTGGAAGCCAAAGTGCCTGGAGGGACCACTGCGGGCATGAAAATCACATTCCAATTCTACCAGGTTACGCAGTACCAAGTTCTCAAGGCTTGTTGTGGAAAATTGAGTGGCATTTGTTATGAGTTAGTTTTTACAAAACTATTTTGTTGCATGAATGTGAAAGTTGATATTTGTGATGATTCAAAATGTGTCCTCATCCTCAAAAAACAATTGGCTCAAAAATTATGTACCGTATTACCTCGAATTATCCCCCCCTTGAATTAACCCCCCCCTCGAAATACCCCCCTAAATTTCGGCTGAGGAAATAATAACCCCCCCCTCGAAATACCCCCCCTAAAATTGAGTGTAACGTGAACGTACATGACAAATACCGCAGTTTGTGATCTGTACACTGCAGAACACACGTTAAAACTGATAATTAAGTGACGTTAGGGAAGGGTTTTTGTGTATATACAGTAATATGCCTATAAACACATATAAATCTATGTGATTGTTCGATTTTTATACGTCTGCGTATGGGGAATTTCCGAAAATTTCTGGCAAAATAATAGACCCCCCCTCGAATAAACCCCCCCTCGAATTATCCCCCCCTCAAATTTTGCTGGCGAAATAATAAACCCCCTGGGAGTATTTCGCGGTAATACGGTACTCTATTTATTCCAATAGAATAGAATGTCTTATTTTTTTACCTGATGTTCTATTGGATGTAAAATTCAGATGGTTGCCATTGATTCTGCTTCACACTGATACTGATTTGAATTTGAACATATCATTTTGAAATGAAGCATGAAAAATCCATTTTTTTAAACTTTTTTATTGTGAACCTTTAGAAGTAGATACCTAAATCGCCCTAATACATTGAATATTACCCCCCAAACCATGCAGTTTTATAGCACGGTTAGCATTCAAAAAAATCACTGATTTTTTTGGAAAATATATATAAATATATCACTCCAAATTTAGAAAAAAATATAAATATATAGAAAACACTCTAGGTCACCAGAAAATACAAATAAATCTCTGAAAAAATAACTCTAAGCTCGAAAAAAATTACAAAAAATCACTTGCCCTTTATTTCTTTTTCAAGCTATATCCTGGGCTTTGTTTACAATTTGCAAGCAAAAAATGTACTGTACCAAATCCCACAGTCATTTATTATCATTCCACAGTATTTATACAAGATTTTACAAGTGAAAACATCAAGCAAATATCATAACAGAAAAATTCAACCTACAACCTCAATGACAAGTTAAAAAACATTTTGCGCTGCAAACATTTGCACTCAACCTTGAGTGCCTGGTTGTCCAATGGACATTTGGCTAAATAGGTGCTCAGCAATCACTAAAACAATTGACATCTTTGTCACACACAAAATGAAAACTAAGTGATGGTGATATCACCATTTGTCATCATTTGAGTTTTCACAGTGAAGATGGATCTGTGAAGCATGTGGAAGCAGGCTGGATGCCTGTGAAGCGGCACGCTTCCACACAATTTCACCCGCTTCCACCAACATCATGAAAATATTGGTGAAGTGTCTTCCACCCACTTCATGTAGCTTCACCCTGTACACGCATCCAAACATGTGGAAGACACTTCACGACGCAAGTGCTTCCACACGCTTCCCCTATGCATACATTTGTCTGGGAGTGCCATATTAAGAAGCGTGGAGTGTTTTCATGCAGATTTTTGTGATGTGTGTGGAATCTCCAGCATTCTTCTTGAATCGTTGGGAAGTGTTGACAGGAAGACACTTCATGATGCTTCACTGCGCATCCACACAACCATTTTTTGTGGTGTTTCACATTAGGTAAACACAAAGCCAAACTAGTGACTTGCCAACACCACCTGACAAAAATTCATGCCATATGAAAACTGACCATAGACATTCAATAGTGGAAAACTGTATTATCTCATCATTTTTGGCCATTTCAGTTTTTTAAAAGTCATGGTGAAAGTGTAGGCACAATATCTTAACTCAAAAATGCTCTACCTGAACATATAACGATTTTCTGGAGAAAATCACTCAAAATTGTTTTGCACAGATTACATGTTTTAGTGCAATCATTAAACCACAATGTATCTAGTATGAGTGATTTTCTCAGTGATTTTTTTTTGAATTTAAAATATATATATAAATATATCACTCAGAATTTGAAAAAAAATATAAATATATATAAATCACAGGTTTTTTATATTTATAGTGATTTTTGAAAATATAAATCACGGGTTATTTTTTGAATGCTAAGCATGGTGCTCTTTCCACATTGGGGGTTGCATGTCACCATACCATAGAAATAAGCTGTGGCAAACAGGAGAGTTCAAGTGTTTTCCAGGCACACAGAAAGCTGGTTTCTCACTTTTTTTGTTTTCATGCTGATTGGTTGGTTGCTTACATTATCATGCCAGGAAGATTCGATGGAAGATTCGTCATTTTATTATCTAAGTTATGATCCAAAAAATGTTTTACACATGCTCAACACTGTTTGGACCCTATTTTCTTAAAGTACAGATTACAGTGAGTTTCAACTTGCTTCTGACTTGCTTGTAAAACACAGATAATGGCTGTGCAGTTTGTTGCAGATTTGCATAATGTAAATATTTACATTTTGGCTTTTGTATGCAGTGATGTGATCTGCTTTTGGAACAAAAATGTATTGTTTACAAAAAAAATCAGTCAATCTTGTCTGGTCTTTTGCTGAAATAAAAGTGAAACATGTTTTCATTCAATTTCAAATTGAAATGAAATTCAAATTTAAGGGCTACTTACCAGGCCCCGGCTGGGCACCGGTCCCCAGCAAAAAATAAAACTATTCAAAAGTCTATAATTGGCATGTATAGGTTGTTTGCATGCTAATTAGGTGAATTATCACCAAATTAGCAAGACAGTTACATGTGCTGACTGCTGATGCATTTTCTTTGGGGGAGTGTATAATTTGTTTTTGGATTTGTCTGAATTTTGGCATGTGTGTACTCCTTCATTTAGTAGCCAAATTCAAGTGGAACACATTTTAATAAGATTTTTAACCCCATTTTTATGTTCTGTAAACAGCCTGATCAATGTGTCAGCAATCAGCATTGTTTGATTTATATTGATTCATATTTTTCATACTCACATTGCAGCTATTTTTCTCCTGTAAAAACAACAATGATACAGTGGGATCATGCGGCATAGATGAAGTACAAATTTTAGAGGTTTATTTGTATTTATTATATATTATTCATATTTTTGTATGGGGACCACTTCAGTACAGTCAAATTTGATTATTACTTCCAGCCAAATGCAGCAAGCACAACAGCAACTGCAGTCACCACCAAAATGACAACAAAAAAGAAAACAAAAACCACGACTTCAATGCCCATCTACACAACAACAACAACTAAGGACACACAAACTAAGCCTGGTGAGTGTGGCTTGACTTAGTCTTAACTGAACTCCAGTCATGTTTTTGGGGGTTGACTACATATTGGTGTAAAATGCCTTGTCATTGCAAATGCCGCAAAACCATAACTTTCAGTAAAATTGATTTTTCAGGATGCTTCAGGCATTTTATTTTCGGTTGTGATTGACTCTAGTTGTAGTTGTGTTATAGAGACTAATTTTACTTGAACATAATAATTTGCTGAGATTAAAAATCTTACACATTTTTTATTGGAACCCCTCATGACATGGGAAGTGCACTCTGTTCACATGCATAATTGTTCATTAATGAATGAATGAAAGTGTCCCTTGCAACAAATGACACATACCCAGGAACCACCCCAGAGTTTGGATGCAATTTTGATAAACTTTGTGATGGCTGGAAGGTGAATCCTGCAACCAATGGTGAACCTTGGAGTTTGCAAACTGGCAGGCAGAAACTGCTTTCTGGAGATAAAGCTAATCATTTAACTGGCATTGTACGTGGTACATGTGAGTATTCTTCAGTGATGTAACACTAGAGATTTAGTAGCTGTCTATACAACTTCCAGTGACTGCAGGGTAAAATTAAACGTTTTTTTATCTCAGATTTCTGTAGGTTAAACAATTTCCTTTCAAATTTTAGTTTGTGACGCAGGGGTATTTTGCCTTTCCATTTTCCACTCAATATAACGTTTTTGCACAAAGTGCCAGTTTGTGATTCGGTGTGGTTAAGTTAGACTGAAAAATGGTTTAAAAAATAACAGAAAAATTGTTGATCAGAAAACCATGATCGAAAAATAACTTATTACTCTGCACTTATGGATGATGTACAGGCTTAAAAATCAATGTTCTACTGTTTGTGCATTTTGGAACTTCTGTGTCACACTCCAACTGACAAAATGTGCATTTCAGCTGCTACAAGCCCACAATACCTGGCTTGTTTTCTGTTTCATAGTGCCCCGGGGCTTGCTACTGTTGAAGCCCCTTTACCTGATACTGTCAGGGCTGGGACAATAATCAAATTCAGGTTTTTCCAGGCTACTGTGAGTGATGATGGGCAAGTGTTTTTTTCTGAGAACAATTTCTGTGTTTTCAGCATTTCAAAGAAATTCTGTTTTCTGAGTTGTTGTTTTTTTGTTGGAAAAACAGCTTTATTTCTGGGCTTTTTCTTGGCTGTGTTACTCATATTTATTATTTCTATATCAAAGATGGAGTTTCAACCCATAAACATATATTCAATACAGAAATAATTGTTTTCATATTGCTTTATTTGTTTGAAGGTAGTTCAAGTGCATTCATTTACAATCATAGGCGGCGCAAGGTCCCAATTTGTGCTTGTGACATTCACAATCACATTGGCCAAAATTTGACCTTGTGCACTTTTTACTAGGTAAACATAGGTATTTCTGCTTGTGACACCGAAAATTCCGCTTGTGACATTCACAAGCGCACAAGCACTTACGCCGCCGATGTTTACAATGTCCTCAAGAGTACCATTACACATGCTAGTTTTTGTGCTTCATGTAATTTTCCCTTGTACAATTCGCAATTAGCTATTGGAATCTTAGAATGCTGCACCACTTGGTGCCAAAGTCCAGGTGCTATTCACATAATTATTATGGTGTTTCCATGTTCCCAAAAGCAAAATCATTGACATTTGCATTTAAAACAAACACAAACAAAAAAGTATACATGTTAAAATGTGTGTGTTTGCCATCATTTACTGCGAGACAAAGGTTGAAGTTTTGCTGTGGGGAGGTGAATGAAGATTGTTCTGAGTTAGTCTTAATTTGTTGAAATACTGTTTTATTGTAGGGGAAAATGGTATACACATTACACACAGTGCCATGCTTGAAATTATACCGTATTACCTCGAATTATTTCCCCCCCCCTTGAATTAACCCCCCCCCCTCGAATTAACCCCTCCTCAAAATGGGCTGGAGAAATAATAAACCCCCCCTCGAAATACCCCCCTCCTGAATGATGGACATCGTGTATGCAATGTACATGATGTATTTATTACTACTAATTTGGATTGCAGTGACACTTTTACGCTCATTTGTGTACAGATGTACACCCATAGCCCAAATATGACCTACGTTCTCACGTTTATTACCGTTTTTGTGTATGAAAAAGCGTATTCTTTACTATGAATTTCACGAAAATTTCTGACGAAATAATTTAAAAAGACCCTTGAATAAACCCCCCCCCCTCGAATTAACCCCCCTCAAATTTTGTTGGCGAAATAATAAACCCCCATGGGGGTATTTCGAGGTAATACGGTAAATACTTCAAAACGGCTTGTGACAAGGGAATTATCTGCTGGGGACATCTCTTTCCATTTAATTCACGGTTGTTGTTTTTTTGCATTTGCGCTCTATAAAGTGATGATTTATCACACAAACCTAGAAGTAAATGTCAATTTCCAAGTATTTATACCTTAAACAAATATCACTGCCAATCTTTCATCACCTTTCACTTTCAACTGCTACGCAGCTCTGATTTTGTAGAAAAAAAAGACACGGAATGGAAAACTGGGGAACTCCACTGCCCTGCTGGCACACAGAAAGCTAGTTTCTGGCTATTATACAATAAATACTTGAATAAAACCCCTTGAATATAACTCAATTTGAATCAATTCCCCTTGTAGTCAAAATGATGAAAGAATCACTCTTTTGAACAAAAATTGAACACGCTTGCCACTCCCTTATTGTTTTATTGTTATTACATTATTGTGCATCATGCAATGCGATACAACTAGGGTGTCAAATTTCCGTTTCCGTTTTCCGTTTCCGCCTTTCCGCAGGAAAATTTTTTAACTTTTCCGTTTTCCGGCAGCCGAAAAATTTTTACCTTTCCATTTTCCGGCAGCCGAAAAATTTTTACCTTTCCGTTTTCCATTTTCCGGCAGCTGAAAATTTTTTACCTTTCCGTTTCCGTTTTTCCGGCCCATTTTTCCGTTTTCCGGCTGAAAAATTTTTACCTTTCCGTTTCCGTTTTACCAGGCCATTTTTCCATTTTCTGGCTCGATTTTCAGTTTTCTGGCATTTTTCCATTGTTTTTCCAATCTGTATTTATCTTCAATTGGCTCATCCCTTTGTGTTGTTTTTGTCTCTTGGAGCAGCATTGACAACTGGGATTTCAGGGTCAGTGAAACAGGTGCTGTGAACCCAATTGGGTCATATGCTGACACCAATAATTTATTCAAGTTTCGTCTGGTTGGTGTTGTGATGCTGTCAATTTGCAATTTTGGTGTTGATATTGCCAACATGTCCGTTCGGTGATTTTATTTCATGCCCATTACTGCAACAATTTTATTCACCTTTGGACTCCTGTCATTTTCTACTATTTCATTCATCACTGATCTGGAGTTTGACAGCCATTCCCTCATGTTCATAGAACATTGGTTAAATAAAGCTTTGACTTTGTAATATAGTTCTAAAGCTTCAACTTTATTTGTGACACTCATGATGAAGTTATCGACGTAAATGTTGTTTATTATCATCGCCAACTGATTTTGTTCCCCTTCATTTTCTTCATATTCATTTGTGTTGTTTATTGTCACATTTAAATGGTATTTTATGACCGCTCCCAAAATTGCTGGGCTGCAGACAGGTCCAAACAGTAAATACGCGTTTAAAACAAAGTACCACAAATTTATTTTTAGTTACTGGTTTTGAGGCATCTTTCAGCCAGAAAAATCGTGTGTAGTCTCTAGCTTGGTCATGCAATCCTATTTGCAAAAATGCCTTTTCAATATCGGCAATTATTGCTAGATTGCCTGCCCTGAACCTCAGGAGTAGGCCCAGTGCTAATGATGTTGTAATTGGTCCTCTAAAAAGGCACTCGTTGAAACTGGGCTTACCTGCCACCCATCGTACACGATTCTGCATGATGTCGATTTGCCCGGCGTGATTACTGGCTGGTGTGGCAGGTAATGAATCCCCTTGTTGTCTGTTTTGTCATCACAGATCTCAATTATTCCCTTTTCTAGTTGGTCATCCAAAACTTTCCGGTATTGTTCGAATAAGTATGGATCTTTGTTGAATCTTCTTATCAGTGATTTAAACCGCACCAAGGCTTCTGCTTTTCCCATGGGGCAGGTCACTGATACTCTCTTTATATGGCCAGTCAATATAGTATTGTTTGTTGTTGTTGTTGAATTTTATGCTATTTATTATCATCTCCTAAGCAATGTTGTCATCAATTGCATAGGGGTCATCAGTGATTCCCACTGCTTCTAGACTGTGAAAATTGTTGTAGTGTTTCCTTTCCTATGGCCACTATGGCTACTTTTTGATGATTTTTTGTTGGTTCAGTTAAGCTTGAACTACAAGTGAAGTTACAGGCGTGATCCTTAGTTGCAGAATGTACAGCTACCACAATCAAAGCCAAACAGGCAAACCCGCATGCAGGTTTTCCTTCTGCAAATTTGTCTATTACCATGCTAATTTCACTTTATTTTTTTCCATTTCCGTGAAAATTTTGCTTTACATTTTCCGTTTTCCCGCATTTCATTTTTCCGTTTTCCATTTTCCGGCCAACAATTTTTTTTTACCTTTCCGTTTCCTGTTTTCCGCTGAGTGAAATTTTTTTACCTTTCCGTTTTTCGTTTTCCGGCAGAAATTTTTTTTACCTTTCCGTTTTCCGTTTTCCGTAAACTGAAAAAAATGTAACCTTTCCATTTTCCGTTTTCTGTAAAAAAAATTTTTTGACACCCTACATACAACAACACTTACCGTATTTCCTCGAAGTACCCCCCCAGGGGGTGATAGTTTCATAGTGGTCCCAAAGGGGGGGGGGGGGGGTAGAACGAGGGGGGTATTTCAAGGAAATACGGTAGGTTCATGACAATCTTTGTTTCTTCAACACAATAGAACAACTTGCTACCACTATGAATGAAACTACATGTGAATATTTACGTAGCCCCTAACACCCAACAAATGGCCAAAATTCAATGGACCACTTTTCACAGTGGGTGTAACCAATACTATGTATTTGTATTTATTACAGTGTGGGTCAGAGAAGAGGATTTTTTCATATGTTATGAGTATTTACCCCCCCCCCCCCCTCGTTTAACCCCCCTCAAAATTCTCACTCTGAAAAAATAAACCCCCTGGGGGTATTTCGAGGAAATACGGTAAATATTTTATATTATGCATGGGACATACTAGCAAGCGTCAATTGATTACATAAAAAAGTATTGTACTTTACCACTACAAGATATTTGCCAAAATTTAACACATTTCCAGTGTGAATTGTGAATTATGTTGTTCATAGTAGACTGCTAACTATTGTGTTAGCATTAGTGATGGAAAAGCGCCATGGCGCTGGCGCCTGGCGCTAGCGCCAAAGCAAAAAGCGCCATGGCGCTTTTGGCGCTTGGCGCTAAAACGCTCTGGCGCCATTGGCGCTTGGCGCCGTGATTTGAGAAAGCGCCATGGCGCTTTTGGCGCTTGGCGCCATGTCCTGGTGGCGCTATTGGCGCCTGGTGCCGGCATTTAAAAAAGCGCCAAAAAAGCGCCAGCCATGATTATAAAATTCTCATAGTTCGCTGAAAATCGACAAACCAGTTGATCAATTTTGAGAATAACTGAATAAATATTGATAAATAAAAGGGTGTAAGGGGACATTTATATTAATTAAATATTGATTAGGTAATATTTGGGGCCAACGCATATATCGTATTTCCTCCGAATACCTCCAGGGGGTTTATTTTTCAGAGTGCGAATTTTGAGGGGGTATTTCGTGGGAGGGGTTTATTATTTCACCAGGAATTTTCTTAAACAATCGTGTAAAGAATAGGTAAATAAATAGGTGTTTACATACCCGTAACTGGTAATAAACATGACCAAACGGGATATAATAGGACCTATCAATGTGCGGCTGTTTGCCTGAAAAATAAGTGCATCCCTTGGGATTTTAACTATGTATGAAACATTGTATTGGTTGATTGAACTTTAATAAAGTTAAATCGACTAGGTACGTCGACATCAGCGGTGAGTCACAGTTACGAATTCATAATTCTACTAACAAATTGCTGAACAAATTTTGTGGCGCTGGCGCTATTGGCGCTTGGCGCCATTACCCTCTGGCGCCATTGGCGCTTGGCGCTGAGGTTCAGAAAAGCGCCATGGCGCTTTTGGCGCTTGGCGCTATTTTGCTCTGGCGCCATTGGCGCTTGGCGCTGGGGGTAAGAAAAGCGCCATGGCGCTTTTGGCGCTTGGCGCCGAAAGTCTGGCGCTTTTTCCATCACTAGTTAGCATGTTTTATCCAAATCTTTACCACATGCACATTTTGTTGTTATGCAATAGCTAAAATTGTTGTGGTGCTCAAAATTATTACAACTTTTAACTATTAGAGGACTGACAATCTGACCGTGAATACACACATGTTTGAAAAAAACACGATTTAAGTGTGTCAAGAAATCTCTAAATTTAAGTGTGCCCTACTCCACTAGAGTCCAATTCAAGTATTTATGGAGATTTTATCATATGCTTTTTTTCTTTTTACAGACACATACTTGAAGTGATCTGCCAGTATTAATGTGATACCTTATTTGTTCTTTTATATCTCAGGTCATTTTCTCCTGTGAAAACCGAGGCACTCATTTTGGCGCATGTGGCATAGATGAAGTGGAAATAATCAAGGTTTCTGGTTTGATTTTATAAGACACTTAACATATTTATTTACACTCTGAGAAAAATGACTTTGTGGTTTTTATTGTTTAGTTATGTGGACCAATCCTAAAGTAAGGGTTGCTTCTGGGTGCCACATATTTATAGGGAAAGTGATGACACCTGCCTGCCTGTGTATTAAATGCTTTAACACAGAAACATGTAAACACACTGCATAAAAGGTAGCATCACAGCAAAAAATGCGCTAGTGATCTGCCGTGAAGTGCCTTCACGCAGACGCTCGCAGGCATTTCAACTCACTTCACAAATTTCTGATTTTTCATTTGTGTAAACAATTTCGTAATAACATTTGTGAAGTGTCGGTGCAGTGCATTCCATCGGTGATAAGGCGTGATCAGGCTCTGAAGTGTGATCACAAGAGGCACTTCAAGTTACTTCAGTGCACTTCACGAGCACATTATTTGCTGTGCATGGCATACATGCATTGCGGGTCGGAGACTTGCTGAAAATGTCATCCTCTACATTGGAAAGGCCCTGGCATGAGTGTGCATGCATGTAGGCAGTGTTGCTTTTGATGATTTTTTTGACACCATTTGATGTTTTATGTAACTTTAAGGCCCTTTTAACACTGCACTTGTGTGACGACAATAGATCTTACTCGTCACAGACTGTTTTGTGATGACAAATATATTTTTTGCAGATTTTCATGAGTGTCACAACTGGTTGGCCTCGTTATTGGCGGCAAGTAGTAACCTTTTTTAACCATGCTCATTGTGATGACTAGATCAAATCTTTTACTTGTCGTCACACTCGTTCAATGTGATGACCAATTTTTTTAAAAATTGTCATCACACCTGTTGGGCTCTGACAGTGGCAAAAAATTTTTATAAACATGTATAACTCTTGCGCAACACACACGATTCATCTGAAATTTGACATGCATATACACCTAGGTGGTATTGTTTTACCACCTTCACTCATGAATATGGAACTTTTCACTTGACTTATGGAACTTTTTCAAGTGTTGTCAGAGTCATCAAAAAATGCAATGTGTTGACACGTTTTTCCGTTACAACGTTTCCACCACATCACAGCCAGCCTGGTTGAACCACCATAGTAGAAATACTTTCACCCCCACATAAGGAAATGGTATTTTTCACTAGGTAAATGCCAAGAGCTGTCACATTTCAAATGGGATAAATACTAGAAAATAAGTAAAGTATTGAACATTATTATTATTATGTCGTAATGGGATCCAGGGCCCTACCCCTTTGCAGGGTTTCGCCCTTCCCTCACTGAAAACTCAATTTATAGCTGAGGAAGTCAGCTCTGTTATACATAGTCTATAGTATCAGTCTGATTTTATCTAGCCTATCTGTCGTGCAGATGACTGGTCCCGTATACCAATAGTTTATCAAGTTCTCTCCTGTGATTATGACAGACTGAGTAACCAAGTGGATTTCTAGCCCATTCGCACGGAACTGAGCATTTGACATTCCTCAGGTTTGCTCTTATATGTTCCGTCCCTCTGCACACATACAGTATATGATGTAAATTCGCCACTATTTTTGTATATTTGTTTGAGCACAGGCTGCATATCTTGTGGCCACCACGACCACGTGTGTGCAGGGCATTTAATCTAGCTCCGAACCAATTGAGTTCGTTGTATCGAAGTCCCTTAACCTCTATTGATTGTTCCTGGTTATTTCTATATGAAAGCGCCGTTTGACCCCTTAGAGTTTTCAATGTCGCTGTTCTACGTTTTCTATATATATGAGTCTTTATGTCTGCTTTAGTCAAGGTTTTCGTGTCTATGTTCAGATCTAGGCTATGTTTAGCACCCTCTCTTATAGTCCTCATAGTGTTATCTATGTGTAATCTCTTGTTACCTGCCAGAGTACTGTCAATATCCCATGCTCTGTATAGCCATCTGGTCTTGTCAACCCGAGACATATAGTTATCAGTTGTTAGCACCAGTTGATAATATTTGTCTGATGGCATAGTTCCATCAAGATCGTGTACCAGTGCAGCACTGCTTGTTTTTGAAGGCAGTCTTGCAATACAGCGTAGTGTTCGAATATACATTCGATCCATTTCTGTTATTGCGCTTTTGGATAAGCCTGTAATTTCAACTCCAAACATACTGGCTGGTTCGACGTATGCCTTCCAAGTTATTTTTCCGTTATATATAGGCGAACCAGAGTTTCGAGCAGCAGATATTGCAAGACTCGACAGTTGTTTCATTTTCGTCAATCGATTCGCTTTGTGTTCTGAAAATGGGTCAGGTCCTCTGTTGATCTGAACTCCTAAGTATCTGATACTATCAGTCTCTTTTAATGAATTAAAAGTGCAGTTTTTTGGATCACCAACTTGTAGTGGCCATTCTCTTTTATTACGTTTTGAGTTCCCCCACCGAAGCACTTCACTCTTAGTTGGATTAATAGATACACTCCAAGTCCAAGACCATTCGCCAAAGACCTTTAGAAGTGTTTCTAGGTCGCTGTCTTTACTCGCCAACAAGACTATGTCGTCTGCAAAGAAAAGTGCCGGTATTTTGTCCTGTTCAAACCCACATTTAGCACCACAACCAGTTTCAAGCAGAACGGTGGCTAAGTCATGCATGTAAATTGCATATAGTGTCGGACTTAACGCACAACCTTGCGCAACACCTTGTGAGTATTCCAAAATTTCACTCTCATAACCACCATATGTCATGATTGCCTTTGTATTAGAGTATACTCTCGAGATTGCTCCTACGAGTATCTCAGGTATTCCCATTTTCCGCATTTTTTGCCACAATTTTTCCCTGTCTACACGGTCGAAGGCTTTTACAGCATCCACAAAGCATGTAACAAATTCGTTACCATTTGCTTGGGCGTAATTATAACATGTTTTCAATATTTGCACATTGTCCAGTGTCCTTCTACCTGGACGGAAACCTCCCTGCATTTCTGTGAGTGCGTTGGTATCTTCTAACCAGCGGATTAGGCGTTTGTTTATTATAGACATATAAACTTTTTTGACATTACAGGATAGCCCCAGTGTTCTGTAATTTAGCAAGTTACTCTTCTCTCCCTTCTTATGAAGAAGGATCATTTTGCAGAGTGCGGCATCAACTGGGATCTCGCCCCCATGTAGCCAACCATTAAATATATTAAGTAGCTGTGACATGTGTAAGTCACTCAAGAGTTTCAGATGTTCATGGAACACCGACGTCGTCCCACCTGATTTATTGTTTTTCAGTTCATGTATGGCCACCTCTAGTTCAACCATATTTATATCCATTGTCAATTTCATCCTTTGTTTATAACTGGTTTGAATATTTTTCACCGCAGCTGTTGTAGATTGTGAAATTTCTTGACCTGGATTTTTGCTCATAACCACCGACCAAGCCTTTCCTAGTTCATGTTTCATCTCAATATCGCTGGATATTGTTTTGCCATCATGTGAGTGTATTGTGTGGGTTATTCCTTTGTCCCCCTGCCTAATATCATTGACTCGTTGGTATACCGCATTGATTTCAACCGATGTACCCATTTTTGCCAGTTTTAGTATTACATTGTCCTTGCATTTCTTTTCTTCCTCATTTTTTAATTTGCTAAGTTGTCTTCTCTCCATGTGTAATTGATTGAATAACTGTTCTATTTCGTATTTATCCACAGAACTCGCTTCCCCTGCCAATGTGCTAATTTCCTTTCGTTTTATCCGCCTTCTAAGTTTGGCAATTATCTTTCCTTGTTTGCGTATGCACACAGGAACCGGGGGCGGTTTCGTTGTTCCCACTCTCACAACTGCAGCATCAGAAATGCCATGAATAACATCCTCGTATGTGTTGAAATTTTTTTTTGATATTTTTCGCATGAATTCTGATTGTTCTGTCTGTGATTTTGGTCGGCCAATTTTTAGCTTATCTATCTTACTTTCATAGCAGTAGTTTAACTTCATCACAACAGCATTGTGATCTGATTGTATGCTACTATATTCACCCATTTCGTCAATAAGTCCAGATGATAACAAATTTTGATTGTTTGCTAAGCACAAATCAATAACTGACTGTGCATTTTTTCTTTTAAATGTCCATAACCCCTGCATGTCAGGATTCAGTAGTAGAAGTCCGCTCGTCTGAATAAAGTCCCTCACTAAACGCCCATTTTCGTTTATTGTCGGATCGTTTAATGGTATACCACAGACATCAGAGCCTATATGGCCATTGAAGTCACCCATTATAATCACATCTTCGTTGCACCTAGTGTATTTATTTGCAGATTCTGATATGTATTGTAGGATATTTTTGTTTAGTTCACGAATCTTTTCTGACTTTTTGTATTTTGTGTTGTTTTCTAAGTATGCAACAATTACATTCAAGTTGTTACGTTGTTTGCTATGGGAGCGCTTAGCCCCCCGCGAGGCACTGCTATTGTGATCATACATAATTTTTATATTCAATACATTTTTATTCACGTTGTCATTGATTCTGTTAAGTGTGTATTTCAAACCTTTCCGAATGTAGATTGAAATACCACCGGTACCTTCCTGCCCCTTAAATGTATTTATGGAAGAATACCCACCAATTTTGGACACATCGCCACGGTCAGCATGTTGTGTTTCAGTGAGACATAAAACATCAGCTCCCGTTTTCATAATTGTGTCCAACAGCACCATGGATTGTTTATTCAAACATCTCACATTTTGATAGAACAATGTCAGCGCGAGATGTTTGAGGAATGAGTATGCACCCGGGATGTCGACCCCTGTGGTCGCTCTTGAACCCGGTGTGACCCACAGAAGAAGAAACGTGATGAGCCAGAATTTGTGTTGGAATGAAATTTTTCTAGGAATGGGTTGCATTGATAAAAATTTTCGGATACAGATCAAAACAGCAAACACGGATGCATAAAAACCTATATCAGTGTGGATAAGACATTCCAGAAACATGTATGTCAATGCCAGGTTAGTTAAGAGTGAGTTAAGTGAATTGAACATGCTCAGAATATAAAGTTGCACTCGTACTTTTTTAGTCTTGTGTAACATTTGTACTAGATACATCCACCTTTTTTTGATAGGCAGCTGAAAGATAATTTTATATAGGGCA
The DNA here is from genome assembly GCA_964036195.1 of Sphaerolaimus hirsutus. Taxonomy (NCBI): domain Eukaryota; kingdom Metazoa; phylum Nematoda; class Chromadorea; order Monhysterida; family Sphaerolaimidae; genus Sphaerolaimus; species Sphaerolaimus hirsutus. The sequence continues at coordinate 28,612,813 of OZ038453.1, read as the reverse complement.
CCAATGTTAAGAAGTACGTATACTGATGCAAAGTGTACTATGAATGAAATAAACTTGCTGTTGAAAATAGTAGCAGTTTCCCATAGTGCCATCGCTTGTTTTTTTAGACAGCGCACATTCCGATAGAACACCGTCAAAATAGATGCTTCCAATATTGAGAATGGCAAATCATGGACATCGATCCCATTTGTTGCATAAGAGGATGGTATTATTTTAAGTAATAATAGAATTATCGAGGGTACCATATATTTATTCTCTAAGTTACGCCTCCCAGCCCTCGAATGCACAAAATCACTTTTCAATGGGCCCATCAATAATCGTATAAAAGATATGTAAAAGAGCAAATCAAGATAAATATTCACACACGTCATGAAGTAAATATAACTGTATATCAATCCGCCAACAAGTTCTAAGTACGCACCAACTTTTATGATTTTTCTCATAGCTGAAATTTGAATTGAATCTAGCGGCGTAGCAGTCATATTTATTTTCATGCAAGATACCCTGACAGAATTTTCCATCTGAAAACTAGTTTCCGAGTTGACGCGCAAACACGTATGTGTATTGTAAATGTTGACACAAAAGCTGTGAAAGAAGCTTGAAAAAATGTGTGAGCAATAAAAATTCCGGACATCCCACACGTACATCTTTGATAGAAAGTCAGTGTTTGAGATATTAGCGATATTTTTTACTTCCTTTGTGTCCATTTTTTGACCATTGTTCCATGGATATATAACACAAAGATGTATTTTGGGATTTTCAGAATGAACGTTTGAATCAAAATAAGTATAAAAGTGAAAAACGCGCTTCACAATTTTCACCACGCCGCATGAACATTTCCCTTCCCGTCTTGCGGGGAATGTAGGCCGCACCTCTGCACACAGACCGCGAACAAAAATAAACTGCGTAAAAATTTTAATTTGTGTGTTATTATTCAGACCCAGTACTTTCCTAACCTTATCTTTACATTGCTGTAAGATCCCAGTGTTATGAGAGTATTTAATGTATGTGTTTTTCTCTGTGCCTTTTTCTGAGCATTTTTTTGGGCATTTTTTTGAGCATTTTATGGAGAATTGTTTGTCAAAAATTCCAAATAAAGGATTTAAAGGATTTACCATGTATCTATTCAAAGCAGGGACGTAGCCAGGACTTTTGAGCAGGGGGGCGGATTGTATACAGAGCCCGGCGAAAGGGGGGGGCGGCGGCCACCCCACCCTAAAATTTAACCTCTGCAGTAGGGGAATGGCGCCATGGCGCTGGCGCCATTCGTAGGCTTGACGCCATGGCGCCGCTGGCGCTAGCATTAGCACCATAACAGCTGTATACGTCTGTATCTTACAGGCATGTACAGCGACGAGGACGGAAATTAGGGTTTTTTTACTGGCTTTGAGGCCGCGGACACTGGTCAAATGAAAATATATGTTGTGTGACGGAAAAATGCGCGCTTGCGCGCAAAGTTTTTTAAAACTGTGGAAAAAGCGTCTTCTTGAAAGGCCAATTTTGGCACATTTTTTGGCACATTTTTTCGCCCAGCCCGGGAAGGGGGAGGGGTGGCCGCCCCCCCCCGCCCCCCCCTGTCTACGTCCTTGATTCAAAGGTACCCCAACCAACCATAAGAATTCACAGACGTACGGGCATTTCAACACAGTTTTCATCGCACCACTCGAACCAATGCCATTTGCAGTTGATGACATACCATATTCTGCACATGGGTGGTTTTTTTCAGACGTTGATATTATGTGTACAGATGTTATTTCAGTGGGCGATAAGGGACTATCACTAGTTTTAGTTTCACATTTTGCAACGTAATTTACATATGCAATTTTTTGCGGAAGAGGAAAAAACGTCAGCGATATTTTTATCCTGCTATTTATTTTTTTGTCCTTCAGGATATCTTCAAGTAAATATTGGCAACTTTTATTAAAATTAACCAGAAGAGCCAACTCGTCATGCAAAATTGTGTCAACTAACTTCATTAAGTTCAAAAATTTTGCATAAAGGAGGTTATTGAGCGCTGGTTTTCGGGGCGCTTTTTCTGCAATTCGGCTCGACGCTTGCGCGTTGCCGCAACCTGTGAGTGCAGTGGAGACTATGAAAATGTTATTTGTGCAAAAATTTAACCGAGATATGTATGACCAGCTAGAACATATTTTGTCACAACATATTTTAAATTTGTGTAATTGGTTTAATGTAGGATCAGTTCTAGCCAGCCATGCATTGATATGTGTGTCATTCCTAACGCACATTGTTTTCAACGTCTGCACCAATAGGTGTCCCAAAACCTTAGTCCCTGTGGAAGAGGTGTGCAGCCCATCCCGGGCTATCATGTTAGTCATTCCCTCTACGGGCGAAGCTAACCCCATTTCAGTGAATTTTGTTAGACAGTAGTGCATAACCGGGAGCACCATCACTTTCGGGTGTCGTACTTTAAGAAAATCTATCATTGATTGCTCCAAATCCAAATAAAAATAAAAAATTTCAGCAGCCAACTGCTCACACCAATGTGAATAGGCATAATCAGGCAAAGTAGGTCCAATCAGACTTAATATTATACGGCCATGTGGCTGAAGTGAGATCTGCCCATTATTTTGGATTTGCTTCAAAAAATTATCAATCGGGCTGAGATAGTTCTCTCTGATTGTAACCCCAATCATAATTATAATAGGATCAATACAATGAATATGGTACAATGGTAACCACACTACAGATATACCGTATTACCTCGAATTAAACCCCCCCTTGAATTAACCCCCCCCTCGAAATACCCCCCCTAAATTTCGGCTGAGGAAATAATAAACCCCCCCCTCGAAATACCCCCCTAAAATTGAGTGAAACGTGAACGTACATGACAAATACCCCAGTTTCTGATCTGTACAATGCAGAACACACGTTAAATCTGATGATTAAGTGACGTTAGGGAAGGGTTGTTGTGTATATACAGTTATATATTCCTATAAACACATGTACATCTATGTAATTGTTCGATTTTTCTACGTCTGCGTATGGGGAATTTCCGAAAATTTCTGGCGAAATAATAGACCCCCCCCTCGAATAAACCCCCCCCTCGAATTATCCCCCCTCAAATTTTGCTGGCGAAATAATAAACCCCCTGGGGGTATTTCGAGGTAATACGGTAGTCCTGGGATATCGGCTGACACAAATGAAGTGTAACAATTCAACTTCAACACAAAAAAAATCATGAAGCACAGATTGGATGATTTTAGATACTTGTACATTATCGATTTGTGATTATATTTAGATCACTTGTAAGATTTTATGCATTGATGCAAATACTGTACATTTAAATGAATGTTTTGAGCAACTTTGAGAGAAATAGTTGAACAAGAAACAAGGGTCATTTCTAATTCTGCGCCATGATAAATGTACAGTCAAGATCTGGCACAGAGCCAAAAATGCAATCTTAAAACAGTAAATATAACTCTTGCATATCTTCCAATTTTCAGTAAATATAATTCAGTATACCGTATTTCCTCGAAGTACCCCCTTTGTGTCCAGTTGGTGAACTTCCATTGATCTTGTCCTTTTTACAAAAGTATGATGAAACTGTAGAATACCATGAGTACTGATCAAAGGTTGTAGATCAAAGGCTAGTTTGTACATTTGCCATATTTTATACATTCAATGCATTTTTTGTACATGACCCTATTTTATGCTTTCTCAAAAGCATAGAACAGGGCCATCTGAAAGAAAAAATACACTTTCTGTACCCGGGTTATTTACCCTGGAAAGTGTAAAAAAAGTGTATGGGTATTTTATGAAAGTGTAAGTGTAAGTGTAAATATAAATACCCATTTACCCGGGTATTTCGGGTAAGTGTAAATACACTTTCACAACTCTGTATACATCATGTACATTCCATACATGACGTATTTATTATGTACATGACGTACATCATTCCGAGGGGGGGGGGTATTTCGAGGGGGGGGTTATTATTTCCCCAGCCTATTTTGAGGGGGAGTTTATTCGAGGGGAGGGGGTCAATTCAAGGGGGGGGATAGTTCGAGGTAATACGGTATTTATATACGGTATATATATTTTCTGGAAAATAGGTGATTTTTTCTGAATGCTACATCTCGTACATATATTCGTTACAACAAATGTTAATGAAAATGTCTCGCAATGAAAATGTGTCCATCAATATCAATTTATTGAATCTCAGAGTTTGCCGATGATATTCATGCATGCAATGATAAATACAGAATAAAATCCCACGTTCTATCAGTGAACGTGACAAAAAAGATAATAATAATAATGGAGCTTTGTGGGAAGATGTTCTATTCAATTTAGTTTTTGACAGTGAATTCATTCACAGTGAATTCATTGGTAAATAGACATTCATTTATGCAAAGACATCAATATCTCAAAATGAACACCATATCTCTTCTATGCATAACATGCAGCATTGCATATTGTCTCTTTGCATTCATCAACAGCAACACAAATGCTCAAAACAGGGGCCACCCAGCTGTTGCACAGGGAAAATACCCCATTCGGAGGTACCGAAGATGTCCAAATGTGAAGCCACAGTTGTACTTCTTGACGTGAGTTGGGTAATTTTAGATACATCTGTGGCATACCGTATTTGCTTGAATAATCCCCCTGGGGGATTATTATTTCGTCAGACTTTTTTGACGGGGGGATTCTTCAAGGGGGGAATTATTCAAGGGGAGGAATTATTATTTTGTCAGAATTCTCAAGCATGTTTCCATCAACTCATTTGACAAAACATGCTTTATTTACACAACAATATGCTATTCTTGTTCAAATTAGACATAAAAAATTGATCGTATGCCTTGAGGGGGGGATTATTCGAGGGGGGAATTATTTTTTCCTCACTCATTTTACAGGGGGGATTATTCGAGGGGGGGGGGGGGGGGGGATTATTCAAGGGGGGGTACAAATTATTCAAGCAAATACAGTATTTGCATTTATTGTGGCCATTGATTATTAAATTATTTTCTGTTGTGTTTTCGTCAGTGGTATGGTAGAGTAGAACACTTTTTTTATCATTTTTCATAATGTGAATAATGAACATTTTCTCTCTCAACATTTTCTCTCTCTCTCTTCTCAACAAAACAAAAATCTCTTTACATTTCAAAAGGGAAACGATGAAAATGAATATTTTTATATTTTTGCTGTATAAATAGTTTCCTCACTTCTACAACTGTCAGTGAAATATTTTTTCATTGCTAAGACTTCAACTTACGGCGTACCACATGCAACGATGGGTGAGTTTTCAAAATAAAAACACTTTCTGTATTTTGAGTTTTTCAAAAATGAATATCTGTGTTTTGAGTTTTTTCATGAAAAAAACTTGAGTTTCTGTGTTTTATTTCTGTGTTTTTGAAAAAACTTGAGGTTTTTAAAAAAAAGTTGCATTTTACAGCATTTTACTGTTGATAAAGTGGTTTTCTAATCAAATATTGGTTTAACATACGTTTTGTCATGTATTGGGAAATTTTCATTAGTTCACTGGAGGTAGTTTCAAATGGGTGACCACTACCTTTGACAGCTTGGGAGGTGAGGAGCCCTCAGCTCAATTGTGTGAGCTAGCAGACCCTGATGGACACTCCGCAACACTTCGATCACAGTCCCTAATATTATTGAAACCACCAGGAGATACGGACACCATTATTTTTTGGATACTTATTTCATCGTTAAACTTGGATACTACCGCAAATCCTCGAATAAGATCCCCCCTCAAATAAGTCCCCCTCGAATAAGTCCCCCCTTGATTAACTCCCCCCTGTTGGCGAGGCGAGGAAGAAATAACTCCCCCTTTGAATTACTCCCCCCTCCAAAACGTCTGAGGAAAAAATAACTCCCCTGGGGCCAGATTTAATACTCCCTACAGATTTGTCAGGTAGGGCGTACGCCCGATAGATTTTTTAAAGTTCAGTCGCATCGACGCACATGCACCGAGAGCAAGGCGGTTTGTAAAATATACGAAACTATCCCTTAAGGTCGCCGATATTGCAATATGACGTATATCGCTTCGATTTTGGCTCGGAAATCACGATTTCGTCATTTCTTGGCCGTCTGTCAATTCGTTTTTTATTTTATTTTGTCGAGCGGGTTACTCGCATAAGTCGCGCTTTTGTACGCTCGTGCATGCATTTCTTTCTTGTCGCTGCCCTCATGGTTTCGGTTGCAGACAGTGAACACTAAAAAAGTGACCACCTGACTACACAAAAGCGTGACCTATGCGAGTAACCCGCCCGACAAAATAAAATAAAAAACGAATTGGCAGACGGCCAAGAAATGACGAAATCGTGATTTCCGGGCCAAAATCGAAGTGATATACGTCATATTGCAATATCGGCAACCTTAAGGGATGGTTTCGTATATTTTACGAACTGCCTTGCTCTCGGTGCATGTGCGTCAATGCGGCTAAACTTCAAAAAATCTGTCGGGCGTACGCCCTACCCTACAAATCTGTAGGGAGTATTAAATCTGGCCCCAGGGGTCTTATCCGAGGATTTAGGGTATGTAGATATTTACACACTATACATACATGCATACCTTATGTATGTACATACACACATTGTTCAGTTCAAATTTTGTGCCTTCAATCGCTTGGATATAAAAAAACTCAAAAAACATTTCCATATTTTCTGTGTTTCCATGTTTCTGTGTTAAACAAAAACACGGAAACTCAATGAGTTTCCGTATTTAATATGTCTGTTTTTGCCATCGTTGACCACATGTCATCCAAAAGTGGAATGTTACAGTTCCAGGATTTTGGCACAAATGGCATTGTCATTCTGTGCTGGTTCCAGTGTCATGGCATTTTACACCCCCCCACAGCACAAATGTCATTTCAGGAAATCCAGAAAAGTTTTGGCTACTCAATTGGGCAAAAGGAGGTTCCCCATGTGCAAGAGAATGGCGCTGAGAAGGTCAGTTAAAATAACATGTATATCAATTTGCTAGCATTTTTCATCAAGGAATTTAATTCATTAGTAACCCCTTTTGAGCTTGAATCGGTTGTTTTGCATTTATGTGTGGATATAAAATGAATTAATGTTGATGGATCCTTCATCTGAATGGGCTTCATCTATATGTGGCTACAATGCAAATTAGCAGCAATAAATCCTTCATATACATTGCATACATGATGTCCATCATTCCGAAGAGGGGGGGCATTTCGAGGGGGGTATTTCTCCCCATTCCATTGTGAGGCAGGGGTCAATTCTAGGGGGTTATCCAAGGAGGGGTTAATTCGAGGTGTGGTGTGCAAACGAAATACTTTCATCAATCACATCGAAATATTTTACAAAAGCCCCCCGCAGACTGCCGCTATGCACTGGGCGTCTGCAGCAACTGCAAAGGCCCTGCCAGAAGAGGCAGGCTCCTGCCACACCCACTGGTGGGCGATTTATTTTCGTGAATCACACTTTTTTGGAAAACCCATTTATTTGTTGATATACTCCAGCGACATTGCACCCTGCTATGAAATCTACCATATCCCATCTGATTAACACAGAACAAACATAAAAATTTTTTCATCATATTTATCAAAGCAATTTGACAAATATGATGAAAAAATTATTATGTTTGTTATTTTATTCAGATGGTAGATTTATGGTAGATTTCAGAATAAGGTGTAGTGTCACTGGAGTATTTTAATAATAATATTTATTTTGCACCAGTTCAAAAAAAAAATTGCAGTTGATAGGGCTGATAACAACTGGTGCTGTGTGCCAAATTGATTAACGATGGCAAACCCTCCAAAAAAATTATTTAAATTTTTAAGTGTTTTTTCCTAAATGAATTTTGAAATTTTCAAATTTTTTGTTGATTTAATTTTTGAATTTCGAATTTAATTTTCGAATTTTCGAATCTTTTTGGTTAATTTTTGAATTTTTTCAGG
>OZ038453.1:28414256-28604719 GCA_964036195.1 Sphaerolaimus hirsutus | reverse complement strand
AGAGTAGTCCATGCAGCACGTTTTGAAATCTTAGGTATAAAATCGTGACGGTGAACCTTCTTGAGAGTAGTAGATTCTGAAAGAGAATTTTCTCAGCTTTCCAATGGTATAGACCACAGCATTTAGTTTTTCTCGGTTCCGACCTCACATGCGATGCGATCACCCAAGAGTAGTGCGCACAGCACGTTTTGAAATCTTAGGTATAAAAATGCTAACGCGAGCCTCTGGGGAGGCTGTGGATTCTGAGAGTGGATGTTCTCAGCTTCACAACAGTATAAAATATAGCCGTTACGTCTCCTTAGTTCAGGTCTCACATGAGATGCAATCACCCAAGAGTAGTCCATGCAGCACGTTTTGAAATCTTAGGTATAAAATTGTGACGGTGAACCTTCTTGAGAGTGGTAGATTCTGAAAGACAATTTTCTCAGCTTTCCAATGGTATAGACCACAGCATTTAGTTTTTGCCGGTTCCGACCTCACATGCGATGCGATCACCCAAGAGTGGTGCGCACAGCACGTTTTGAAATCTTAGGTATAAAAATGCTAACGCGAGCCTCTGGGGAGGCTGTGGATTCTGAGAGTGGATGTTCTCAGCTTCACAACAGTATAAAATATAGCCGTTACGTCTCCTTAGTTCAGGTCTCACATGAGATGCAATCACCCAAGAGTAGTCCATGCAGCATGTTTTGAAATCTTAGGTATAAAATTGTGACGGTGAACCTTCTTGAGAGTGGTAGATTCTGAAAGAGAATTTTCTCAGCGTTCCAATGGTATAAACCACAGCATTAAGTTTTTCCTGGTTCCGACCTCACATGCGATGCGATCACCCAAGAGTAGTGCGCACAGCACGTTTTGAAATCTTAGGTATAAAAACGCTAACGCGAGCCTCTGGGGAGGCTGTGGAGTCTGAAAGGGGATGTTCTCAGCTTCGCAACAGTATAAAATATAGCCGTTACGTCTCCTTAGTTCCGGCCTCACATGAGATGCGATCACCCAAGGGTAGTGCATGCAGCACGTTTTGAAATCTTAGGTATAAAATCGTGATGGTGAACCTTCTTGAGAGTAGTAGATTCTGAAAGAGAATTTTCTCAGCTTTCCAATGGTATAGACCACAGCATTTAGTTTTTCCCGGTTCCGACCTCACATGCAATGCGATCACCCAAGAGTAGTGCGCACAGCACGTTTTGAAATCTTAGGTATAAAAATGCTAACGCGAGCCTCTGGGGAGGCTGTGGATTCTGAGAGTGGATGTTCTCAGCTTCACAACAGTATAAAATATAGCCGTTACGTCTCCTTAGTTCAGGTCTCACATGAGATGCAATCACCCAAGAGTAGTCCATGCAGCACGTTTTGAAATCTTAGGTATAAAATTGTGACGGTGAACCTTCTTGAGAGTGGTAGATTCTGAAAGAGAATTTTCTCAGCTTTCCAATGGTATAGACCACAGCATTTAGTTTTTCCCGGTTCCGACCTCACATGCGATGCGATCACCCAAGAGTAGTGCGCACAGCACGTTTTGAAATCTTAGGTATAAAAACGCTAACGCGAGCCTCTAGGGAGACTGTGGATTCTGAAAGGGGATGTTCTCAGCTTTGCAACAGTATAAAATATAGCCATTACATCTCCTTAGTTCCGGCCTCACATGAGATGCAATCACCCAAGAGTAGTCCATGCAGCACGTTTTGAAATCTTAGGTATAAAATCGTGACGGTGAACCTTCTTGAGAGTAGTAGATTCTGAAAGAGAATTTTCTCAGCTTTCCAATGGTATAGACCACAGCATTTAGTTTTTCTCGGTTCCGACCTCACATGCGATGCGATCACCCAAGAGTAGTGCGCACAGCACGTTTTGAAATCTTAGGTATAAAAATGCTAACGCGAGCCTCTGGGGAGGCTGTGGATTCTGAGAGTGGATGTTCTCAGCTTCACAACAGTATAAAATATAGCCGTTACGTCTCCTTAGTTCAGGTCTCACATGAGATGCAATCACCCAAGAGTAGTCCATGCAGCACGTTTTGAAATCTTAGGTATAAAATTGTGACGGTGAACCTTCTTGAGAGTGGTAGATTCTGAAAGACAATTTTCTCAGCTTTCCAATGGTATAGACCACAGCATTTAGTTTTTGCCGGTTCCGACCTCACATGCGATGCGATCACCCAAGAGTGGTGCGCACAGCACGTTTTGAAATCTTAGGTATAAAAATGCTAACGCGAGCCTCTGGGGAGGCTGTGGATTCTGAGAGTGGATGTTCTCAGCTTCACAACAGTATAAAATATAGCCGTTACGTCTCCTTAGTTCAGGTCTCACATGAGATGCAATCACCCAAGAGTAGTCCATGCAGCATGTTTTGAAATCTTAGGTATAAAATTGTGACGGTGAACCTTCTTGAGAGTGGTAGATTCTGAAAGAGAATTTTCTCAGCGTTCCAATGGTATAAACCACAGCATTAAGTTTTTCCTGGTTCCGACCTCACATGCGATGCGATCACCCAAGAGTAGTGCGCACAGCACGTTTTGAAATCTTAGGTATAAAAACGCTAACGCGAGCCTCTGGGGAGGCTGTGGAGTCTGAAAGGGGATGTTCTCAGCTTCGCAACAGTATAAAATATAGCCGTTACGTCTCCTTAGTTCCGGCCTCACATGAGATGCGATCACCCAAGGGTAGTGCATGCAGCACGTTTTGAAATCTTAGGTATAAAATCGTGATGGTGAACCTTCTTGAGAGTAGTAGATTCTGAAAGAGAATTTTCTCAGCTTTCCAATGGTATAGACCACAGCATTTAGTTTTTCCCGGTTCCGACCTCACATGCAATGCGATCACCCAAGAGTAGTGTGCACAGCACGTTTTGAAATCTTAGGTATAAAAATGCTAACGCGAGCCTCTGGGGAGGCTGTGGATTCTGAGAGTGGATGTTCTCAGCTTCACAACAGTATAAAATATAGCCGTTACGTCTCCTTAGTTCAGGTCTCACATGAGATGCAATCACCCAAGAGTAGTCCATGCAGCACGTTTTGAAATCTTAGGTATAAAATTGTGACTGTGAACCTTCTTGAGAGTGGTAGATTCTGAAAGAGAATTTTCTCAGCTTTCCAATGGTATAGACCACAGCATTTAGTTTTTCCCGGTTCCGACCTCACATGCGATGCGATCACCCAAGAGTAGTGTGCACAGCACGTTTTAAAATCTTAGGTATAAAAACGCTAACGCGAGCCTCTGGGGAGGCTGTGGATTCTGAAAGGGGAGGTTCTCAGCTTTGCAACAGTATAAAATATAGCCGTTACGTCTCCTTAGTTCCGGCCTCACATGGGATGCGATCACCCAAGGGTAGTGCATGCAGCATGTTTTGAAATCTTAGGTATAAAATCGTGACGGTGAACCTTCTTGAGAGTAGTAGATTCTGAAAGAGAATTTTTTCAGCTTTCCAATGGTATAGACCACAGCATTTAGTTTTTCCTGGTTTTGACCTCACATGCAATGCAATCACCCAAGAGTAGTGCGCACTGCACGTTTTGAAATCTTAGGTATAAAAATGCTAATGCGAGCCTCTGGGGAGGCTGTGGATTCTGAGAGAGGATGTTCTCAGCTTCGCAATGGTATCAAATATAGCCATTACGTCTCCTTAGTTCCGGCCTCACATGAGATGCAATCACCCAAGAGTAGTCCATGCAGCACGTTTTGAAATCTTAGGTATAAAATCGTGACGGTGAACCTTCTTGAGAGTAGTAGATTCTGAAAGAGAATTTTCTCAGCTTTCCAATGGTATAGACCACAGCATTTAGTTTTTCCTGGTTCCAACCTCACATGCGATGCGATCACCCAAGAGTAGTGCGCACAGCACGTTTTGAAATCTTAGGTATAAAAATGCTAACGCGAGCCTCTGGGGAGGCTGTGGATTCTGAGAGTGGATGTTCTCAGCTTCACAACGGTATAAAATATAGCCGTTATGTCTCCTTAGTTCAGGCCTCACATGAGTTGCAATCACCCAAGAGTAGTCCATGCAGCACGTTTTGAAATCTTAGGTATAAAAATGCTAACGCGAGCCTCTGGGGAGGCTGTGGATTCTGAAAGAAGATGTTCTCAGCTTCACAACGGTATAAAATATAGTTGTTACGTCTCCTTAGTTTTGGCCTCAGTCGTGATGCGATCACCTCATATGTCACCATTCCATGCTAAAATGTTCAATTTTGCTATATATAAGAGGAAACAGAAAAAATGAAATATCATTTTTTTATCAGTGTTATACAAGCAACACTTTAAGATAATAAAATTTTTTTCGATGTGTCCAACTTTTGGCTACTGACTCGTAGACTGACTCATATGTAGCTACAATGCAAATTAGCAGCAATAAATCCTTCATGTACATTGCATACATGATGTACATCATTCCGGAGGGGGGGGGGGGCATTTCGAGGGGGTATTTCTCCCCAGCCCATTTTGAGGCAGGGGTTAATTCGAGGGGGTTATCCAAGGAGAGGATAATTCGAGGTATGGTGTGCAAACGAAATACCTTCATCAATCACATCAAAATATTTTACAAAAGCCCCCCGCAGACTGCCGCTGTGCACTGGGCGTCTGCAGCAACTGCGAAGGCCCTGCCAGAAGAGGCAGGCTCCTGCCACACCCACTGGTGGGCGATTTATTTTCGTGAATCACACTTTTTCGGCAAACTTTTATTTGTTGATATACTCTCACAGCACAAAATAGATCTGTGAAGCGTGTGGAAGCGGGCTGGATGCGCGTGAAGCGGCGCTTCCACACGCTTCCTCACGCTTCTACCAACATCACGAGATTCTGGGTGAAGTGTCTTCCACACGCTTCACCTAGCTTCACTGTGCGCTTCACGCACATCCAAGCATGTGGAAGACACTTCACGCAGCTGGCGCTTCCACACGCTTCCCCCGCGTACATCACAGCAAAAAATGGGTTCGTGAAGTGTGTGGAAGTGCGCTCTGTGAAGACACTTCCACTCACTTCCACACACTTCACAAAGTTTTCGGTGAAGTGTCTTCCACTCACTTCACCTAGCTTCACGAAGACAGAAATTCGTGAATTGCACTTCATGAATCTTTGCAGCATACTTTGCATGGTTTGTGAAGTGCCGTGAAGCGTCTGGAATGCAGTGAAGTGTCTTCACGCCGACATTGCGCGTCTGCGTGAAGTTGCTTCAGGACACTTCACCGCGCATCACACACCCATTTTTTGCTGTGCATGGTTGGTTTTAGTAAAATTCTTTTTACTAAAATTGTATTTTATTTTTATTAAATTTGTATTTTATTTTTATTTTATTCTTGTTTCAGTTTATTTTATTTTATTTTATTCTGAAATGTCATTAATAAAATAAAATGAAACTATTTTACAAAAATTTTACAAAAATTTTACAAAAATTTTACAAAAATTTTACAAAAAATTGGAAATCTTGGATGCAAAGACATAAAACAATGTGCACGCTAGAAGCATGCAGATGAATACAAAAAATTGATGTAGACTTGTGACACGGGTTGCGACGTAGGTACCTATCTTGAATTTTGCTACTCTATGGGGAAGAAAGCTAAAGATTTTTCTCTTTTTTTTTTTTGGGGGGGGGGGTTGGGGGAGGCTTGCGGGGTTAAATATATATGCTTTTTCAAAGTATGGAACAAAGAAAATGGAAAAATATCACATAAATTAGTGATCTTAAAGGTGAAAATATATTAAAAAAATGTGAAAATTTGCAATTTTTAGCAAAAATAATTGTCAATCACATCAATGAAAGCAACAACAAGGCACCACTTCTGCAAATTGGCAGCTAGTATCTTGACCAACAGGATTGAAAACTTTTTATAGAATTTTACAGACACTCGAGTTTTTATAAAATTTTACTAAAATTGTATAAAAATTTGAATTTTTGTACAATTTTACTAAAATTTTACAAAAATTCAAATTTTAGTAAAATTGTATTTTTATTTTATTAATTTTCCATTTTATTTTATTTTATTTTATTTTATTCTCCAATTTTCCATTTTATTTTTATTTTATTTTTATTTTTTTCCTGAGATTTTGCCAACCCTGCCCGCGTATAAATTTGCGTGGGGGCGCCATATTAAGAAGCGTGAAGTGGCTTCACGCATTTATTTGTGATGTGTGTGGAAGCGCTGGCAACTTGGTGAAGCGTTTGGGAATTGTTGATGTGAAGACACTTCCCGACGCTTCACCGCGCATCCACACACCCATTTTTTGCTGTGTCCAGCGACCTTACACCCTGCTATGAAATCTACCATATCCCATCTGAATAACAGAACAAACATAAAAAAAATTTCATCATATTTATCAAAGCAATTTGATAAATATGATGAAAAAATTATTATGTTTGTTATTTTTTTTCAGATGGGATATGGTAGATTTCATTGTAAGGTGTAGTGTCACTGGAGTATATAATATTTATTTTGCACCAGTTCAAAAAAAATTTTGCAATTGAAAGGGCTGATAACAACTGGTGCTGTGTGCCAAATGTGCAAGAGGAAAAAGTTATTCCATTACTAGTGATTAATGATGGCAAACCCTCCGAAAAAAAGTATTAAAATTTTTAAGTGTTTTTTTCCAAAATGAATTTTCGAATTTTCAAATTTTTTGATGAATATATTTTTGAATTTCGAATTTAATTTTCGAATGTTCAAATCTTTTTGGTTAATTTGTGAATTTTTTCAGGTAATTTTCAATTTTTTTTTACATACTTTTTGAATTTTTCGAAAATATTTTCAAATTTTCAAATATTTTTTGCCATCGTTACTAGTGATATAGAAACTTAACTGATATAGTGCTAACACTTTGGCACCGAGTGCTTTAATTTGTCACGATGGTGTTTTTCTAACCTTAGCACCGAGCACAAAATGTGCTATGCTATGGTGCTGTTTTTTTGTGCTAGCGCTAAGTGGCAGCACCAGTCACCTTTGTTCCTGGTTACACTGAAAAATCCTTTGTTTGAGTGATTTTTTTCTGTTGCAGTTGTCATTTTGCTGGTTGCTATATAATATATATTGTTGATGTTTTCATTCTTTTGCATGATATTGTCTTGTTTCTTCAGGTATATAAATTAGAATTAAAGCTGCCGTGGCAGAATCAATTGTTTTAGCTACCACAATCAAAGCCAAACTACCAAAACTGCGTGTAATTTTTCCGTCAAGATTTCAGCAACTTTTTTCCGTTTTTGTGCAAATTTTGCTTTCTGTTTTCCATTTTTAGCATTTCATTTGTTCACAAGTGGAAAGTGCCTTTAAAGTGCCCTCTTTCCATTTTCACATTTCCAGAAAGTGCAAAAATTTTTCCAATTCCATTTTCATTAATTTTTACATCCTAGCTGTAGCGGATCACAGACAATCATGTTGAGAAATTGAATTTGGGCAAACACAGGGAAAAGTACCTTGCTGACAACTCACTGCCAGTTCACTTGCCAAGCACCAAAAATCAGGCCTAGCTCGCTGACAACTTTTTTGCACCTCACTGCCAGCTCGCTGACATGTTCTTTAAATGCTGTAAATGTGTTTATTAAACATGTGCTTTCAGCAAGCTGACAGCTCGCTGCCAACCACACTGCAGCCATTTACAGCTAGCTGCCATCTCGCTGCCGCACGCTGACAACTCGCCGCCAAGTGTAAACAAATGCTTGTCAGCGAGTTGTCTCCTAGCTGGCAGCGAGTTGTCAGTAAGGTACTATTCCCTGTGAAATAACTGTGCCAATAACTCTACCCCAATAAAAAAACTTCAGATGCTTCATGCAATTTTGACAAATTTTGCGATGGCTGGAAGGTGATTACTCCAAAAAGTGGCCAACCTTGGTTGTTGCACAAAGGCAGGCAGATGGCACAGAATGGCTCTATAACTAATCTTGTGACTGCCATTTTGAAAGGTCCATGTGAGTAATGGATTTGAGAATGTTCTGGCGGTGATCACCATTAAGGGCATGTTCTCATTTTATTTTTGTTATGAGAAAAATTCTGGTGTTCAACCAATTTTCTGCTATGAAAACTAAACATTTGCCGGGTGTGATAACTTTATCTTGATCACTAGTGTTATTTACCTTGTCAAATCAAATTGCATTGATCACATTTATTTACCTTGTCAATGAGGCTGCATAACACAAGTATGACCTGCTGTGCATGATTACATCATGTATAAAAAATTGATTTTTTTTTTCTAGGCAGTGAAACTGATTACATCATCATCCATTGAGGCATCACATAAATAACATATTTAGTTGTCAACCCAAAAATGGCTGAAAAACCAATATACCACAAATCTAATAGAAAAGTGGTCATCCCAGAAAAACTGTATAACTAGTGACTAAAGTACACTTGCAAAAAGAATTTCCCTGACTGTATGAGTACAGAAAACAGAGAAACAAATGGTAATCCAGACAAAGTTATCTTGTTTGGACCACATCTTTGATTTTTTTTGATATACCCAGTGTTTTTATTCTATCAGTGATGGGTTATTCAAATGGGGGTTACTTTTTTCACTCATCTAACTGGGGGGATCATTACTGGGATAAATTATTTAAGTAAACACACTATGTTCAAATTTCAATGTATACAGTGCACAGTAATAAAGTGGAATGGTGTCAATGCCTCTAAACACATTTCAGCCACCACCAGTCCCCAATACCTGGCCTGTTACATCCACGATGGGGAGTCAGCCACTGTGGAAGCCAAAGTGCCCGGAGGGACCACTGAGGGCATGAAAATCACATTCCAATTCTACCTGGTGCCAGTCCCAGACCCGGTAAAATGGCAAATGTCATGCAAAGTATCAAAAGTCATGGAAAATGCCCTGTAAAATGGCAACCGAGTTGCCATTTTACAGGGCATTTTCCATGACTTTTGACACTTTGCATGACATTTGACATTTGACAGGGCATTTTACAGGGTATGGGACTGCCCCCAGGTTACGCAGTACCAAATTCTGAAGGCATGTTGTGGAAAATTGAGTGGCCCATGTTATGAGTTAGTTTTTACAAAACTATCTTGATCAATTGCATGATTTTAACAATGAAGGTAAAAGTTCATTTGAGTGATGACAGAAAATGTTTCTGCTCAATCAGCCTGGAGCATGAAACGCGTGAAACGCGTTCTCAACACATTTCAGTTTTATATTGCTTTTTGGCAACGTCTGGCTCTTGATACACTCCAGGAAAAATGTCTTTAGCTCTTTGATCTTTTTGGTTCAATGGCAAACCAAACATTAAATATGGGTCACTGAGGGGTGAAACTCATACATTGGGGGGCTCATTATGTCGACCCCACACAGTAGAAATATAGCCCCCCTCCTGCGTATATAGTCAACATTTTGTTAACCGTGAACGCAGCACCTTCCGCGATTTTTTTTTGGGTTTTTTACATTTCGCTTAATAGGCGCAGCCATTAGCTGGCACGGTGCCAACACTTCGTTTTGTTCATAATTTCAAAAATCTGCACCACGCCGGGTCGATGTTTGTCTTCCGACCGACGGCAGACAATATTTAACATGATGATAAATCATTGTGAGTGCAGAGTAAATATCAAGTCCACCGTATATATCATTTTGAATATAAATTCGCAAAGTGATAAATACTTGAGCAGTGCATCCTTTTTTCACATCGCATCGCAGTCTTTTTCATCGTTTTAACATGTTTTTCCCTTGTTTTAACGTTTTCACAAAAAGGCTAAAGACTTTTTTCCACTGGCAATTTGACTTTAGATGGCTGTCAAATGAGCAGCAACGCACCCAGAAAGCTAAAAATCGACATGTGGCATTAAGGCACCTTACTTTACAAGAATTCATCCCATGTAAATCGTGACACAGATCGCACGTTAGCGAGGGAGACGTTGAATTTTTTTATTCCCGATCAGGAGGCTAAAGACATTTTTCCTGGAGCGTATACTGTGTTACTGGGAAATTATATAGCACATCAAAATACATGGTGTAACACACTGGGCAGCGCTAAGAGGCAGGCTCACCCAATGTGTTATCCAGCTGCAAGCCTCCAAAGAGCTCGCCAACACTGGCAAGATGAGAAGTGAGGAAGTAGAGCGTTTGGGGTGCGATGTGATATTTATTTATTCACCGTCGCCTTGCGACACGTCCACTTGTTTTCATATCACTTCATTTTCTTGGTTGAACATGGCCCGAGGCCAACAAATAAATACACCCAAAATCTGGGAAAAAGAACTGAACTGATTCAACACAATAAATAGCCACTTTTAAAGATTTGGTTGAAATGTGAAGTTTAGGGGTTCAGAACATCACCCCAAAACCTACTTAGAACAGAATATATAATGAATAGAATAGAACAGGGTGTAAGATAGAAGTATGGAATAGAGTACACTGTAGTATGACTACAACAATGGGCAATAGAATTGCCCGGCAATACACTGCCTAGTTAGCAATGCTAAACTGAAATATGAAATGTGTTGAGAATGCGTTTCACCAGCTGCCAGCAATGCTCATCCTAAACTCATCCCAAAAACCAATTTGCACTAAAATGTCATGTGCTAAATTGATTACAATAAATAGTGATGTCCTTTTTGTCTACCCTTTTTACTTGCTTATAAATGAGACATTCTGTTATGTTAGCTACTGTTGGTTATGCTTCACACACATTTTTAATTAAAAATTAAACATTTTTAAAATTAAACCTGAGAAATCTGATCATCCGAATTATGGAAGTTCAACCCTTAAAACTAATGTCAAGATTTATGCAGATTTATAGCAGAGTGCCCTTACACCAATCCAAATTGCATGAATCCCTACAATAGAACTGCATTATGGAAGACAGGGGAGATGAAGTGTTTTGTAGGCACACAAAAGGTTTCTTTTTAGCTTTTATTTATATTCTTAAGCTATTATTTTATTTTTGTAGTGATTGGCTGCTTACAGCCATAGACGAAAAAAGCTCTAAATTCCTGGCGGTGACAGTGAGTGACAGGTATTTTAGAGGCGGTGACACCTCTGGGGGTCTTTTACATGCATTTCTATTTTAACGATATGCATGAAGTTAGACACAGGGTCTTTTACATGACACATGCCATTTTACATGGTCGTTTACGGGGTTAGGGGGGGGGCTGTTACGCTGTTATTCAGTGGCCATTGTGTGATTTGGTGCTATTCTAAATATGAGCAAATGCTGAATGAACTCCCGTATTTCTTCTTATAGAACGGCATATCTCCAATAGAACGGCACCTCCAAAAGGGCGGCACCTCCAATAGAATGACACGTTTTAGCACATTTTTGCACTCACAAAAACAATAGAATGGCAGCCTCCAATAGAATAACAGGTAGGACTTATGTTGGCAGTGTCCCAAAACACAAAAATGAATCAAAAATGGATGGTGATAACATGCAAAGCATTCAAATAGGTGTTAAATCTAAAATTGATGCTCTGATATTAAAATATTGCTCAAACTTCATTAAAAATAAAGCTATTTTAAAATGAGAAATGCGTGGAAAAATTTGGTGAAAAAAATAGAATGGCAGCCTCCAATAGAACACCACCTCTAATAGAAGGGTAGGTAAAAAAGTGGATAACAAAATATACGTATTCTTTACTATGATTTTCACAAAAATTTCTGACGAAATAATTAATAAAAAACCTCGAATTAACCCCCCTTAAATTTTGCTGGCGAAATAATAAACCCCCACGGGTGTATTTCGAGGTAATACGGTATTTTATTCTTAAATTTTCCATTTTATTTTTTTTTCTGAGATATTGCGAACCCTGTGTAAGACTTTGAAAAACCTTGGCAGAATTTGGAAAAAAATAACTGTGATGATTGCGAAAAAATAGAAGGGATGATCAAAACGATTTGAATTTTTGCTTGCTGTGGGACCGCACACGAGCCCGCGCAAAGTGAACGGTTTTTTACGCGTGTCAAATGCTAATTTGACACACCCCGGTTACATTTAGTGGAATTTACGCTTCTATTTACAATGCAAAATCCCCCAAAAGCTGCCGGGAACTACTGACCAATAAATGTGGCGGTGATTGTCACCGCGATGACACTCAATTTTCTCGCGGTGACATCCCAAAAACAGGCGGTGACAATCACTGCGTCACCGCCACATTATTTGTCACTGCTTACAGCATCATTTTATTTAGCAAGGCCCGTCATGCCAAAAACTTGATATATGCAGCATTACGGTGTCAACGTTCGGTTTTCCGTTTTCCATTTCTGCATTTCGCAGGAACCTTTTCTTCCATTTCCGTTTCTGTTTTTCCAACTCATTTTCTGTTTTCCAGCTAACTTTTCAGTTTTTCCGGGTTTTTTTGGCTACTTACACAGGCCTAGGCCCGGGACCGGTCCCCGGCAAAAAATAAAATTATTCAAAAGTCTATAATTGGCATGTATAGGTTGTTTGCATGTTAATTAGATGAATTATCACCAAATTAGCATGCACAAAATTTTTGCAAGACCGTTACATGCGCTGATCCATTTTCTTTGGGGGAGTGATTAATTTTTTTTGGATTTGTCTGAATTTTGTCATGTGTGTACTCCTTCGTTTAGTGAGTATGCATGCCAAATTTCAGCTCAGCGCGGTGACTGGTTGTTATTTTATTTATACTTCAATTTTTTTGGATCACTGTATTTTGTATAGTGATCGAAATCCTGCTGGGGACCGGTCCCCAGCGATGTTGAAATGGGCCTGACCGGGGTCAAACATCGTCAAAAATTATTTTTCAGTAAACAAATAATTTTGGTCCCCTACCGGAGACCTTCATCCCCGATAGGGGACAAATTTTAAGTCCCCTGCTGGGGACGAACGTCCCCAGTCAGGCACCAAAATTCTTTGTTTACTGAAAAAAAATTTCTCACCGGGGAGGTTTGACCCCGGTCGGGGCCATTTCGGTGGTGCCGGGGACATGCCAAAATTCAGACAAATCCATAAAAAATTATACACTCCCCCAAAGAAAATGCATCAGCGCGTGTAACCATCTTGCAAAAATTTTGTGCATGCTAATTTGGTGATAATTCACCATATTAACATGCAAACAACCCATACATGCCAATTATTCACTTTCGAAAAAAATTGTTTTTTGCCGGGTCCCGGTCCCCAGCCTGGACCTGTGTAAATAGACTTTTTTATGTTTTCCGTCTAAATTGCCTTTTTTCCAACTTTTTTTCATTCTCAAGCTCAATTTTCTGTTTTCTGTTTCAGCCAAACTGGTAAACCTGCAGACAGGTTGTCAATTTTGTGATTCTTTCTATTTCTAGCAAGATTTCTGCAAATTTTTTTTACCAGATAGATGTCTGCATAATTTTTTCCATTCCCGGCATTTTTCCAATACCGTTTCCATTTTCCGGCAAGTGAAAAATTGTTTCCCTTTCCATTTGTTTTGTTGACACAATTTTGTTGACACCCTATGCAGCATCATATCTCTGACACATTATCCAAACTTTGTTTCACATATATTCTTGCACAAAAACGACCATTTTCCCATCACCACTTTTCAACTTGCATAGTAGCTTTCACAGCCATATTTTCTTAAGGTACATATTTACAGGGTGCAGCAATTTAGACAAATGCTTTAGATTTTGAATAACCTGACACTGAGTGGTTGGATTAAAGTCAAATTTTAGGTCAACATTAACATCTAAATAGGAAATGTTTCCACAAAACATTGCTGTGATCGCTTTACCGGTTCAAGAGTTATCAGAGAAAACGCGTAATTGTCACTTCACCACCACCTCGCTTTACGACCAATTACGCAAGCGCTGGCCAAATTCCTTAAGCCTTCTGTAATGCTACCATTACAGCATGACATAAAATTCTGTCGCGAAATTGATCACATGAAAGTGGATGATGATACAGGTCTGCAATTTTTCATGGACAATATGCTTATCAATGCTTTCATTGTGTCCAAACACAGCAAAAATGTGCTGGTGATCTGTTGGGGCAGGCCTGATACGCACATATGCCCGTTTTTTTCACTTGACACTTTTTCAAGTGATTTTCAGATATGAGTAAAGTGAAAAAAAGTTGCGCAATGACATTAGTGAACTTTTTTCGCTTCACTCATATCTGAAAATCACTTGAAAAAGTGTCAAGTGAAAAAAACGGGCATATGTGCGTATCAGGCACATGTGCGTATCAGTGCACCCCGATCTGTCGTGATCAGCAGTGAACTTCAGGCCTGCAAGATTCAGGCACTTCAACACACTCACGAATTTCAGATTTTTTATTTATGTAAACAATTTAGTAATAAAATGCATGAAGTTCCGGTGAAGTGCATTCCATTGGTGATCAGGCGTGATCAGGCTCTGAAGTGTGATGATGGGCGGTGAAGTGGCTGGTGATCAGGCATTATCAGGCTCTGAAGTGTGATCACAAGGGGCACTTCAGAACACCTCAGTGCACTTCACGAGCACATTATTTGCTGTGAATAGTCATCATCCATGGTCACTGCTATCTGACTGTGAAAATTCTAAAATAGGGATTTTACGTTAAAATTTGACGCCAGCTGAAGAAAAATCAATTCTACGCTATGCATGCAATCACTTGGTATAGAATTTTCTTTTCTTCAGCTGGCGTAAAGATTTAACATAAAATTGAAGAAAGAAAATTGTTCACAATCAAATAGTAGTGACCATGGATAATGACCCTTGGACACATTGAGGGTATTGATAAACATATTGTCGATGAAAAATGGCAGACCTGTATCATCATCCACTTTTGTGATGAAACCACCAAAGTTAGCGACCTCTGCCACCGATTCTGGCAACTCCAAGACCATATTGAGCGACGGTCTCTGTTGTGGTCAGATTTTCCGTTGTAGCCAAAACGTTCACTTGCCGGCAGCCGATTTTACTTGTTTCGTTGTTGTGTGTGAGAAGAAGTGGTTTTGAAGTTATTTCAGGTACTTTATTAGTGATCAGATACAGCATGGATTACAAAAGTGCAAAGTCATCAAGCTTCCTATTCAAAGTTTCTATTGCTAACTTATTTTCTGTGGGTCGTATCGAGAGAGAGTGAAGTAAAAACTCTGAAAGTTGCAGAAACACAGAAAATTGTATAGAAAAACTTCCTACAGTAATTTCCTAATTATAACACACAAATAAGGCAGATTTGCCTAGACAGTTGGCTTGCACAGCGCGCATGCACATTCTAATACTTATGGTACATAAAGACAGAGTACAAATTGGGAAGCGGAAAACCAGTAATCTTGTGTGGCACTGAAATCGGCAAACTTGGGCAAGTTACTAATATGTTTCTATTTATCAAAGAGGGTTGACCCAAATTGGAAACTAATTTGATCAAGTTGGAAACTGGAAATAGTGCTACAAATGTTCCTATTCAAAAGTAGAGCAGGGTATACTTTAACTTTGGCAATCACTTCCTGAAAATGTATAATTAATAATTGAGCAAATTGGGGATATAATCGAGGTTAATAGATGTCATATTTGGATTTGGTATAATTTCTACATATAAATACGCTAAATGCTTTATGTGAACAGGAGAGAAATTGAACTAAATAACTTGCGCGCTGGGCTGTACTTTAATGACATTTCTAAACAGAGGTCAATAATGGCAAACGGTAAACTGAAATGTACCTAAATATCTGGCAACTAAGCATTTTACAGGAATTGACTTTCTCAAACTTCAAGTAAACTATGTAAATATATGTACCGTATTTCCTCGAAATACCCCCGGGGGGTTTATTGTTTCAGAGTGAGAATTTTGAGGGGGGGTTAAACGAGGGGGGGGGGTATTTCGAGGGGGGGGGTTTATTATTTCGCCAGAAATTTTTTGAAATCCCAGTACTAAAATGTCGTCTGAAACGTACGCAGACGTCGAAAAAGGCAACAAAAATCGCCATTTATAAGACTCTAAAGACATTTATAAGTGTGTAGACGTACAAACACTGTTCTCACATAACAGAGTCATCGTTTTTAACGTGTGTTTTGCATTGCCGGGATGACAAACCGCAGCCTTTGTCATTTACGTTCTCTATACACTAAATTTGGGGGGGGTATTTCGAGGGGGGGGTTTATAAGTTCATAGTGTCCATTTTGAGGGGGGGTATTTCGAGGGGGGGGGTATTTCGAGGGGGGGGGGTATTTCGAGGAAATACGGTATATTTAATTGACCAGAACCTTATAACGAACTGAATGAGCCTAATTTTGTCTCCATAAACCTAAATACAACATAATTGACCTTTAAACCTAAATGTTCTCAATAAACCTCCGCATAACTTATAAAACACTTTGTGAACTAAATATTCTTTGTGGGAAATGAATATAGCGCATGAAATGGTTAAAATGGGCAAATGAATAAAATGGACAAAAATGAACCTAATTATCAAATCCCTGTATTCTCTGGTATTCATTCCACTATGGTCAACACAACTTTCATGTAATAGATTTTACGCTGAAATTTTATGTTGAGCTGT
Source organism: Sphaerolaimus hirsutus (assembly GCA_964036195.1). Classification (NCBI taxonomy): domain Eukaryota; kingdom Metazoa; phylum Nematoda; class Chromadorea; order Monhysterida; family Sphaerolaimidae; genus Sphaerolaimus; species Sphaerolaimus hirsutus. The sequence goes on along the minus strand of OZ038453.1, from coordinate 28,588,323 downwards.
AATCGTAGCATAAGGCATATATTAGTGGCACGCGTTTATGCACGCCCCTGCAAAAAGAAAAACCGAAAAAAAACTGAATAAAAGATCCCGATCCCAATCCCGTAAAGTCGATCCCAACGATGAAGGTCAAGTGACAATTATGGTTTGCATGAATAATTTGTGAACAAATGCAGCCATATTTTGAGCTAACTTTTCCTATTTAGTTCATAATGTTAACCTAAATTTTTACTTTCATCCAACCACCCAGTGTCAAGTTATTCAAAATCTAAAGTGTTGGTCTAAATTGCCGCACCCGTATATCCCGGTAAGTCCGGTTCCCTGGTGGGTGTAATTATTTAATGGATAAAGTGTTTTCTTAATGTAAAATTTTTCTTACGTCTATAACTCTTGAGCTGCAAGCGCGTAGAAGCATGTTGAATGTATTTTTGATCACTTTTGCTCATGAATATGAAACTGTTTTACTCAACTCATGAAACTTTTTAGTGTTGTCAAGTCCAACGATGGCAAAAACACACATATTAAATACGGAAACTCATTGAGTTTCCGTGTTTTTGTTTAACACGGAAACACGGAAACTCAGCAATTTTGAAAAACACGGAAACTCAAATGAGTTTTTTTTCGGAGAACACGGAAACACGGAAACACAGAAAATACGGAAATGTTTTTTGAGTTTTTGTTCAAGTATAGATGCAGTTTCACTCATACAGTACAACATACAGCGCACATCCATTGAAGTATTTTATTGTACAGTGTGTATTGTCATTTTTTTGACATTTTTATGCTTATGCTGTGGAGTGGACATGCTTATTTTTTGATTTTGTGGACTGTTGAGGACATTTTTGTGGACTGTTTGACACATGATTGAATATGCAGATGTTCAATATGTGGAACATCTGTGTCAGCAAAACCTGTAGCAAAACCTATGTATGATAAGAAAACCCCTGTTTCACATCAAAATGCTGTAAAATGCAACGTTTTGTAAGAAAACTTGAGTTTTTACTAAAAAAACTTGAGTTTTTACTAATAAAACTTGAGTTTTTACCAAAAAACTTGAGTTTTTACAAGAAAACTTGAGTTTTTTCAAAAAACACAGAAATAAAACACGGAAACTCAAGTTTTTTTCATGAAAAAAACTCAAAACACAGGTATTCATTTTTGAAAAACTCAAAACACAGAAAGTGTTTTTTATTTGAGAACTTACCCATCGTTGGTCAAGTCATCACAAAAAAACGTGTAAAAGCGACCTAACACGTTTCGGCTAATGGTACCATGTGTCTATCTATGTCTCCTATTGGGACAAAAAGCCATTGTCTTCAGCAAAAAAGGTAATCAGTAAAATTTATGGATCATGGTTGTTCTTTGGCACAAAAAAGATGTGAAGCATTTTTTAAAATTAAATCATATTTCAGACCCCATATTTTAATTATCTGTAAGCAGCCAAAAGCTATTTGTCAGCATTATTTTTCATTTATATTTTTTTACATACATTGCAGCTCATTTTCTGGTGTAAAAACAATAATAACACGGTGGGATCATGTGGCTTAGATGAAGTACAACTGCTGGAAGCAGTCCCAGACCCTGAAAAATGCCCTGTAAAATGTCAAATATCATGCAAAGTGTCAAAAGTCATACAAAATACCCAGCAAAATAGCAACTCGGTTGCCATTTTGCAGGGCATTTTCCATCACTTTTGACACTTTGCATGATATTTGAAATTTTACAGAGCACTTTACAAGGTTTTGGATTGAAACCTGGAGGTTCTTAATTTGTATTTACCACATTTTTATTTTCATGTTAGAGACAACACACCAGTAGTCAGTTTCAATTATTTCATTTAGCCAAAAACAACAACAACCACTTCAATGCCAATCTACACAACAACACCTGATAGTGCAAACACAAAGCCTGGTGAGTATTTTATGGCTTGAACATGAATTCTGTTATACAGGGTGGCCCACGTCAGGCACACGGCTTCAATTTGCCCCCAACACGTCAATTTTGAAGGAAAACTGCTCAAATTTGGTATGGAGTTAGATAAATGCACCCCATTTGCTGTGTAAGGTGCATGGTGTCACATTGCCAGATTTCATGTCAGAACATGAAGCACAGTTTCATATGCATTTGTCCCATTGTGTTAAAATGTGCATGCTGTGCATACATTTCAACAGAAACAGCAAAATTTTGAACCTTCAAGATTCTGACAGATCAGCAGCACTTTCCAGTAGCTGCATGGTTCTATGAGACTAAGCAAAATTGATAATTTATTTACATATTGTCATGGATAATGGTGTTGGTCATGTGGGGTGATGTTTTGCATATGATGTGATCAATGTAAAAATTTACTGATATGAATGTGTGCATTTAACACACAAAATGGGGTACATTTATATAGTACCAAATTTGGACGAGTTTGATAAAGAATTGGTGCTTTGATAGACGATTGAAATTGGGCACCTGACATGTACCATGTTCAAACGTGTATGAAACTTTGCTTCACATTCCAACATGAAACCTTGCGATATGAAACTGTCCACTTAACACAACAAATGGGGTACATTTATGTACTTACATACCAAATTTGAGCAGTTTTCATTCAATTTTGACGTGTTGGGAGCATTTTGAAACTGTGCGCCTGACGTGGGCCACCCTGTATTTTGGGGGCCACCCTGAGTTCACCTGGGTTTAAACTAATGCGGTGTAATGAGAAAGTTGACTTTGAAATACGTTTTGCTTTTTCAGGAAACTGAATTTTATGTTGAGCTGTAATAGGCCATTTAAAAACTCTACTTGATAATAAAAATGGCTGAGATTTGAGATATGAGTTTTTTGCATAACTGGACTGTGTGTATGAGCACCAATATTAATCTTTGCACCAATATTATTACGCCAAGACATTGCTGCCGCACCAGCTAGTTTTCATATGGTTCAACAATCAGTCGATTAACAATCACTTTAATCAATTACATTAACTTAATCCGCTATGCAGCAAGACGTGTCTGGGAAGAGCTGGAAGACTATGGAATGAAGGTGTGCTTTCATTTTATATTGTGCCTTATTGAATCTTGAAAAACTCCATGAGATCCAATGACTCCCATCCCAAAAGTTGACAAGTGTTTTACCTTGACTTTTGACTTAAAAAAGTCAAGGGCAAAGTCAAGAGTCAAGTTAAAAAGTAAGGGCAAAGTCAAGAGTCAAGTTAAAATGTCAAGGGCAAAGTCAAGACTGAAGTTCAAAAGCCAAGGGCAAAGTCAAGAGTCAAGTTAAAATGTCAAGGGCAAAGTCAAGACTGAAGTTCAAAAGCCAAGGGCAAAGTCAAGAGTCAAGTTAAAAAGCCAAGGGCAAAGTCAAGAGTCAAGTTAAAAAGTCAAGGGCAGAGTCAAGAGTCAAGTTAAAATGTCAAGGGCAAAGTCAAGACTGAAGTTAAAAAGCCAAGGGCAAAGTCAAGAGTCAGGTTAAAAAGTCAAGGGCAAAGTCAAGAGTCAAGTTAAAAAGTCAAGGGCAAAGTCAAGAGTCAAGTTAAAATGTCAAAGGCAAAGTCAAGACTGAAGTGCAAAAGCCAAGGGCAAAGTCAAGAGTCAGGATAAAAAGTCAAGGGCAAAGTCATGAGTCAAGTTAAAAAGTCAAGGGCAAAGTCAAGAGTCAAGTTAAAAAGTCAAGGTTAGAGTCAAGACTCAAGTGAAAGAGTCAAGGGCAAAGTCAAGGGTCAAGTTAAAAAGTCAAGGGCAAAGTCACGAGTCAAGTTAAGAGTCAAGAGTGAAGCACTTGTCAACTTGCCCACAGCTTGTCAACTCAACTAGACTGGCCCCAGGATTGTGCTCAAGGCACTTTTTGTACTGTTGCATAGCAAATGAAGTGCTTGTAAAGTGCGCTTTTTTTAAAAGGAACATTGTTGAACAAACATCTTTTGGGAGAGATACCTATTATACCTAAACCAAATCATAAATATTCCTTCCTAATCATAACATTTGTAAAACATTCACTTCACATGATATGCTTGTGATGTCACCAGGTGGCAGTCCCAAGCCCTGTAAAGTGAAAAGTAAAGTGTCAAATGTATAGTCAAATGCAAAGTAAACTGTCAATTATCATGCAAATTTCAGTAATCAAATATTTCCTTTGTTTGTTTGATTGACACTTTACTTTGCATTTGACTTTGCATTTGCCACTTTACCGGGCTTGGGACTGCCCCCTGAAATGGTAGTTTTTAAGTGGAGTCATCAAATAAAGTGTGACAATAATGATTCTTCAATTAATTAAAAAAATACATTTGTACCCACATCCCCCAGTTGCCCTCTGCTCACGTGGCTGAACTGGTGCCAGTTCCACACTATGAGAAGTGAGAAGTGAAATGGCAAAGGCTAAGTAAAAGCGCAAAGATGAAGTTACCGTATTTCCTCGAAATACCCCCGGGGGGTTTATTTTTTCAGAGTGATTTTCGAGGGGGGGGGGGGCGGTTAAACGAGGGGGGTATTTCGAGGGGGGGGTCTATTATTTCGCCAGAAATTTTTTGAAATCCCAGTACTTAATTGTCGTCTGAAACGTACGCAGACGCGGAAAAATGCAACAAAAATCGCCATTTATAAGACTCAAATGACTTGTATAAGTGCGTAGACGTATATAATCTGCTCTCACATAGCAGAGTCATCGTTTTTAACGTGTGTTCTGCATTGCCCAGATGACAAACCGCAGCCTTTGTCATTTACGTTCTCTATATACTAAATTTGGGGGGGGGTATTTCGAGGGGGGGGTTTATAAGTTCATAGTGTCCATTTTGAGGGGGGGGGGGGTATTTCGAGGGGGGGTATTTCGAGGGGGGGGGTATTTCGAGGAAATACGGTAAATGGCAAGTGAAACGGCAAGTGGAATGGCAAAAGCGAAGAGAAATTATGTTTTTTATTTTATTTTTTACTTCGCTTTTGCCAATTCACTTGCCGTTTCACTTCGCCTCTGCGCTTTTACTTCGCCTTTGCCATTTCACTTCTCACTTCTCATGTTGCGGAAATGGCCCCAGATCATATTGTATACGCGTGAAGAGTGCCAGCTAGCATGTGAATCACTGCCGATTTGTCAGTCCTACACTCACTACACCATTCGCGCTGTGCGTTTTGAACATTTTTGACACTTTTTGTGAGTACTTTTTTAAGTTTACTCAAAAATGTGTGTGGTCAAAGAGTTACAGAGTAAATGAGTTAATGTTTACGTTAAATTTTCACGAGTAAAAACGTAGAAATCCTCGAATAAGACCCCCCTCGAATAACTCCCCCCTTGAATAACCCCCCCCCCCCTTGTTGGCGAGTTGAGGCAAAAATAACTTCCCCCTTGAACCCCCCTCCTGAATAACTCCCCATGTGTATGAAAAGGACACAATACAATAAAAATACAAAATAATATGAGCCAACGGCAGCGACAGCATCCCTTCTTTTGTACTGTTACATAGCAAATGAAGTGTATTTGCACTTCAATACCCCCCCCCTCCGGAATGATGTACATCATGTATGCAAGTAAATGATGTATTTTACTGCTAAATTGTATTGCAGCAACACATAGGTAGACTAGTTTGTGAAGCTATCCACGTTTTTATGTCTAAACATATCCTGTTAATCTACATTTATTACCTGTTTTGTGTATGCAAATGCCTACTAGTTACTGTGACCCCTACAAAAACTTCTGATGAAATAAAAACCCCACCCCCTCAAATAAGCCCCCATCAAATTTTGCTGGCGAAATAATAAACCCCCAAGGGTAAATTTAAAGGTAATACGGTAGTTACAAAACTTGTATGTTTCAATGATGATTCACTTTGATGATTATCGCCACAAATCCAATGTTAAGCATACCATATTAAGTATTTCCTCGGATTACACCCTGGGGGCAGGGTTGGTTTTATAAAAATCATTTGTATAGAAATTGTATAAAAATTGTATAAAAATGTATTTTATTTTAATTTTATTCTTGTTTCATTTTATTTTATTTTATTTTATTCCAAAATAATAATAAAATAATAAAATGGGCTATTTACACAGGTCCCGGCTGGGGACTGGGACCCGGCAAAAAATAATTTTTTTCAAAAGTGAATAATTGGTGTGTATGGGTTGTTTGCATGTGAATTAGGTGAATTATCACCAAATTAGCATGCACAAAATGGTTACACACGCTGATGCATTTTCTTTGGAGGAGTGTATAAATTTTTTTGGATTTGTCTGAATTTTGGCATGTGAGTACTCCTTTGTTAAGTGAGTACGCATGCCAAATTTCAGCTCAGCGTGATTACCGGTTGTTATTTTATTCATACTTCAATTTTTTTGATCACTGTATTTTTGTATAGTGATCGAAATCCTGCCGGGGACTGGTCCCCAGCAACGTCGAAATGGCCCGACCAGGGTCAAACGTCCCCAGTGAGTAATTTTGTTTTCAGTAAACAAACAATATTGGTCCCCAACTGGGGACATTTGTCCCCGACAGGGGGCAAATTTTAATCCCCTGCAGGGGACGAACGTCCAAGTATAAGTAAAATAGCAACCGGTAACTGCGCTGAGCTGAAATTTGGCATGCGTACCCACTATACAAAGGAGTACACACATGCCAAATTTGAGACAAATTGAAAAAAATTTATACACCCCCCAAAAACATTTGCATCAGCGCATGTAACCGTCTCGCAAAAATTTTGTGCCTGCTCATTTGGTGATAATTCACCTAATTAACATGCAAACAACCCATACACGCCAATTATTCACTTTTGAAAAAAATTATTTTTTGCCAGTTCCTGGTCCCTGGCCGGGACCTGTGTAAATAGCCAATTACCGTATTACCTCGAATTATCCCCCCCCCCTTGAATTAACCCCCCCTCGAAATACCCCCTCTAAAATTCGGCTGAGGAAATAATAAACCCCCCCCCCCTCGAAATACCCCCCCTAAAATTGAGTGTCAAGGGAACGTACATGACAAATACCGCAGTTTGTGATCTGTACAATGCAGAACACACGTTAAAACTGATGATTGAGTTATGTTAGGGTAGGGTTTATGTGTATAAACAGCTATATATGCCTATAACCACATATCTATCTATGTAATTGTTTGATTTTTCTATGTCTGAGTATGGGGAATTTCCGAAAATTTCTGGCGAAATAATAGACCCCCCCTCGAATAAACCCCCCCTCGAATTATCCCCCCCTAAAATTTTGCTGGCGAAATAATAAACCCCCTGGGGGTATTTCGAGGTAATACGGTAAATGGACCAATTTACAAAAATTTTACAAAAATTTTACAGAAATTGTACAAAAAATCAGGATCTTGCATGCAAGGTCAGAAAAATGTGATAATTAGACCTAAACATGAAAAACGTGTGACAAATTTTTTCATTACTTTGCAAAAGTTACATGCAGTAGGTATTGTTAGCAAGTTGCAAGTGTTAAGTTACAATTATCGATGAGAATGGTTTGCATTTTCAGTAGAAGGATTACTGGAGTGTGCTGGGTGCATTTGTAAAACATCATGCAAAGTGTCAATTGTCATGAAAAATGTAGTAACGAGTCAATTTGCATCTCAAATGTCAAGCAAAGTATAATTGTCATGACAAATGTCATGCAGAGTGTAAATTGTGTATCTGAATCTTATGTTTTGGTATCCAAACCTTATATTTTGGTATCCAAATGTTCACATAAGATTTGGTTACGAAAACAACAAGATTTGGATACAAAAGATAATATTTGGATACAATTTGCTTTACAGTTTCCACTTTAATTTATATTTGTCATGACAATTGACACTTGCCTTAACATTTTCATGAAAATTGACACTTTCCATTCCATTTCATATGACATTTTGACACTTTACATGGCTTGGGACTGCCACAGCTCTGCGAATGAACAGGTTGAACTATAAACAACAGAAAAAATTTTTACAAAAAATATGAATTTTTATACAATTTTTACAAAAATATGAATTTGTATACAATTTTTAAAAAAATTTTACAAAAATTTGAATTTTTATACAATTTTTTATTTTTATTTTGAAATTTTTCATTTTATTTTATTCTTCAATTTTCCATTTTATTTGTATGTTATTTTTATTCTTTTCTGAGATTTTGCCAACCCTGCCTGGGGGGTCTATTTTTCAGAGTGGAAATTTTGAGGGGGGGGGGGGCGGTAAACGAGGGGGGATTTCAAGGGGTTTTTATACTATCGCCAGAGATTTTTTGAAAATCCAGTAGTAAATCGTCATTTGAAATGTACGCAGACGTCGAAAAATGCAACAAAAAACCACTATTTGGTATGTAGACAGTATAAACCCTGTTCTAACTCGGGGGGGGGGGGGGTATTTTCGAGGAAATACGGTAAATAACTGTGCATGTATTCAGAGTATTATTTCACTGGCATTAACATTTCAAAAATGGGAGTTTTCCAGTAAATATACTTCAATATTTTCAGATAGACATTTTTGTATCTCTCAAAACAAATCAACTTGAATATACCTGAAAAACACACTTTGTGGGTAAATTTCCTACCAGCTTAACAGAAAATATGTTTCTATGTTTTCCCAGCTCTGTGTTATCTCTGATAAGACAAGATTTGACATACCAGAGCAGCACTGGATAGATCCTGATAAAGTGGTGTGTTTATTTTCAGTCCTCAAATTGTTTTACTGATTGGACTAAAGACTGTAGCGCATTTTGATGGATAGTCACATGGGGCAGTCCAAAGCTCTGTGGCTGTAAAGTGTAAAGAAAAGTGTTAAATGTAAAGTGAAATGCAATGTCAATATGTCAAATGTATAGTAAAGTGTCAAATGTAAAGTCAAATGCAGAGTCAAATGTCAAATGTAAAGTAAAGTTTCTAATGTAATTTCAAATGCAATGTCAATTGTCAATTGTCATGCAACGTGTCAAATGTAAAGTAAGGTGTCAATTGTGTATCCACATCTTATTTTTTCATATCCGAATCTTATGTTTTGCATCAATATTTTTTTCGACAAAAGATTTGAGTACAAATCATAAGATTTGGATACAGAAAATATGATTTACTTTACATTTTACTTTACTTTACATAAGACACTCTACTCTACACTTTACAGGGCTTGGTACGAGCCTGTAGCTGTACGCACAGAAACTCGGCACGCACAAAAGCTCATTACGCACAGATGTTAACTCAGTACGCACAGAAACTCCGTCCGCACATAGCTGATGCCATGTGCGTACCGAGTTTGTGTGCGTACCGAGTTTGTGTGTGAGCAACGCTCATGAATACCGACCAATCGAGCATTATCCCCCTCTTCCCCTTGCCTTGCTGTAAAGATTTAGATTTGTGTGGTAAACTCCAGCGACATTTCACCTTACAATGAAAGTTTTTCTTGCTTCCACTTGAAGTCACTTGAAGGTGAATTTGGTGCAGTTTTGATATTGATACCGGGTCCAATTTTGTACCGAGTTTGCTAGTTACTAGTGTTCAGAATACAAATTGTTCAGATTACTAGCGTAACGGGCGCATGTGCGTAACGGGTTTCTGTGCGTAATGAGCCTGGCCCGCTTGGTACTGCCACATGGACAATTATGCACATGACAAAATTTATTGTCTGCACATTTACATTCGCTTCACATTCAATTATTAGAATGATATGTCATAGTAAAAGTACTCTTTTCACTTGAATAGTAGGTAAACTATCTTCTTTTCATTTCATCACTTTTTTCTGCACCCACAATTGAGGTGTCCAATTCTAAAAGTTGACAAGTCCAAAATATGAAAATTTTGAGTTAGGCCAGGAAACGTCATCTGGGGCTACTCCCGCACATTTTTCATAACTTTCCATAAATTTTTTGACCTCATGTGCCCATATGGCAAAGTGCCAAATCTGAAATTTTTGGGAAAAATGCTAAAAATTTGGGCAAGAAGTCGACTTAGTTTTGGGCTTAAAGTTGACAAGTCCACCTTCCGCAGCCTTTTTTATGGGGAAAAAACGCAAGAAATCTGATAAGTCCATCATGGACACCGATTTTTAAAAGTCGACAAGTCCACAAATTTCCCATAAGGCAGGCCCAACAAGGGCGGGAACAAAAATGTTGTCGCGTGCAAGAAGTCGACAAGTCCATTTCCCTCCCCAAAACAGTTTTGTTCTGTCCGAGTAGAATTTTATAGACACCTAATTTTTCACATATACGTTGAGAGCAGGGGCTGAAAATTTGACACTTTATTGTTAACATTTGGAACTTAATGTTGAGCCTGAGATAGCGCCATTGGACACGCACCACGGACCCGGAATCGGAAATGAAACTTCAAATGCGATTTACTCAAAATCGCATTTTGTGGACTTGTCGACTTTTAGAATTAGACGCCTCAATTAGATCATCCTTCCATGCACATGTGCTGTCCATGGAATATAATTCATCATGTCCAAATTTCCAGACCTATGGCGGTGTGTGCAAGGGACCAACTGAGGAGTGTGGACAAATACCTGCAGATGCAGATTATGCCATTGAAATATGATGATTAATTTTGCATGCAATAAATTGCACTTAATAGTCTCAACACATAACTTTTGTTTTGATATAATTAAGTATTTGATTATGTTTTAGAAATTGTTATTTCACATCTTTATAATTAAATTCATTGTGTTAAGGTAGTTACCGTATTTCCTCGAAATACCCCCCCCCCTCGAAATACCCCCCCTCGAAATACCCCCCCCCCAAATCTAGTGTATAGATAACGTAAATGACAAAGGCTGCGGTTTGTCATCTGGGTAATGCAAAACACACGTTAAAAACAATGACTCTGTTATGTGAGAACAGTGATTATACGTCTACACACTTATAGAAGTCTTTAGAGTCTTATAAATGGCGATTTTTGTTGCATTTTCGACGTCTGCGTACGTTTCAGACGACAATGTAGTACTTGGTTTTCAAAAAAATTCTGGCGAAATAATAAACCCCCACCCCCTCGAAATATCCCCCCCCTCGTTTAACCCCCCCTCAAAATTCTCACTCTGAAACAATAAACCCCCCAGGGGTATTTCGAGGAAATACGGTATATGCTTTAAAACTACCCTGGGTTTTATGCTTTTCATAACTTGCAGTTTATTAAATTGTGAATCGTGGTTTATGAACCTTTTGAAACTCGCCAAATTATTTTCTATGGCAAAACAACTTCAAACCTGAGTATTGCCGACACCATGAAACAACACACTAATCAATATCATTAATATGCAATAGTTAAGGATCACATAGTCACTTGAGATGCTGATGATAGCCTAATTTTTGTTGATTCCAGCTCTCTCCTGTTTCAGGTCATTCCCACTCACATAAAATCAAACAGAACCATAAGACCATCTGAGATATACTCCGATTACTTTACACCCTGCACGCGTGGTTCCTACTGGAAGTGTGCCAATGATGGTTAGCGCGTGCGAGTTTCATAAAAAGATGACAAAATTGATTGTTGTTATAATGTTATTCATAAACATATTCACATCGATGACTTTTTTTCCATCTATTTACGGAAATCGCATGATTTAACAATCATTGGCACGCTTCCAACACGAGACATAAATCCGTGCGACGGCAGAGTATCATGTACACCGAGTATATGCACAAAGTGAGTTCGATGACAGTTGCCTGGGGGCCTTCCCAGACCCCGTAAAAAGCCCTGTAAAATGTCAAATGTCATGCAAAGTGTTAAAAGTCATGGAAAATGCCCTGCAAAATGGCAACACTTGTGCCATTTTGCAGGGCAATTTCCATGACTTTTGTCTTGACAATTTGCATGACATTTGACATTTCACAGTACTTTTTACAGGGTCTGGGAGTGGCACCTAGGAACCAAAGTTTTCAGAGTCAACCAACAGAAAGCAGCTGTGTGATGGTGTGTGGAAATTCACTGGTACCCCCCCACGTTCATCACTAGAGAACTTTTGAGAACACTAGAGTTCTGTTTTTGTGACGACTTAACAAAAATAAAACGGTCAATAAGTTGCATAAAAAAACACTTGTGCTTGTAGCTCATGAGTTAAAGGTGTTTGAAAACTTTTGCAGTTGTTGGACAGTTGTCGGACTGTCTCCAACAGCCAGCGACAATAGCAAACTTTTTTTGAAAGTTATAAATCTTGAGCTACAATCACGAGTCTGCAATTTGGCCTGCATATTCGCTTAGGTAGAAGGTATACTTGACCACTTTTTCTAATGAATATGGAACCTTTTTACTCAACTTATTGAACATTTTATTGTTGTCGAGTCATCACAAAAAAGTGTGTAAACAGGGTCTTATGCACTTGAAAACTTGGTTTATGGTGCCCTCTAGAGAAGTGTTGAAGCTTTCAAAGTGCGTAAAAAACATTCCCTGTGTAATGATGACATAATGATCATCGCAGGAACAAAAATCCACTGATTTTCACACTATTGCATTTACCCCCTACAAAATTCTTCAGGGGTACATTTTCAAGGGAATGTTCTTTGCGCACTTTGAAAGCTTCAATGCTTCTCTAGGGGGCACCGTAAACCAATTTTCAAGTGCATAAAAAAACTCACATAAAGTCACTTTTTTGTCTGCCACCCTGTGGGGGGTAGTCAGGTTCGGTTGGGTGGGGTCGGGTGGCAAGCATTTTCTGTTCTCTAGCAGTGTTGTTAAAATACTGGTATTTTTGGAAAACATAAATGTATACGTAAACACCTTTTCCAAATTAAAAGAATAATACTAATACGTAAGATTTTTAAAATACCAAGGAATACATAAAAAAATACGTAAATGTAAAAAAGTTATATCCATAGTATTTGCCATGGTGTTTTGGAAAATACCATAAATTTCACCTTTAGATGGGTCAATCCATGATTTCCACTGATTTCCATGCAATATATTCATGTTTTCAGCACTTCATGCACTCACCACCAACAACATCATATGAGACAATGATAACAATACAATTATGTTGCACACAAAATACGAAGAGATAAATATAAAATTCAAGCAAAAAATCTTCCCGTTCTGACTTTGTGCTGTCCACAACTGCCGTGTCGTCGTCAAAATCCAACTCCAAAAAATTCAAAAAACAGTCATCTTCACATGCTTGCCATACGAACACAATAATGCATTTTTATGTAGCCTGTATTACGTGTATGACTGCGTGCATGCAGTTATTTTTTATTTATACACCGTTTTTTGTTTTTGTAAAATATATGTTTTAACATTTTTGCAAAAATGTAAACATTTTGTTTGCTGTGCCTGGTGTGGCCATCGAACATGAATGTGAACGTGTCATCGATAGGTTTTTTTTATACGTTTTTGATAGTACCCGGGTATTTCGGTCAGGAATATGAACAATACGTAAGGGTATTTTCCTAAACATAAACATAAATAAAAATACCGAAATACCCAGGTATTTTGGTTAAACGTAAATACGTTTTTGCAACACTGTTCTCTGTGATGAACAGAAATATTTGATGATTGGTTTTATACAATCAACATAGTTATTTACATAAATCTAAAATAACAAGATCATGTGCTGAACTTGGTTTTGATGGGACAACAAAATTCAGTGCTGAACTTGATGCGAACAAATTTTGTTTTCGATGTTCAGCGACTCACACTGTAGTGAGTCGCTGCTGCCCACCCGATGTCGTGTGGTAGGGGAGGGTGTTGGCTACACCTCCCCACCATTTGAGTATTCTACGCCCCCTACAGCTGGAGCTATGGAATCCGCAGTGGGGGGTACCAGTGGGTGCTGAACTTGTCGCGGACAGCGGAAATTGAGCAAATTTTTTTGTCATGTTCAGCAAACCACAATGTAGTGAGTCGCCAAAGCGCCCCTAGTTGGCGTATAGTAGGGGGGTGTTACGCCTAAATACCCCTTAAGTATCAGCTCCATATCTCGAACACAGCTGGAGATATGGCACTGGTAAAAAGATAAAAAATCAGTGCCTAACCTGAGGCGACAGCAGTTTATATGTATCAATACTTTAATTGTGACCGATACAGAGTCAATTTCAAATAAAATTCAATTTTTATCATTTTATGTCATAATTTTATGCCAGGGAACAAATTTATCATTTCACATCAATGATTGCATGCAACCATTGACATGAAATGTAAAATTTGTTCCCTGACATAAAATGATGATGTAAAATGATAAAAATTGAATTTTTCAATTCGCTCTAGCTGTGGCTGACAACACTTATTTTTCGACACAATTAATGTATTGATTAATATATTATCCTTAGAAAATTGTAGACCTGTTGCATGATCCACACTCATGTAATTTATTTTATGACTTATTTTACATAGTCATTTTATGTCAAATTCACGCTGAGCTGTAATCTCCGCTTTAACACTAATGATTTGAAATTGCGCAATTGAGGCGTCGAATTCTAAAAGTCGAATTTGGAAAAATTGAGTTAAGCCCCTGAACATGATCTGGGCATGGTCCCTCTCATTTTTCAAAATTTTCCATAAATTTTTCTACCTCACATCCCTATATGACCATGCCACATTTGACCATTTTGGGGGATAATGGAGAAAATTTGGCCAAGAAGTCAACAAGTCTGCCTAGTTTCTGGGCAAAAAGTCGACAAGTCCACCTTGTGCAGCCTTTTCTGTTGGGACAAAAAAGCAAGAAATGTGTTAAGTCCGCTATGGGCAGTGATTTCTAAAAGTTGACAAAAATAAAAGTACAAAAATAGCCCATAAGGCAAATTTTTTCAAGCTGGGAACAAAAATGTTTTCTAGTGCAAGAAGTCGACAAGTCCACTCCACTGCCCATAAATTTTTTTTGGGCAAGAAGTCGACAAGTCCATGCCTGATTAGAGCTAAAAGTCGTCAAGTCCATTTCATTAACGCAAGAAGTTGACAAGTCCACTTTTGTTTACTGAACATTGTTTGTACTCCAAAATGACACCATTTTCGTGGAGTTGGTGCCATTTCCATGGCATTGGCACCATTTTTATGGAGTAGCCCAATCAACTCCAAAATACAGATCTTATTTTTGAGTATCCAAATCTTATTTTTGTGTATCCAAATATTGTTTTGTGTATCCAAATCTTATTTTTGGGTATCCAAATCTTATTTTTGTGTATCCTGATCTTATTTTTGTGTATCCAAATCTTTTTTTTGTGTATCCTAATCTCATTTTTGCATACCCAAATCTTATTTTTGTGTTACCAAATATTATTTTTTGTGTATCCAAATCTTATTTTTGTGTATACAAATCTTAATTTTTGTGTATCCAAATCTTATGTTTTGTATCCAAATCTTACTTTTCGAAATAAGATTCAGATACAAAAACATAAGATTTGGATACATAAAAAAGATTTGGATACACAAAAAATAAGATTTGGATACACAAAAATAAGATTTGGATGCACAAAATTATGATTTGGATACACAAAAAAAGGTTTGGATACACAAAAATAAGATTTGGATACACAAAAATAAGATTTGGATACACACACAAAAAAAAATTGGATACACAAAAATAAGATTTGGATACATGAAAAATAAGATTTAGATAGACACAAAAAAATTTGGATACACAAAAAATAATATTTGGATATACAAAACAAATTTGAATACACAAAAAATAAGATTTGGATACACAAAAATAAGATTTGGATACGCAAAAAAGCACCACTCCATGAAAATGGTGCCAATGCCATGGAAATGGCACTAATTGGAGTTGATAGGGCCCCTCCATAAAAAGGGCGCCAACGCCATGGAAATGGCACTATTTTGGAATTGATAGTGCCACACCATAAAAATGGCACCAATGCCATGGAAATGGTGCTATTTTGGAGTCGATAGCGTGACTCCATAAAAATGGCGCAACTTCCAAGTGCTTTTAAATCAAATGTTGGGCTTGGGTGGGGCATGATTGCAAAAAGTCGACAAGTCCACATGGTTTAAAGCAAGAAGTCGACAAGTCCAAAGCTGTTTGCAGCAAGAAGTCAACAAGTCCACTTTTGTTTACTGGATTTTGCTGCTGATTTCTTGCAAATATCAGAATGGCATTTTATGGACACACCATTTTTTGTATATACCTTAGAGCAGGGGTTGAAAATTTGACACTTTATTGTCAACATATGGAACTTAATGCATAGCATGAGAGAGCCACATTGGACACGCTGCACAGACCACAAATTGGATCTGAAACTTTAAATGTGATTTACTCAAAATCACATTTTGTGGACTTGTCAACCTTTAGAATTAGACGCCTCAATTGTGTTGCTTTGAGTAAAGATAATATCTAGCCAATTACTAAAATGGTGCTGAAATGTTCACATTTCAGAGAAAAAAACTTTAAACAGCCACACTAATTTGGCTGAGTACAGAACATCAATCAAAATAAACATAAAATTGAATGTGTGCAAAACACTCCTGAAAAAATGTCTTTATCCCTTTGATTTTTTTTGGTTCAATGTGGCCACACAAGCTGGTTTTCAATGTTCCTTTTTGAAAACTCTTCTAGGTGACGTGTCGCTGTACGGAATTCAAAAGTGTGCAATTTGACCCTTTTTTCTTCAATAAGTGACAGCATATGTGAATATTGGTTTCGGCAAGTCACATTTGCCGTTCAAAGTTCACATTTGCAGAACATTCACATTCACATTTGCTTCACATTTGTTCACATTCACTGTACGTCGCTGTACACGACAGTTGTCAATATCTGTGCAACATGTGTGAAAATGCATTGCCTTACACACCAAAAGTAGCAAAATTGTCGCCCAGCATCACCAGTTTACAACTTACTCCAAAATCCTTTAAATACCACTGGATGAATGGGTTCATGTAAAATTGACACTGTAGATGCAGTATTTTTTGCTACATCTAATGATAGGGTTGTAGAAAACTTGGGATTTATATAAAATAAAATAAAAAATTTTTTAAATTATGTCGCTGTGGCTACGTTTCAGGCAACAACTGCATATGTCACCTGTTTCCATAACTTATTACCAATTTTGAAAAGTATTTATAAAATGAAAGAATTCATGCATTTATCAACAACACAGAATCTGGGACTTGGTACTACTGTTATGAAGAGTTCAAAGGCGCAACTACTGGTTAAATTTATCTTCATGAAATTTGTGTGGACCATGCAATGATTATGAATGATCTCGCATTACAGATTGTCCCATGCACGCCACTGTGTAGAATGCATTCTTGGGATTTTGGCTGCTCGGTGGCACATCCTGCTAACGAAAATTTCAATGGAACTACACAGGGTCAGCAAACGGGTTATGGCTGTGTGTTATTTGCACAATTTTATCAAAGAATTGTGTAGCACAAATGTATCAGATCACTTTGACAAGGGAGGAAATGAAAAGCCACCTGTGCGCACTGTTGAAGAACAAAGTCTACACAACCAAACAGTTAGCAATTTTATATTTTGTCATTTTATTAATTGATATAGATTTTTGAAACTTTTTATTGCTGAAAATTTCATAAATGCAGTTAGATTGGTGCCAGGCATACAATGACTTAGAGGATGGATTAGAGTCCTCAATCACAATGATGAACCACAAGATGCCTGGCAAATGAGAGAGAAACTGAAAAACTGGTTGAAATCTACTCATGGCAGGGTTCCATGAATAGATCTGAATAACTTTTGAGTTTTCAAACATGTTACTATGAAATGAAAACATTTTTGAACACAATACAATAAAATTGTTTTGATTTTTTTGTGCTAGTGTATTCAATGTGAAATCGTCACAGTCAGTGTTCACTTGTTGTTCATTTTTTGGCTTTCATTTACATACAAAATCAGCTGTCTGAATTGCACTTGTGATTTTTTATTTTTTATAAAGTTGATTGTATAAAAATATCATTATTTGTTTTGCGGAAATGTTATTGAATTCAGTTGTTTTTTCGATGTGAAAAAATAAGCGCTGTTTACTGTGATAATGTGACAATTACAGGTACAGGGTTGTAATTTAAAAAAAATTATTAAATGTTATACTCATTACTGCACTTTCTCCATCATCTTTGTACTTCTATTGCAAAACATGGTATCAAATGAAAGAGAAAAAAAACTATACATATATGTGAGACAGACATCATCTACAATTTAAAACAGAATTTTTAAAAATATATATAGTCAATATATCGTTAACCGTGAACGCAGTGCCATCCACAATTTTTTCTTGCTTTTATTACATTTCACTTAATGCGTGCAGTTGTGAGCTGGCACAGTGCCAACATTTTGTTTTGTTCAAAAATTTAAAAATATGCCCCATGCCGGGTCGATATTTGTCTGCCAACCGACTGCAGACGATTTTGAACATTATGCAAAATCAATGTGAGTGCAGAGTATGAAGTCCACTGCGTATACCATTTTGAATACAAATTGGCAAAGTGATAAATATTTCAGCAGTGCATCGTTTTTTTACGTCACATTGCAAATGTTTTCTTCTTTGTTTTAACGTTGTAGCATAAGAGATAAAGACTTTTTTCCACCGGAAATTTGACTTTGGATAGCTGCCAAAAGAGCAGCAAACCACCCATAAACCTAAAAATCGACATGTGGCATAAAGGCACCTTTATCTACAAGAATTCATCCCATGTATATCCCAACATGTGTCGCACGATGGCAGGGTAGACATTGAATATTTTTGTTCCTGATCAGGAGTATAAAGACATTTTTCCAGGAGTGTATGTAGCACATTTTCCATTATCAAGCTGAGAAGCCTCGAAGCTGAGCTCTTGATATAACTTTAAAACATGGCAGACATGAAAGGACTCAGTGATTTGGTCTTTAGGGACCAATGCTGTATGTTTTGAAATTCAAACTTGAATGGACGGATTCCATTAATGGTTTGTGGTTCCATTTATACTCACAATGCTCAATGCAAAATATATTATTTTATTAGTTCAAAGCTATCCTCATCCATCATTTTTAATAATATTGATCACATTTTTAGTTTCTCATCTACCAAACCACATAATAAGAAGGTCACAGTTCACTATAAGCACTGAAAAAATCTGGTAGATTTATTTTTACAAAAATCAGAAAAAATCCAAAATATAAGATCTTCTTATATTTTTACTTTAACACCAATTTAGAGGTACAATTTTAGTTCTGAAAAGATTGTAAATCTTTGAAAGTATCAGAAAATATAAAATATTACAATTTTTCACATTTTTCCAGGTTAGTTTTCAGAGAAACTTTATTATTATTTTTTATTGTTATTATATTTCATTATATTCTTTCAAAACCATCTATTGTGGCCACACAAGCTAGTTTTCAATGTTCATTTTTGAAAACTTGTAAATCAGCATTGAACGCATTGAGTTTTCTAGAATGAGTCATTTTTACTCTCTGTCAACTGTAGATGACGTTCACCTCATTCTAGAAAACTCAAATGCATTCAATGCAGATCTACAAGTTTTCAAAATTTTGGTTGAAAACTACCTTCCGCGGCGATATTTTTCCCATGCTTTTTTATCAACACAATTCTTCTTGAAATATTCAGCTTCTTCATACCACGATTTGCCAGGATTCGGGGCAGCCGTGCAAACCCTGTGTGATCATTGATTATTTCTGTTTGATTTTTCACAAAATTTATGTCAGCATAAAAATGTTATTTGTATTGGAGAGGTAACTTTTTTACAAACATTCTGGGAAATGAAACATTTGGTCATTGCATGATTGCACATGCCTTGACACATAGAATTTAAAAATATTCTGTATGGTATAATTGATATGAGGTGTCTAATTCTAAAAGTCGACAAGTCCACAAAATGCGATTTTGAGTAAATCACATTTTAAGTTTCATTTCCAATTCCAGGTCCATGGTGCGTGTCCAATAGGGCTCTCTCATGCTCAACATTAAGTTCCAAATGTTAACAATAAAGTGTCAAATTTTCAGTCCCTGCTCTCAACGTATATGTGAAAAACTGGGTATCTTTAAAATTTTACTCGGACAGAACAAAACTGTTTTGGGGAGGGAAATTGACTTGTCGACTTCTTGCACGCGACAACATTTTTGTTACCGCCCGCTTTGCGCCTGCTTTATGGGAAATTTATGGACTTGTCGACTTTCAGAAATAGGCGTCCATGATGGACTTATTTATCACATTTCTTACATTTTTTTCAACAAAAA
The DNA here is from genome assembly GCA_964036195.1 of Sphaerolaimus hirsutus. Lineage (NCBI taxonomy): Eukaryota > Metazoa > Nematoda > Chromadorea > Monhysterida > Sphaerolaimidae > Sphaerolaimus > Sphaerolaimus hirsutus. Next base: position 28,568,258 of record OZ038453.1, on the reverse strand, counting down.
TGCTGCGGAAGGTGGACTTGTCAACTTTTAGCCCAAAACTAAGTGCACTTGTCGACTTCTTGCCCAATTTTTTTTGCATTTTTCCCAAAAATGTCATATTTGGCACTTTGCCATATGGGCATGTGAGGTCAAAAAATTTATGGAAAATAATGAAAAATGTGCAGAAGTAGCCCCAGATGACGTTTCCGGGCCTAACTCAAAATTTTCATATTTTGGACTTGTCGACTTTTAGAATTGGACGCCTCATATATAGGGATACATAAATAACTTTTTGACTGTATTGATTGTGAAAAAGCAACCTTCACAGTAATAAATACCAATTTTTGATGTGCTCATATGATGAAAACCCACAACCCACTTAGCGTATGTGTTACAATGGTGTCCATTATGTATGTATTGTTTAGCTGCGCAGGTACACGTCAATCCAGTGATGTCCTGTGGTCTGTGGCCCCCATTGACACAAGTCGCATCCACCAATCGCACTTTAGCCAGTTTAGAATAATCACAACCACTTGCACGAACAGTCAAATTTAGCTCTTTCATACAAAAAGGGTCTTTTTTGCATAGTAGTGTGCAGTAGAACCTGTGTCAATTAGGACTGTAATGTAAGGTATTATTGGGGCAAATTGATGGGTTTGTTTGTCTGCATGAGTACATCTGTGCGTGTGAAACGGGAATATAGCATATTACCTAAAAATACCCCTATGGGGGTTTATTATTTTGCCAGCGAAATTTGAGGGGGGGTGAATTCGAGGGGGTCTATTCGAGGGTTTTTTCATCATTTCGTTAGAAATTTTGGTAAGGATTGTAATCTGGTGGAACATTTAAATGAGAAATCAGGTACCTCATTTTTCACAACAATCTCACAGGGAAACGTGCAGCCAAATATGGCCGCCATTTGTTGTGGTGGTGCCCACAACATTTTCCTACATATATGCCAAGTGGTACCCCATGGCACCCCTCTGTTCTGCTGCTACAGATTGATGAAGATTTTTTGCCAATTTTTTCCCGGAAAATATAAATGAGAATTTTCAAAAAACCACACAAAATATAGCTGTGTGGTGAAGTGTGCAGCCATTTTTTGGTGTGGTGACAACACAAGTGTTGGTGCTTTTTCAAAAAATTAAAAGTCCTTGTGGCTTGCCCAAAGCCATCTTTTGACCCACTGGTAAGTAGGGGGTATACTTTGACCCCCTGCCCACCCTCCACACAAAAATTACCCCCATTATACAGACATGTGCCATGGAGCCATGTCAACAATGATTTCAAACTTTGTGATTACTTAAATTGTGGTTGTGATTAAAAAACTGTGATTTTTGATTTTCTGGACATGACCTCTTTATTTGTCTGGCCCACTCACACTAGATACAGGACACATTGCCCATTGGCCCATAGGTTTTCATCAGATAATTAGTGCCCACGTTGAAGGGGCACAAGTATTTTGTAATTTACATCACAACACTGCAGGTGCTGGACACGCTGTCACGCAAGTGCCATCTTTACACAGGGCTGTTTTTATTGTTCGCTATAAAAAATACTTAAGTGCAAAAACGGGGCCCAGGAGCAGCCATATGTTGCCCCTGACACTGAGCGAGCCAATTCTGGCCCCCATGTGCTCCATGAATAGCTTGGGATAGTGGATTGTCCACTTTTTCAAACCTATGTTTTTCTCAAAAAAATTTTTGGATTTGATCAACAACACCATCATTGTGTGGGGCTTCTGGGGGTTCTGAGGGGGTAGAAAAGTTGAACATACTTACAATCTACCAATGTTAACAAAACTTTTTGGTCTCAAATGTCCAGACAAAAATATATTAAAAATATAAATTTCTTCAGGAACAAAAATTTGTATGAATTCTCATTTATATTTTCCAGAAAAAATGTGGAAAAAAATTGATTTCTGCACCAAGGGTGGCCTGAGGGGGGTGCTCCCTAGGGTATATATAGTAAATACTTGGGGGCCCCCTTGCACAAGATGAGAGACTAACAGGTTGCATGTGGGATTTGTAAAATACAATAAAGTGATTTTCTCATTTATATTTTCCACCAGTTTAGTAAAGAGTAGGCATTTTCATACCCAAAACAGGTAATAAATGCGTCCAAAAAGGGTATATTTGAACATAAAAACATCGATTGCTACACAAACAGATATATGTGTAGCTGCGATAGAAAAATAAGCAGTAAAAAATACGTCATGTAAACAGGGTGCACGCCAGGTCCGCCACCCAAATTCTGAGTTGGTGCCGGACGCCATATCTCCAGTTGTAGTGGGGGGATTTATTCAAAATTTTGAGGGCATATACTCGAAACCCACCCACTACTATATACCGGCTGGGGCAGGTCGGCGACCCACCTGAGTGTGGGTCGCTGTATACATGAATATTTTTTTTGAAAAAATCGCTGTCCACGCGAGGTCCGCCACCCCTTGTTTTTCTGATAAAACGGGCTGCCAAACTAAAACTGTTGGGGGAATTGATCGAAATTTTCAGGGGGTGTACACGACACCCCCCCACTACTTTTCACGGAAGGTTGAGCCCCCTGGCGACCCCCCTGTAAGTGGACCGCTGGAAAATAAAATGATATTTTTGAGAATTCGCTGTCCAGGTTTGGCACTGGACAGCAAAAATAAAAATTACATTAGAATGTCCCTTGGAGGACAATGTATACCACTGTAAAAAGTGTGTATTCAAAAAGCAAATTATTAAACGAAAATTTGATCTGTTTTTGAAAGTGTATTTGACACCCATACACAAGTTCCAGATTGAATTTCTATTTAAGTCAAATCTTTAATACACACTGTTAAAGCTGGTTTACGATGCCTTCTAGGAGATTATTTAAGGTAAAAATTCGCGTAAACAACATTACCCCAAAAATCAACCATGGAGGAGATTTGATGGGAGTCAACACAAACGCTGTCCCACAAGGCAAATTTTGTTCCTGGAATGATGTCATCGATGACATCATGACGGTGACCCCATCAAATCTCCTCCATGGTTGATTTTTGGGGTGATGTTGTTTACGCGAATTTTTACCTTAAATCATCTCCTAGAAGGCATCGTAAACCAGCTTTTAAAGTGTGTATTAAATATTTGACTTAAATCCAAATTTAATCTGGAACTTGTGTATGGGTGTCAAATACTCTTTCAAACCAGATCAAATTTTCATTTTAAAATTTGCTTTTTGAGTACACACTTTTTACAGTGGTATACATTGTCCTCCAAGGGACATTCTAATCTAATTTTTATTTTTGCTGTCCAGTGCCAAACCTGGACAGTGAATTCTCAAAAATATCATTTTATTTTCCAGCGGTCCACTCTCAATGGGGGTCGTCAGGGGGCTCAACCTTCCGTGAAAAGTAATTGGGGGTGTCGTGTACACCCCCTCAAAATTTCAATCAATTCCCCCCAACAGTTTTAGTTTGGCAGCCCGTTTTATCAAAAAAACAAGGGGTGGCGGACCTCGCGTGGACAGCGATTTTTTCAAAAAAACTATTCATGTATACGGCGACCCACACTCAGGTGGGTCGCCGACCTGCCCCAGCCGGTATATAGTGGTGGGTGGGTTTCGAGTATATGCCCTCAAAATTTCGAATAAATCCCCCCACTACAACTGGAGATATAGCGTCCGGCACCGACTCAGAATTTGGGTGGCGGACCTGGCGTGCACCCTGTTTACATTGCATACATGATGTACATCCTTCTGGAAGGGGTTATTTCGAAGGGGGTGTGTGTTATTTCCCCAGCCCATTTTGAGTGGGGGGGGGGTTAATTCAAGGGCGGTTAATTCAAGGGGGGATTAATTCGAGGTAATACTGTATGCGAAACCGGCTTATGTGCAAAACAGTGCACCCTCATTCTGCATTACCTGGACCACAAAACGCAGCTTTTGTCATGTACGCTATCTTTACGCTCAATTGGGAGGGTGGGGTATTTGAGAGGATTTTATTCATTCAATGTCCTTTTTGGGGGATGGGGGTATTTCGGGAAAATGCGGTATCTCAAAATAAATGTGAAAAGCAAACTAACGTAAGAAAGCGAAAAGGTGTCCGTCTTTTTTTCATTTCCCGCAGTTTTCCTCCAAATGGCTTTCCAACAATATAATCCAACTCAATCCATGCTTTTCTGAACGCAGGCATCGCGCTACATTTGAATTTCATTGGGTATGCCATTCCTAGTGCAATTACGTCTCTTTTGTAACTTTCACCTGAATTGTTTAAAGAAAATAACAGTGTAAAAGCATGGTTATTTATCAAAGAAGTGTCAGTTTCAGACGGGGTCCATTGTTTTTAAAACATATTTACATTTAATCAAAAAGTATGTATACTCAAGTACTGTGTAAATACATTTACATATACTTTTAAAAAGTACCTGTAATTACTTTTTGAAAGTACTTGAGTACCGAAAACGTATTTCAAATAGGCTTTGATATAGGCTTCTTCAAGTCATAGATGGGAAAAAGGAGAAAAGTGCCAAAAATAGCTTTAAAAAGGCAAATAACACATGAACTAGTGAATTTGAAGGTAAAAAATAAGCAAAGAGATACAAAAATAGTGATTTTGAGCGAAAACTGGGGCAAAATTCGTGAAAATACTCACCTTACATTTTCTGGTGGAAAAGTAATTGACTCATGTATACTCATGAGTAAATGTGAAAAATTTATACTTTACATTTTCTGTACTCAGGGGGTGAGTAAAAAATACATACTTTATGTTGACGTATACTTTTAAAAATGTTCATTACTTTTAACAACTCTGGGGTCTATTTTTTTCACCAAACATTTATTGAACTCTCAGTAGTTATGTATTGTTTGTAACATATGAAGACATAGAAAAATGCAACAATAACCACCATGTATAACAGTCTATAGGCTTATGAAAGTATGTAGATGATATAAACTATGTTCTAATGTAATCTCGGATGACATTTCACCACACTTATTGACATTGACACTTATCTATAGGAAACACTACATCATGACGTCATCACTTTTGCCAAATTTGTTGATTTTTGCAGATTTTGACTTGTTCCCGCGTGAAAAAATAATAATAATAAGCCCATGAATTTTATGAAAAAAATGCAAATAAATATTTTTCAGATGGTAACTGAAAAGTTTCAGTGAATATCGCGTTTTTTGCTTTTACTTCAAAATAGTATGGCCAGTCAGCGTACATGCCAACATTTTTTATTTTATTTTTACAAAATGTTGATGCATATGTTTTCCATTGGCCATCTGCCAGCTGAAGACATAACTAAAATTTGTTTGTATCGTGTCTGCTGACTATAATAACCCAATCATTGTATTTTAATGTGTGTTCTGCATCACACAAATGCAACATTGAATGCCATGTAAAAGTGTCCAATGTAAGTTTATGTAGATGGTATATATAAACCTTGTTCTAACATAACACAATCATTGTTTTTAACATGTGTTCTTCATTACGCAGATCACAACTGCAGTTTTTGGCATACCATTCTATTGACTGATTTTGAATATGGGTATTGCTAGGGGGGTGGATGGGTTTTTAATTCATAGTGACCATTTTGATGGGAGTATTTTGAGGGGAGGGGGTATTTTTAGAAAAATAACCAAAGTAATAATTTGCATATTAGTGGTTGATGCTTTATCTATAAATGAAGGACAATCATTCTACTGTATGTTCTGCCAAGATAGCCACATCTCCTTGGCTTGTAGAGTTCTGTAATTCTGTGATTACACTTTTTCAGATGGGCTACAGTAGATTACAGATGGCTATTTTTAGGCTCTAATAAAATACCCATGTTCTGGGCACAAACTTTTGCTATAAACCTGAGGAAAAAACAGGTAAGGAAAAAGTTTCATCCTAATCAACAACCTAAACTACACTTAAAATTGCATACTCATGGACTTTTCACACTGTACACATAGTTTTATTCAATATATCATACAAACAAAGCCATTTTGGCCATGTTTCCTAGTTTTTTTTGTGCAAGTTTGATTCAAAATTCATCTTCACAACTCAATTTTGCACAACAATTGAATATAAATATTTCTTCTAAATATAACCAACTTCTGAACCAGGGGCAGACACCACTGGGCCTTGGTCGATTTGCTGGCAGCTGCGCCGGCAGTGAGGCAAAGATGACCAGTGCCAGCCACGTGGGCAGCACCATGGAGCACATTTTGCAGGAGTGTTGAGGAAATCTACAAATTTTCTTGCTTATGTATCTATTCTCAGATTGTGATGTTTATATATGTGATGGAACCATCCACATATTCTACAGCTGCCTGTTTTATGACACAATGGTAATTTTAATGTCTTTAAAATGATTCATTTACATGCAAACTAGGTGTGATTTTCGCAATGAATGTTAATTTTATATAAAAAATTTAAAAAATTAGTAATAAATATTATCCAAATGTGAATATTTTTGTATTTTCCTATTTTTTCCTTTGCAGAAGCTCATTTCCACATGTTAAATAGGCAATTTGTATCTATTTTATCTAAAATGTCAGATCGCATGCAAATCAGCAGTGATCATTCTGGATGACAAGACAAAATGCTATAAAAATCTGATATATGTATTATGCATAGACTATTGTACTTCAAATATTTTTTAGTAGATGAATACATTAAAAGAAACTGATTTTCATTTGTGTTGGTCATTTTTGTGAGCTGAAATGATCCATTTATTTACCATTTCTTCTAATAGAAGAGCTCTGTTTTTTATCAACTTTTTCAACATTATTTTGGAGGTGATGTTTTATTGGAGATTGTCATTCTATTTATTCACACAGTTGAAAGTGTTTTTTATTTGGTGAATTTTTTCATGAAACTAGAGTATCAATTTGAGACTAAACATTTATTAGAGTTAGCAGTGACTTCCAGTGATAAAAGTGATCCTAGGCATACAGCATTGAATTAACAAAAAGTTCATCTAGTGATATGTGTGTGATCCTTTTTCCCATTTCATTGTTTAAATAGTTGATAGCTGAGCCCCACAAGGCATCAGGAGCAACCCGAGCAGCCAATGAACCAGCAACCACCAACCAGCTCTACCAACTGGTGCTGCGACCACACGAGCAGTTCGGTGGACCACCTGACCAGTACCAGCAGGCAGGCTGTCCGCGCTGGAAACGCGCAGGGTTTCCAGTGCGTTTATTCTTAAAGCGACTGCCAAATTGCAATCGCTTTAAGCATGTGCCACTAACGTGTTTGCGGGGGGGAAACACGTTAAGACGCGTGGTTCCCGCCGCGGTCGCGCAGCGCATGTGCCACTGCGCGCTTGCCGGGGGGAGACGCTTTAAGAGCACGCGTAGACAGGCATTAGAATTGCGCTGTCAAAAAACCACTGCGCGCTTGCACCCCCGGAAACCCTTTAACGATGTTGTGATAATTTCAGTGCACACAATAGTTTACTAACAGAAGTGAACTCAAATTGGGTGCTCTTTTTATCACCTTTGAATGTATTTGGGTTTACCACAATGAGTTATTCTTAATCTTCGTCAACTGTAGTTGACAGACACCTCATTCTAGTAAACTGAAATGCATTCAAAGCCGATCTATGAGTTTACAAAATCTGAGTTTACTGGAAGTAAACTAGTGCAAGTGAAAAGCTACGTTAGAGTCTCGCTATGTGATAAATCGATACCTCAATTAGGCAAATGAGAATTGGGCCTTGCCAGCAGTGCGGCGACGCAGCAGCAACTTTGTATTTTTTTGCCACCGCGGCATATCAAAGCATTCATAACTGCACCATTGCGAAGTGAAATCATTTTGTTGTATATTTTACATGCATGAATTGTACCTGTGTAAATGATACACCCGAGTCTCACCCGATACATTGATATATCAATAATTAAAATAATAATTGGACGTTGCCCGCGTGCAGCGAGCCACTGTTTTCACAGTGTAAAAATTTTTACACAATGTAATTGCATGAATTTATTCTTTGAATTATAGTAGCATTCCATGCAAAGCCTTTGATCAGTTGATTTGATTTGATAAGTACATCGATTTTTTTATTATTGTGTCACACTTAGGGTGTCAACAAAAACTTTTTGGCGGAAAACGGAAACGGAAACGGAAAATTTTTGGCACTTGCCAGAAAACGGAAACGGAAACGGAAAAATTTTGGCACTTGCCGGAAAACGGAAAACGGAAAAATAAAAGGCCGGAAAACGGAAACGGAAACGGAAAAATTTGCTGAAAGTATGCCGGAAACGGAAAAAATTTGCTGAAATTATGCAAGAAACGGAAAAAATTTGCTGAAATTTTGCCGGAAACGGAAGAAAATTTGCTGAAATTTATCTGGAAATAAAATTTTTAGCAGAAATCTCACTAGAAATATAAAAAATTCACATAATTGAGAACCTGCATGCATGTTTACCAGTTTGGCTACAACAGAAAACATAAAATTGAGCTAGAAAGTGGAAAAAAGTTGGAAAAAAAGACAATTGAACCGGAAAATTGAAAAAAGCCGGAAAAACTGAAAATTTGGCCGGAAAACGGAAAATGAGCCAGAAAAACGGAAACGGAAACGGAAAAAAAATGTAGCAGCCGGAAAACGGAAACGGAAACGGAAAAAAATTTGCCTGCGGAAAGCGGAAACGGAAAACGGAAAACGGAAAGTTGACACCCTAGTCACACAGTGTGACTCACACTTGAGATTTGATACTTTGATCATTCACAGGGAAAAGTACCTTGCTGACAACTCGCTGCCAGTTCACTTGCCGAGCAGCTCAAATCAGGCCTAGCTCGCTGACAATTTCTTTGCACCTCACTGCCAGCTTGCTGACATGTTCTTTTCATGCTGTAATGTGTTTATAAAATATGTGCTTTCAGCAAGCTGACAGCTCGCTGCCAACTACAGTGCAGCCTTTTACAGCTAGCTGCCAGCTCGCTGCCACATGCTGACAACTCGCTGCCAGCTCGCTGCCGCACGCTGACAGCTCGCTGCCAAGTGTAAACAACTGCTTGTCAGCGTGTTGTCTCCTAGCTGGCAGCGAGTTGTCAGTAAGGTACTTTTCCCTGTATTATTTGTGGCGCAGAATCTACGTGACTGATCAGTATTGGATTTGTCCTAAACTTAGAATGTTCCCAGTGTGCACTAGGGTTGGGAATTTCATGGTGGTTGGTTTGGGTATCAACTCTAGGTTTCTCAAAATTTTCGGTTCTGGTATTGGTTCTGATTCGGTTCTTTTGGTTCCAAAATTTTAGTTCAGTGTAACAAAATTATAGGGTATCAGGTCAAAAAAGCTTGGAAAAAATATGTGTGGATTTTGTGAAACCTTGGTTCGATTTGGGTCGGTTTGGGTCAGTTCGGGTTCACAACCCGCATGGGATCAAAGCGTCCAAGCCGCAACAAATTGACAGAGCTGGGCTGCAGCTAATGATAGCAAACCCCCTTGGAAAAAAAGGTATCTGAATTTATCAGTGTTTTTTTTCCAAAATGACGTTTCAAATTTGAATTTTACCCAAAGTTAGTGTTAGAATTTTCTAATTTAATTTTGAAATTTTTGAATATTTTTTTACTTTACAAATTTTCAATTTTTTTTGTCACTTTTTGGATAAAGATATAGAGATTTTGTCACAGATTTGGATACAAAACATAAGATTAGAATACAAAACAAAACTTAATTTCAATTTGCTTGACAATTGACACTTTACTGTACACTTTGCATAAAATTTTACATGACATTTGACATAACAGGTGCCACTCCCAGACCCTGTAAAGGACCCTGTAATCCAAATTTTTGTAAAATTTCGCAATCGTTCTATAAACAGTTTTATACAATTTTACAAAATTTCAAATTTTTATACAATTTTATTTTTGCTTAGCAATTTTCTTCATTTTATTATTTTTATTCTTAAATTTCCCATTTTATTTTTTTTCTCTGAGATTTTGCCAACCCTGCTTTTAAATACATATTTATGTTTTAAAGGCTGTCACTGCATACTTATTTTGCTTCTTTCCAACAAAAAAATCCATGTGAATATAATATTTTCAGTTAAGTTTAGTTTGAATTTTCAAAAAAAATTTGCCATCATTAGCTGCAGCTAAGTGGTGAAATTCACAATAGTGGGGACTGCACATGTTGTTTTATCCATTCAGTCAAAAGTACAGGGTTGCTCAGCAATTGGTTTATCATGTTTGTGTTATTTATGTTAAAATAATGAGAATTTTTTCCAAAAAATGATCTAGCACTGAATGATTATTGAGTGCTTGTAACTGAATAAATTGTGTTTTATGGTACCACCAAAATGTGAAGTATTATAAAGCATATACAATATCATGACAATCTCAGTTATTTGTATTTGTTTTCATTTGACAGACAAGTGTCGAATTGATTTGAGCCACCCTGTATTCCCTCTGCTGAATGTGCATGGGGCAAGGAAACGGGTAATCACTGTCAAAAAATAATGTTTTGGTACACTCAGCAGACCGCAAAGTATGTGCAGAATCCTACCATAATTTACTGAATAAAATATTGTGATAATTTTTGTAATATGTCATTCCATGATAAAAGGAAATATTATGATGAAAAAACTGTACAAGTTTAAGTTCATTATTCAGATGTGTTATGGTAGTTTTCTATAGTAAGTGTGCTGTCCGCAGAGTGTAATTGGTTTTTCACATAAAAAAATCGAGGGCTATTTTCATTTACTTAGAGGAAAATCAATTAAATAGTGTCAGAAAAATCAGTGCCTATCAGTGGCAACATGAAATGTCAATTTAAAATGCCATGGGAACTCGATTTTGAATATTTTACATCATAACTATTTACAATAATAATACTGATCAGACTGCATGCTTTACATTACTATGGAATGCCTACAACAGAATGGCAGGTATTGGCATATTTATGCCATCATAAAACGATAGAACGGCAACTTCAATTCACACAACGCGCTTCCCAGCACGTTTATATCTTCTTAAAGTGCTTGCAATCATGGAAACCCTTTAACAGAGAGTTTCCAGAGTGGCAAACACTTTTACACGCGTGCGCCTGCGCGTCGATAATTAGGGAGTCGCTTTAGCGACGTGTTTATGCATGCTTGCACCTGTGCGCATGCATGAGCCCAGCGCGCTTGTGTGTTGGGAAACCCTTTAAGGCAGCGCGTAACACGTTTATGGCTTAAAGGGTTTCCGCCGCGGCCAGCCTGCCAGCAGGCACTGACAGCCTGTTGACACTCTGTTTGATTGTAAACAGGTGACCAGGTGGTGAGTTTAGAGAAAGATACCTCCACATTGGGAGATGCCACTGCCTCATAGTGATGCCACTTTTCAAGTGATGCCACCTTATCTGGTGATGTAAACACATTAGTGTGTTTACAATTCAATTCAGTTTCAACTTTGTTTTCAAATCTCAAATCAAAATTTTCAACAAAAAAAATCATTTTCAAAATTTTCAAAGAAAAGAAATACCACTGCCTCAAAGTGATGCCACTGCCTAAAAGTGATGCCACTGTTAAAGTGATGCCACCTTGTCAGGTGATGTAAACACATTGAGCTTTGCAATTGAAATATCACTGTTGTGTGATTGCCCAGTGAGGCATATTTCAGCATAGTCTGACAAGCTCTGCATGAGCTGGCATCTATTGAGATGGCCAATGAACAGGGTGAAGGCCCTGCATATCACACTAGCTCACAAGGTGAGAATCCAATGAGTAATAGTGCCACAGAAAGCAGTGCCACAAGGCACAATACTGAGGCACCAGCAGTGAGTGCTGCTAGAAGCAACAATGGCCAGGTAGATATGGTCAAGTGCATGTGCACTTTCATAGAAAACATGATGGAAAAGCAAAATAAGATGATGCAAATGTTGACAGAAAAACTGTGCAGCAATCAGTCAAGTGGCACACCTGTGACAAATCCCACTGACTTGACAGGTGACACAGGGTACACACCTGACCAAAGGCATTTGTGGATGCCACTATTGAATGACAAATTTTCCACATTTGATGGGGAGGATGCCCTGAAATTCAAACTGTGGATGGGTGACTGGGGATGGGAGCACCTGATGAATTTTCAGTCATCCATGTGCGCAAATGCCTGAGTGGCAGGGCTCTGTGCCAATTTGAACATCTACCTGATGAAGACAGACAGACTTTTGAACAAGTATGTGCATTTTTGGAATTGCAGTATGGTGATCACTTTGCCACACAAAATGCAATGAACAAGTTGATCACAACTAAACAGTCTGCACAGGAGCATGTCCATGATTACAGCTTGCTAGTGGAAAGTTTGGTGCGCCAGGCACTACCTGACACAAATAACACAGCGCTGAAAGTGCAGTTGAAGCACTATTTCATGGGTGGCTTGTAAACACCTTCCCGGTCATGTCCGGACACCCTTTTTTGGTGTCCCACAGCAGGTCTGGCACCTGCTGATTTCTGAGTTGTGGGAGCGGTATAAATCTAAAATTTTGGGGATGTGTTACCAACACCACTCCCCTACTATACACTATTCAATTATGTGACATTAACATGAAAAATTTCTCAAAAATTCGCTTATTCTCCAAATAAAACACCACTCCCCAATAGGTGGATGACAAAAAATTCACTTTTTGGAACTTTTTTATTAGACACTTGAAGAGATGGTTAACAATACTTTAAAGGGAAGGGTTTGATGTTTAAAGTTATGAAAAGAACCATACCTCTAAATTGCATGCATTGTCAAATTTACTTGGGGGGAATCTCAAATTGTAAATTTTGCAAATTTTTGTTCCTGCAATGATGTCATTATGATGTCATAAAATTGGCCCTAAGTAAATTTTGCAATGCAGGAGTTTGAGAGGTATGGTTCTTTACATAACTTGAAACATCAAACCCCACCCTTTAAAGTATTGTAAACCATCTCTTCAGGTGTCTAATAAAAAAGTTCCAAAAAGTGAATTTTTTGTCATCCATCTATTGGGGAGTGGTGTTTTTGTGGAGAATAAGCAAATTTTTAAGAATTTTTTCTCCTTAATCTCACTTTAATGAATAGTGTATAGTAGGGGAGTGGTGTTGGTAACACATCCCCAAAATTTGAGATTTATACCACTCTCACAGCTCAGAAATCAGTGGGTGCCGGACCTGCTGTGGGACACCAAAAAATCCAAAAAAAAATTTGCACTTAGGGTGACCCACCCTGAGAGGAATTGTCGCAACCCCCCCAATTCATGCGAGGTAGAGGGGGGTTGCGCCAATATCTCCCCCAAGTTTCAGCCTCTGGGGCACCCTAGAACTGGGGATAGGAAGTAAGAAGTAAAATCAAAAAATGGGTGCCGGACGTGACCGGGAAGGTGTTTACAACAAGTCCATGCAGAATGCATTGTATGCACTGCCAACCTATGAGTTAATGACATTCAAAGAGTTGGTTAAAAATGGTGAAAGGCTGGAATTTGCTGAAAAGCGTGTGAAAGTGCATGCACCAAATGCACAGAAATATTGTGCCATGCATGGCACTTATACACATTCCACTGAGGAGTGTGACATTACTGCCAGCCAGGCAAAGATAATTGCAAGTGACAAGCTGGCAAGGCAAAATGGCAGACCTGGAGCAAATTGCTTCAACAGGTTCAAACAGTGGAATGCTAATCGCTTTCCACCCAAGGTGCAGCAGCATGCTGCAGGTGCTGAAAACAAACAAATGTACCAGAAAAAGTGGTGCAATGTCCACAAGTCTGTCACACATGACACACAGGACTGCTGGATGTCCAAAAGGGACAATTTCAACAAGCACCCTGTGAAAAAGGAATGGACAACGTCCAAGGTGCACAATATTGATTGTGACCAGGAGGGTGAACCTCCCAATGCTGTGAATTGGGTGCAGCATGTGGCACAGCCACAAAAAGTGCAAATGAAGCCAAAAACTGGCTCAAAGGTCAATCAGCCATGTGCCTTTTTGAATGGCACACAATTTGACACCTGTCGCCCAGACAGTGGTGCTGATGTGACGGTGGTGACTGAAAATGTGGTGAAAAGGCTTGGCTTGATGCCAAGGCCTACCAAGCACAAACTGCTTGCAGCAAATCAGACACCAATTGAAACAAAGGGATGCGTAGACATCCAAATTGACTATGCAGGTGGCACAGCCATGCATACATGTCAGATTTCAAATGAAAATGACTATGATGTCTTGTTGGGACAAGATGTGATGCCAAAATTGGGCATTTACATGAGAGCTGCAGATGGCATTAACCTTTTGCCAGAGGCCAAAAATGTGCCTGTCACAAATGACATTCAAAGGCAGTTGATCAAACACTGCAAATTGGACAGTGATGATCAGTCAGCACTGGTCATATTTTCTGACAAACAGGGCCAGCCAATACATGCTGCCCAGGTGCCACTGCACAAGAATGAGCCACCCAGTGAAGTCATAGGCATAGGCCATAGGCCAATGAGCCATAGACCAAGTGCAAAATTTGGACAAAAGTGAATGGGCAAAAATACTCAGCATTGGTGACTGCTCAGATGCAGAAAAATCCAAGTGAGTAGATGCACTGTTTGAGCTGTGTCATGCATTTAGCTCCATGTACAAAACAGATGCATGCCAAAATGTGGATGAAATTGGATGCACAGATGTTGTGATGAAGCCACCGAAGTCAGCGTCTTCTACCACCGAATCCGGCTGCTTCAAGACCGTAGTGAGAAACGGCCTTTAGAGTGGTTGATTTCCCGTTGTAGCCGAACGTCCACCTGTCGACAGCCAAGTTGAGTTTATTTCGTAGTTGTGTGTTGAAAAGGGGGTTCGAATTGTTTCAGGTACTTTATTTCGATCAGATACAGCGTGTTACAAAAGCGCAAGGCCTAGCGAGCTTCCTAGTCGAAGTTTCTATCGCTAGCTTATTTTGTTCACTTGGGGTGGGTCCGCAGACTGAAGTAAAAACTCTCAAAGTAGCTAAGACACGGAAATCACGTATAGAAAAACAGCTACAGTAATTTCCTAATACAAATGCACAAATAAGACATGAATGCAACAAATAAACACATCTAGCCGAAACAGTTGCCTTATACTGCGCGTGCATACATTCAAAAAATTATGGTAAAGAAATACCAGGTACAAATTGGGCTAATGGAAAAACTATTAATCTTGAGAGGCGCGAAGTCGGCAAACTCGGCCGATTTACTAATTTGTTCCAATTTGTCAGAAAACATTGACGCACATTGGAACTAATAAAATAGGGTTTGAAACTGTAAATAGTAGTGTAAATGTTCCTAATGACATAAATAGAGCAGGGTATATTCGATATAATAATAATAATCACTTCCTGGAAACGTATATTTCATAATTGGCAAATTGGGACTTATTCGAGGTAAATGGGTATATTAATTGAGCGGGGTCTATAATATATTCAGCTTGAGCAAAGTATTATAATTATTAAGTAAATATAAATATAAGTTGTGGACAGGGTTAAACAATTATGCCTACGCGAAGGGCTTCGTAAAACACGTACAGTAAATGCTAGTTGCATATAGGGCAATATTTCTCCATTAGGACGCTGGCCTAGATAATTACGCAGCACGTAAATAATTACAAGATTTGACTTTTGTAAACTTCAAGTAAACTATGCAAATGTATGTATAATAATGATCAGAAAATTACGGCGAGTTGAATGAGCCTAATTTTATATTAATACACCTAATAATAACATATTTGACCTTTTAACCTAAACATTCCACATAAACCTATCAATAACTTATAGAGCACTTTCCTAATCGAATATTCTCCATGGGTAAATAATATAGTGCAAGAAATACAATTTGATATTTTGCGTGGTAAATAAATATAGTACATGAAAAGTAAAATAGTGCAAATAAGTAAATATGCGAATATGAGCCTAATTATCAATTCTCTGTATTTCTTTATCCATCCATTTTGCCACGGTCAGCACACTCCGGGCGGAAGAGTTGCTGCACCCCGTTGTTGCAGCAACGTCACATGCTGGTGGTGGTAGGCGCCAAAGTGATGAGTGGCGTTTCCACAGTCGCCTCGGTGGTGAACGTGGTCGTGCGCGAAGTCGTGGGTGTGCGTGAAGTTGCAGGTCCGGTTGTTGGTGATGCCAACGCCGACCTAGCCTGATGATGAAGCAGGTAGTTGCCCGTGTCGCTTCCTGCGCGTTCGCGTGAGGTGAATTTGCGGATATCGGGCATGTGAACACTGTCTCTGTTCCTGGCTCTGACTTGTCCCTCATCAGCTGAACTTTCATCTGGCTGAACGTATGCTGATAGTGATTTTGCCATTCTGTCCTCTGTTTCTGCTCTTCTGGCAAATCTGACGGACTGTGTTGAATTGGATCTGGCTCTCCTTTTGATTGCTGGTCTCAACTCTGTCTTGCGCACTTTCCTTTGTGGATAATTGGTCTCTTTCTGAGTTGATTTCTTGATAGTATATCTGACGGCTCTGAAGCATAGCCATATGCATTTGAACGGGCACACTATGCATTTCCATATGCATGTGTATACGCATGGTGGGATCACTGGCTTTCCTGTGGCAATTCTCCAATTGTACCACAGGTATCCTGCAGCTACAATTCCGGCTATCAGGATTGTGATCCCCAGCAGCATTGCGATTGTGTTGATGATCACTTGAAAGGGTCCTTTCAGCATTCCTCCCATAAAGTTGGTGTACCCTTTTGATACTCCAGATATATAATGACCATATGCCTTGCCGATTCCTGCTGCTGTCTGTCCAATTCCAGCTCCAATGCCTTCTATTGAATTTCTGATCACTCTGGGATCCAATGACATATCTGCTGTGTAATCGATCAATTGGTTCTGCACATGCTCCAAATTCTGTAGTCTCTGAATCTGGCCTCTGACATCCATGAAATTAGTCGCTCTGTTGACAATGTTGGTGAACAGGTGAGGCGCATCAAACGTGAAGGCCTGCCACTGTCCCTTCCATGTCATTTCAATTGGCGTCTCTGTGACGTGCACCATTCCATGTGCGGACTTCCATTGTCCATGTTCATTTCTGTACAGGTGCGGTGTAGTGTGGCTGCAGTCCTCTTCTGGTGATTTCTCCACCAAGTCTCTGCTGCCTGGGCTCTTGAACCACAAGGGCCCGTCTTTGTCCAATCTCATTGGTGTGTACTTGTAGCATGTTTCTCCCACTTTTCCTGTCTGATAAATTATGTATGGCTGCACTTCCTTGCATTCCCAAAACATAATTGCTTCTCCAGCCCATTCTGCATGAACATCTTGTCTTCCCAGCATGGCTCGAATCCCCAGTGTTGGATCGATGCGGAAAAGCTGAGTCAACATGTCCAGCTGGTTCTTGCGAAGTTGACATAGCTGATGCCATACAATCGCAAATTGTGCCTGAGTCATTTCTCTGACCACATGTTGCAGGAATTGAAACTTGGAGTTTCTGTCGTCTAATCTGGCATACAATGTTCCACTGATTGTTGACTCTCTCGCCTCCACTATCTTTCCTGGCATTGCCCATTCCACAGGCACATCTTCTCTTCTGTCAAACTGGATGAATACACCTCCTTGATCGGTGTAGTATGTGTCTCCTGGAACACATTCTGAGCCAATTGGCCTCTTTGTCTTGTTGCTGTGGGAGTATGCTGCTTGCAATTTTGACACAATAATTGTCTGGCCAGATATCTCTGATTTGAATCTGCCAATTCTCTCATATGCACATTGATGCTTGAAGTTCTCTGTATCCCACACTGTGATTCCATAATTGTGGTCTCTGCAATGTCCCATCATGGCTCTGCACTGGCTGAAATCTTGCAAGTCGCTGATTACAGTCTTTCCATCGAGTGAAGCCACGGTTCCTTCTTCCATGTAGAAGTTACTGACGACATTTTCTTTGTCATGACAACACCATGAATATTCCACATTCAAGGTTTGATTGGTTGTCCACACTCTGGGCTCCATTTCCACCAAAGGTGTTCCTCTGAACATCTTGTGAATTCTTGCATAGTTACAGGCTACCACGCCAACTTGCTGGTATTTCTCAAAATTGCCTGTAATGCCTTTCGCTCCCCAGAAACTGGTGTGTGTGATGATTTCTTTGATTCTGATGTAGCATCTGTATGCTTTCTCTTTCTGTGGAATCTGTCTCTGTGCATAAAGTGTAACTTTCATTGCCTTGACAAAATTCCTTGGTGGGATATGGCACTGCACTTCTTCAGGAACTGTAAGCGCATGTCCATGCCTCCCACTGGTACAAATTTGATACTTCTGGCTTTGTGAGCTGATCACCTGTTCCACAGGATGATCTTTGATTGCATCCTTGAATCTCTCATAAGTCTGCATTTCTCTGACAGATTTTGGTGGCCATTCTGAAGGCAAAGGCGGCAATCCATGATGCGCTGCCAATGATGGTGGCCTTACTGTCGAGGTTTCTAGAACGTATGTTCTGGAAAATACTTCGCTGTAAGCCTTGCCGGCTTCTCTCAGCGTTGCTGACTCTGACATGCCTGTCAGCATCAACACCATGCACAGCATTCCAATCACCAGACTGCTGGTGGTTGCTGTGGTTTTCCCTGTTGCACTTCTCAGGACTCTATCTGATGCTGAGTTCCTCTGAGCAGGGTTTGGTACAGAATTTTTGTCTGAATTCTGATTTCTGACGTGTTTCTGGACAATTGCTGGGTCCAGTAAATCCACTTTGACTGTCACTGCTGTCTCTGGGATATCCATTGTCTTTGAATTGATTTCCAGCGGATACAATTGATTGAGTGGTCTGCTGACCACATTTCTGTTGGCAGTTCTGACTTTCGCTGAGCGAATCTGTCCATCTTTGCTGGATTCTAACTGCTCGATGCGACCCATCCTCCATGCACCTCTGGGCATGTTCTCTTCATAAATCAGCACAACTTCATTCACTTTGGGTTCTTGAGTCGCTGTCAATCTGCCATGTTTGTGTGTCACCTGAGTCCTTTCTCTCAAGCTCGGAATGTACTCTTGATGCCACAAGTCCCAGAACTTATCCAAAGTTTGCTGGGTTGTCTCCCAATATTTCTGCAGTTTCGCTGCGTTATCCATTCTGGGCACAAATTCTCCATCTTTGTCTGCGTCAAACTGTGGTGCTCCAATCTGACCTTCCCCTGTCAGGAAGTCTTTTGGCGTCAGCACTCTGAGGCTCTTCACATCACCATAGATGTAAGAGATTGGCCTGCTGTTGATCACTGCCTCGACTTCTGGCAGAAGTGTCAACAATTCTTGCAGGGTTAACATTCTGTGCCCCACAGCTGCCTTGAAATGTTTCTTGGTGATGCCCACCATTCTCTCATAGACTCCTCCCTGCCATGGTGCCATAGGAGTAGTCATGTTCCACTGAATTTGTTGCTGTGAGCAGTATGTCTGTACTGCTCCATTTTTGACCATTTCTGACCATTCCTTTCCAGTATTGATGGCCTTGTCAGTGCTTGTGCTGAGCACTTTCTCTGTCAATTTGAATTGCGTCGCATTGTCTGAAATCACTGCCTCAGGCTTTCCACGCCTGGCGATGAATCTCCTGACTGCATTCAGGAATTCCTGTGCTGTCATGTCCAGCACACTTTCCAGGTGAACTGCACGTGTCACCATACATGTGAACAAACAGATCCACATTTTCCTGTGATCTTTGTCCACTTTGTACCAAACTGGTCCCAAATAATCCAAGCCCGTGTACTGGAACGGTCTGGCTCTCTGAACTCTGGTTTCTGGTAAATCTGGCATTGGTGGAAGCTGGTACGGCTTCGCTCCCAATTTCTTACAGGTTGGGCAGGTTCTCGTCACATTGTAGATCACCCGTCTGCCCTGTGTAATCCAATACTTTTGTCTGATCGCTGCCAATGTATGTTGCACCCCTGCGTGCATCAACTTCTCATGCTGGTCTCTGACAATCAGCTGAGTCACTGTAGCCGTTGCTGGCAACAGTATGAGTGGCACTGTGACCTCCTGTGGGTCTGTATGCTCCATTCTGCCGTGGCACTTCAGGATTCCATCCTGATGCATTTGCACATTGAGCCATTTGATCAACTGCTGGTCTGCAGCTGCTTTCTTGCCATCCTGGCTGCCTTTGCTGTGGCCTGTTGCCAGAATCTCTGCCACTCCTTTGTAATGATTCTGTTGCGTCACTTTGATCCAATATTTCAACGCAATCTCTCTTTCTTCAATACTGATAATTCCCTGTGGTTTTATTGTACCACAGATACTTTCCATGATTTCTGACAATTCATTCTGACTGTCATTTCTGTTGCGCTTTTTGTGCATCTGTCGCACAAATCTCATCACGTATACTGTTGCATCCAGTAATTTCGTCAGTGATGAGAATCTCTGAATCTCAATTCCCAATGGGTTGCTTTGCTTGCTTTCATCAGCTTGCACATTGCTGGCATCTGGGTCACTGACCACTTGCTGTGTGGCGCCCAGGTAAATTGGACTGGCTTTTGGGAACTTGAGCTCTTCTTTCTTGATTTCTGCCATTACTTCTGGCGTGACTGGCTCCACTTTTGGCTCTGGCCATTCTCCAGTCATTAGCCATTCTGGCCCCTTCCACCACAGGTTACTGCCTTCCAACTCTGACATATTCATGCCTCTTGTGGCCATGTCAGCTGGGTTTTCCAGTCCTGCGATGTGTCTGATGTGTATGTTCTCTGTCTCACTCTGAATTTTCCTGATTTCATCCAATCTGTTCTTGACGAAACATGCCAGTGGCTTCGCTGTTGTCAGCCACTTCAGACAACAGGTTGAATCTGACCATACAACTGTTTGACTGAATTTGACGTCCTTGAGCTCTTTGTGAATAAACTTTGACATTCTGCTGCCGATCAACATTGCTAACAATTCCAGCCGTGGAATTGTCACTTCTGGTTTCTTTGGAGCGAGTCTCAATCTGGAGTACAGCAGGCTTGACGTGCCGCTGTCATTTTCTGTTTTCTGGCATATGTATGCCGCTGCGCTGTATGCCATTGCTGAGGCATCGACGAAAATGTGCAGTTGTGCATCTGCACCACTCTGATAATTCAAATTTCTGTTGAACTTGATCTGTCCAACTTTGAGCAACTCTGTCTCCAATTGCTGCCAAATTGCTGTCTGTTCCTCAGACAGGGGAGTATCCCATTCTTTGGCACTTGGTCCTGAATGCCATAACATCTGCAAAAATCTCTTTGCTGGCAGTAGGACAGGACCAACGAGTCCCATTGGATCAAAACATCCCGCAGTCACCTTTGCAACTGTCCTTTTCGTGGGAAGTTTGATTTTCTGGTCAGTTTCTGATAATTGTGATTGCTGGACTGTTTTTGGCGTTTTCAGCCACATCTGGTCGCTCTCTGTGTCCCATTTCATTCCTAGGACTGTTGTGACAATTTCCTTGGCTACATCTGACTCTGCCAATTGCCAAGTAAAGCTCTTATTATTGCTGTTCCATTCTCTCAGATTCATCTGTGCCTCTGTGAACAGCACTTTGGATTCCTGGTACAATTCGATTGCTTTCTGCTCTGTATCCACACTGAGGATCAAATTATCCACATACAGATTTTCATCGATCAATTTTGCATTTTCTGTGCCAGCTTGATTCAGGTGGTATCTGACTGTCAGCGCCAGCAGCGCTGGACTGCAGATTATACCAAATGGCACTCTGGCAAATCTGTAAATCTGAATGTTATCCTCCATGGATGGTTTCGTGGGATCCTTGTACCACAGAAATCTTGTCACATCTCTGTCACTGTCCTGCAGACTAATCTGCAGAAACGCTTTCTCTATGTCTGCGACCAGGGCGATTCCATGCAACCGGAATCGCATCAGCATCCCTACCAGCTGTGGTAGTATCACTGGACCGCGATACATGCACTCATTCAAGCTTGGCATGCCTGGCGGTTTTGCTGAGGCGTCATATACCTCTCTGACCTTTGTGGTAGTTTTCTCTGGCGTTATCACTGGTTGATGAGGCAATATATGGAACTTTCTGCCATCCATAATATCCTCTTGAACTTTCTCAATCACTCCTTGCTCCTCTTGTGCTTTCATGATTGCCTGAATTTTCTCCAGTAATTCTGGGTCTCTCTTGAGCCTGTTGGTGAGGTACCTGAACCTCTTGAACGCCATTGCTTTGTTATCTGGGAGTTCATGCAAATTTGGCTTGTACATGAACTTTACAGAGTACCGTCCATCTGGGTTTCTCTGTACACTCTCATTGAATTGCTTGATGGCCTCATCGTCCTCGACGAGGTCTGGCTGGTCCATTATGCCAATGGTATCCAGTCTGTCCATGTCTTTGACATTTGGTACAGGAGCAATTGACAACGGTGCTTCCTCGTACCACTTTTCTCTCTGAATTTGATGCACAATTGTGTTGACCACCACCGGATATGCGCCATCCGTGGTCCATTGATTTCTGTTGCTCGTCAGCTGCCCACCTCCCATCAGCAATCCCAATTCTGATGGAATGACATACAATCCTGACGGAAGTCTGGTGGTGCTGGTGTTTCTGGACATCAAGTCCCAGAAATAATTCAAGCCTACAATAATGTCTGGCTTGAACTTGCACTCTGTCCCTTTTTCCTTGGGAATTCTGTCTGCAAAATAACTCTCATCCGGGAAATACTTCTGCAGGTACTTTTCGTCCTGTTCTGATACAGGCACTTTGACTTGTTCTGTGGTCAACGTCGGGACCACATCTGCCACCATTTTCACTTTCTGGCCATTTCTGAGCCGCATTCTGAATTCCACTTGCTGTACTACTTTATAGTGCGGCTTTTCATTTCCGAATGTGTACACCTGGATGTGGTGTTCACCTGTACTCTTCAGATTGAGTTTCTTGGCCACTTTCTCTGACATGTACGTTCCCTGGGATCCTGTGTCCAAGAACGCTTGAATCTGTAGTGGTGGCTGTTCAGGCTCCATCTCTGTATCCATTTCTGAAGCCTCAATCACGGTTCTGGCTGTCATCAACATTGACATATTCCTGTTTACTGACAGGTTCACTGACGTATTTTGTTGCTTTGTATTTGGTTCTGTAACCACTGTGCTGGATATGGTTTCTGTCTCTACCATTTCTGGTCCAGCTTCTTCCACAGTGACACAATTCACTGTGGCCTTTCTCTGTTGGCTCTGTGCTGGTCGACCGGCCGTCGGCACAGACTTTCTGCCATTGTTTGCTGATTGCTGGCCATTCTGTTGACCATTTGCTCTGAACGCTGGAATTTGCCGTCCAGCGTTTCCATTGCCATTGTCACCAAATTTCTCTGGGCACACAGCAGTGTGGTGCCTATTGGACTTGCAATAGAAACAATTTCTCGTAAATTGACATTGATTCATGTAATGCCCTCTCTGCAGGCATCTCAGGCATCGCTCTGCCTTTGACAAAATCACTCTCCTTTCTCTGGCAGTTTTGAACTTTGGACACTTATCATTAAAGTGTAATTGCTGTGTGTCATTGCAGAACACACACGGCCTCCCAGGATTCATGAATCCAGCCTGTGGTGCACTCTGACCATTCTGGATCACAGACATGCTCCCTGTGCTGGTCCTAGGATTCTCTGGCCCTCTGAATCGATTCCCATTGCCTTGGAATCGATTATTGAATTGCTGTGCGCGGGGATTATTCCCGAATCCCTGGCGCGATTGCTGAACTGGTGCCTCAGTTTGCTGTGCGTGCTGTACAGCCTCACTGAGCGCTAGCTGCTTGCCAAACAGCTTTCTGAAATTTTCCACCGTCAAGGCTTCCTCAGTTCCCTGTTCCTTCTGGATTTCTCTGAGAACCTCGGGTGGCACTTTCTGTTGCAGCTGGCTCAACAGCATTGGATGTTCCACTGATTCGCCCAGTGACTCCAACTGCTGGAGCAGCCTTTCAATTGCATCAAACAAAATTCTCATATCCTGACAGGTATTCCTGGCCTGTCGCAGCTTCATGATATTACTCATCAGCGTGTTTCTGACCACAACTGGCTGATCATATCTCTTCTTGAGCATTGCAATTGCGGGTGCATAATTTTCTGCGGTCACACTCAGTCCACTGATCATGCCAAATGCTGAGCCTTTCAGCAAGCTCCTCAAGTATGAAAACTTGGAAATGTCCTCCAAATCTGTCCGATTGTGAATGTGGGATTCGAACATTTGCCACCATGATCGAAATTTGACAATTTCCCCAGTAAACTGTTCCACTTCCAGTTTCTGTAATTTGACGCTCTTTGCAGTGGTTGCATTGGTTGAACTGGCCCCCGGAGCAGCTCCCTGAGCTGTCAGAGCCATCTGGGCAGCCATCTGCTGTATGAATGCTGTATTGACTTCATACATGGTATTTCCGCTCTGTTGCTGGATCATGTCTTGCAACTCTTCGATGTACACATTCATGGCTACAACTTTCTGTGTCACCAAGTCTGACATATTTGCATATTCCTCATATGAGTCTTGGTATATCTTCTGTTCTTGTTCCATCTGGTCGGGTTCGTCAATGTCCTTGACGATGTCCCTCCATGCGTCAAATTGAGTTTTCACTGCATTCATTGCGCTTTCCAATTTTGCACCCTCCTGTTTGACAGATGCAATCACTCTTCTCATCTCTGTTCTCTTATCTTCCTTTGATGCTTCCGCAAATAGCTCCAGGTCATACTTGGCAAATTCTCTTGCCAATCTACTTTCCACCCTGTGCTTTGCTGGCCCCAGGGTCTTTCTGATGTGACCCGTTGGTGAAACCATTTTTGCTGATGAATTTTCCTTCACTGATTCTCTTTATAGTGCGTCGCCTGTGACGCTTGTGACGCTTCTCTGCGTCTTTCTGTGCAGTGCTCTGTGCACCACGGATTTGTTGTGCCACGCACAATACCAATGCAGTCCTACAGGCCCCTGACGTGTTCTCACGCGTTGACCTTTACTGCACTGGCACCAGGTGTGTTCCTAAAGCCCCTGACGTGATTGTTTACACGCGTTGACTTCAACACACCGGTCAAATCCACCTGGACAATAAACAATTTATTTGCCCAGCAGTGTGCGCCCAAAGGGGTCCGTAGGGGTCCGTACACACTCTTTCTGAGCGCTCTGGCGCTCTTTCTGGCACGCCTGTGTGCCTTGTGACCACGCCGGCCACTTGCTTTCCTGAGCGGCTCCTGTGCCGCTGTGCGCAGTGCTGCGCTTGCCGTGTCACCTGTGACACGTTTCTGTGCACTCTGGTGCACTTTCTGATTCTGGGCAGTGTTTCTGTACACTGCTCTGCAATTGCGCTTGTGCAATGCAGTATTCTGGCACTTTTGTGCTGTCTGATCTGATGGTACCGAGCAGGCACAGCGTGTATATTTGATGGGAGCTCCGCAAAGCCCCTACACGCTACCAAGTATCCTAATACTTGGTTTTCCAATCCACTCTCTGTCAGCTACAGCCCTTTGTACACTGATACCCCTACTTTTGCACTTCCGAGGTATGAGTCCACTCTTACCCAGTGGAGCGAGGGACCTCCGCGAATGCCCAAAAAACAGCCCTTTGACTAGCGTGGCTCTGTGGCGATCCTGTCTCCGTCAGGTCACCCTCCCTTGGCATAGGAAGGACGTGCGAGCGGTCACTGGCGTCCGGATGTCCGGGAGCGTCCAGCGAAAGTTTGACCACCGTCCGACAATGACTCCTTGTCAAATGCCGGTGCCGCCCAGCGTCTAGCACCTTGCCAGAACACTGGTGAAAGCTGCCTGAAATCCTGACAGGCTTGTCAGAACCCCAGTGTCCTCCGCGCGTGAGCGTAGAACCGCTCCCAGGATGTAGACAGGAGTGCCGTGACTTTGGCACAGTGCTGTCTGCAAATCAACAGCCAACGCTCAGCCAAGGCCAATTGATGTTCAGCAGGACTTTTGAAGTTCTGCCAACTGCCGCACAATGTCCGTTCCGGCTTGGTGATAGCACAATGTCATGCAATCACCCTGCTCGCTGCGCCATGTGATGAAGCCACCGAAGTCAGCGTCTTCTACCACCGAATCCGGCTGCTTCAAGACCGTAGTGAGAAACGGCCTTTAGAGTGGTTGATTTCCCGTTGTAGCCGAACGTCCACTTGTCGACAGCCAAGTTGAGTTTATTTCGTAGTTGTGTGTTGAAAAGGGGGTTCGAATTGTTTCAGGTACTTTATTTAGATCAGATACAGCGTGTTACAAAAGCGCAAGGCCTAGCGAGCTTCCTAGTCGAAGTTTCTATCGCTAGCTTATTTTGTTCACTTGGGGTGGGTCCGCAGACTGAAGTAAAAACTCTCAAAGTAGCTAAGACACGGAAATCACGTATAGAAAAACAGCTACAGTAATTTCCTAATACAAATGCACAAATAAGACATGAATGCAACAAATAAACACATCTAGCCGAAACAGTTGCCTTATACTGCGCGTGCATACATTCAAATAATTATGGTAAAGAAATACCAGGTACAAATTGGGCTAATGGAAAAACTATTAATCTTGAGAGGCGCGAAGTCGGCAAACTCGGCCGATTTACTAATTTGTTCCAATTTGTCAGAAAACATTGACGCACATTGGAACTAATAAAATAGGGTTTGAAACTGTAAATAGTAGTGTAAATGTTCCTAATGACATAAATAGAGCAGGGTATATTCGATATAATAATAATAATCACTTCCTGGAAACGTATATTTCATAATTGGCAAATTGGGACTTATTCGAGGTACATGGGTATATTAATTGAGCGGGGTCTATAATATATTCAGCTTGAGCAAAGTATTATAATTATTAAGTAAATATAAATATAAGTTGTGGACAGGGTTAAACAATTATGCCTACGCGAAGGGCTTCGTAAAACACGTACAGTAAATGCTAGTTGCATATAGGGCAATATTTCTCCATTAGGACGCTGGCCTAGATAATTACGCAGCACGTAAATAATTACAAGATTTGACTTTTGTAAACTTCAAGTAAACTATGCAAATGTATGTATAATAATGATCAGAAAATTACGGCGAGTTGAATGAGCCTAATTTTATATTAATACACCTAATAATAACATATTTGACCTTTTAACCTAAACATTCCACATAAACCTATCAATAACTTATAGAGCACTTTCCTAATCGAATATTCTCCATGGGTAAATAATATAGTGCAAGAAATACAATTTGATATTTTGCGTGGTAAATAAATATAGTACATGAAAAGTAAAATAGTGCAAATAAGTAAATATGCGAATATGAGCCTAATTATCAATTCTCTGTATTTCTTTATCCATCCATTTTGCCACGGTCAGCACAGATGTGGAGCATGAAATTGACACAGGTGACACCCTGCCATTCAGAGTTCCACCTAGATGCATTCCACTTAGACTGGGCCCAGAGGTAGTAAGATGCTCAAGGATTTGCTTGACCAAGGGTGCATTGTGCCATCAAATAGCAATTACAGCAGTGCTTTTGTGTTAGTGAAAAAGAAAGATGGCTCATGGAGATTCTGTGTGGATTTCCGCCAGTTGAATTTGAACACAAAGCGTGACAGCTATCCATTGCCTCGCATGGATGACATGCTGGATCTGTGGGCTGGGAGGAGATTCTTCTCCACCATGGATATAAAATGTGGATATTACAACATCCGCATCAAAAAGGAAGATCAGCATAAAACTGCATTAAATGCATTGGACCAATTGTTTGAATGGAAGCGCATGCCCTTCGGGCTTCACAGTGCTCTGGCTACTTTCCAAAGAGCCATCAACAACATGCTCATTGAACACAAAGGCTACTGCAGAGCCTACTTAGATGACATCATTGTGGCATCTACCACACTTGAGGAGCACAATGCTCACCTGAAGGCAGTGATTGCAACCACATGCAAAGCTGGATTGAGATTGAATCCACGCAAGTGCCATTTCCTGAAAAACAAAATTCAGTATTTAGGGCATGTGATTAGTGGTGATGGAATTCATGTGGATCCAGACAAAGCCACAGCCATTTAAAGTTACCCATTGCCGGCCACCAAAAAAGAAGGCATTTCATTCATGGGACTTGTCAGCTATATGTGACGCTTTCACCACAACCTGTCACATAGGTTGGCGCCATTGCGCAAATTTTTCCAAGCTGCTGAAAGCAGTAAGGCACAATTAAAATGGACACCTGAGTTGGAGAAATTATTCAGGCAAATTTGCACTGAGATGGGTGATCCAAGGGCATTAGCAATGCCTGTGCCAGGAAATGACTATGTGATTACCACTGACGCTAGTGCTGATGGACTAGGTGCTATGTTAGAGCAGAAAAATGAGCAAGGCAAGTTGCAGCCAATTGCTTTTGCTAGTCATGTGACTGCACCTGTGGAAAAGCACTATTGTGCCACGGAGTTGGAAGCGCATGCAGTTGTTTATGCATTTCAAACTTTCAGGCCATACATCACCGGAGAAAAAGTGGCAGTCTTTACTGATCACCACCCCCTGACACAGCTGTTTCAGAAAAATAGCCCATCGCATAGGCTCTACTGCTGGTGTCTTGTGTAACAGCAGTTTGATGTGAAATTGTGCTATAAGCCAGGAATAAAAAATTTAGTGGCTGATGCTCTTTCAAGGGCATCTGCTGGCACAATTCATGTTCGCATGGAGGAAAATGACTCCATTTACCAGCCAGAAGTCACACTTGATACAGTGTGCAACATCAACTTCATCAGTGTGTCACACATGTTAGCCAATTTGGCTACACCACAGGTAAGTGCTGTGAATAACATTGCATTAGCAAGTGACAAAGAGCGCAAAGACATGTTGCGCTGGCATCATGAAGGTTGCTGGGTCCAGTCGTCACAAAAAATCTGTGTAAACAGGGTCTTACACACTTGAAAACTTGGTTTATGGTGCCCTCTAGAGAAGTGTTGAAGCTTTCAAAGTGTGTAAAGAACATTCCCTTGAAAATGCCACCTGAAGAATTTTGTAGGGGTACGTGTGATGATGACATAATGACATCATAGCAGGAACAAAAATCTACTGACTTTCACACTATTGCATTTACCCCCTACAAAATTCATCAGGGGGGGCATTTTCAAGGGAAGGTTCTTTATGCACTTTGAAAGCTTCAATGCTTCTCTAGGGGGCACTGCAAACCAAGTGCATAAAAAACTCACAAAAAATCACTTTTTTTGTCTGCCACTCTGTGGGGGTGGAGTCAGGTTCAGTTGGGTGGTAGGGGAGGGTGTTGGCTACACCTTCCCAAAATTTGAGTATTCTAAGCCCCCTACAGCTGGAGTTATAGCATCCGCAGTGGGGGGGGGGGGTACCAGTGGGCGCCGAACTGTCGCGGACAGCGGAAATTGTGCAAATTTTTTTGTCATGTTCAGCGACCGACATGGTAGTGAGTTGCCAAAGTGCCCCTTGTTGGTGTATAGTAGGGGGTGTTAAGCCTAAATACCCCTTAAGTATCAGCTCCATATCTCGAACACAGCTGGAGATATGGCACTGGTAAAAAGAAAAAAAATTGGTGCCGAACCTGAGGCAACAGCTGTTTATATGTATCAATACTTTAATTGTGACTAGGGTGTCAAAAAAATTTTTTTACGGAAAACGGAAAACGGAGAGGTAAAAAATTTTCACTATACGGAAAACGGAAAATGGAAAGGTAAAAAAAAAATTCTGCCGGAAAACGGAAAACGGAAAGGTAAAAAAATTTCACTCAGCGGAAAACAGAAAACGGAAAGGCATTCTGCAACTATGGATCATGCCAGTAACTTCACTTGTAGTTCAAGCTTAACTGAACCAACAAAAAATCATCAAAAGGTAGCAAAAATACACTACAACAACAATAAAGTTGGAGTAGATGTGGGTCGACATGGGGCCCACAACCCGAAGACACAGTTGGGTGAGCAAGTTTATTGCACAGTGCTGAACTGAACATGCATCACAAAAGGTCACAGGTGGTGTGCACTTGAAACATATCAATTGCGGGTTTGGTAATAACCCCATCAACTCCTCAGGGGGGGGGTAACTGGATTATATGACCTCAGATAATCATAAAAAGGTAAGAGATACAACACAGTTTACAAGTTTCACATATACTCCGGTTACATAACACCTTGCACGCGTGGTTCCCGCTGGATGTGTGCCAATGATGGTTAACGCGTGCGAGTTTCATAAAAAGATAATTAAATTGATTGTTGTTATAATGTTATTCCTTAACATATTCACATCGATGATTTTTTTAAATCTTTTTATGGAAATCGCATGGTTCAATAATCATTGGCACGCTTCCAACTCGAGACATAAATCAGTGCGAGGGCAGAGTATCATGTACGCCGAGTATATCTGAAGTTACAAAAACCATTTGAACAATGTTTGCATGGGAAAACAGAAAAGCTTATACACAAGAGAGTTTCCTCAATCAAATGATCAAATTTCACATCTTGCATTGACAGCAGGTCTTTTATCCAACATCCATCAACTTGGACTTCTGCTGCACTTTCCTTGATGTGTTGCATGAGGGCTTGACCTCGGCAACATTTGCAGAATCAGCAGTCTTCCCAAATTGATAGGCAGGTGGTCGTAAGTTGATGTCGCAGGTTGACAAATCAGCCAAATCAGTTTGTGTGGTGATGTTGCGCAGACTGGCCAGGTAGTTGGGATTTCCAAGCAGAATTCAGCCATCAGCAGCAAACATCTTGACTCCAAGTTTTGTGAGCATGTCTCTCTCTTCACGTCTTTGTGAGCACGTCCAATACACATTTGGATACAGATAAAAATTATGAATGACACAAGAACCTGGTAGAAAAAACACCATAGTGGAAAAAGATAAATACAGATTGGAAAAATAATGCAAAAAGGCCAGCAAACTGAAAATCGAGCCAGAAAATGGAAAAATGGCCTGGAAAAATGGAAACGGAAAGGTAAAAAATTTTCAGTTGGTGGAAAATGGAAAATGGAAAGGTAAAAAATTTTCAGCTGCCGGAAAACGGAAAACAGAAAGGTAACAAAAATTTCAGCTGCCGGAAAACGGAAAACAGAAAGGTAAAAAATTTTCCTGCGGAAAGGCGGAAACGGAAAAC
Organism: Sphaerolaimus hirsutus; assembly: GCA_964036195.1. Lineage (NCBI taxonomy): Eukaryota > Metazoa > Nematoda > Chromadorea > Monhysterida > Sphaerolaimidae > Sphaerolaimus > Sphaerolaimus hirsutus. Next base: position 28,537,376 of record OZ038453.1, on the reverse strand, counting down.
GGCAACAAAAATTTGACACCCTAATTGTGACCGATACAGAGTGTTATCAGCAACAGCTGGAGCAAATTGCAAAATTCAATTTTTATTATTTTATGTCATCATTGTCAAATTTGTTCCCTGACATAAAATGATAAAAATTGAATTTTTCAATTCACTCTAGCTGTGGCTGACAACACTTAGTATTGGACACAATTAACGTATTGATTCATATAATCCTTAGAAAATTGTAGACCCGTTGCATGATCCACACTCATGTAATAAATTTTATGACGTAATTTTACATAGTCATTTTATGTCAAATTCACGCTGAGCTGTAATCTCCGCTTAAACACTAATGATTTGAAGTTGCACAATTGTGTTGCTTTGAGTAAAGATAATATCTAGCCAATTACTAAAATGGTGCTGAAAAGGTCACAATGAACTTCACATTTCAGAGAAAAAAACTTTAAACAGCCACACTAATTTGGCTGAGAACAGAACATCAATCAAAATAAGCATAAAATTGAATGTGTGCAAAACACTCCTGAAAAAATGTCTTTATCCCTTTAATTTTTTTGGTTCAATGGTGAACCAAACATTGAATATGGGTCACTGAGGGATTAAACTCATAATCAGGAGGGGTAGTGATGTCAACCACTCACACTAGAAGTATGGCCCCCCTAGTGCATATATTTATAGTCAATATATCGTTAACCGTGAACGCAGGGCCATCCACAATTTTTTCTTGCTTTGATTACATTTCGCTTGATGCGCGCAGTCGTGAGCTGGCACAGTGCCAACATTTCGTTTTGTTTAGAATTTCAAAAATATGCCCCATCCCCATGCCGGGTTGATATTTGTCTGCCAACCGACCGCAGACGATTTTGAACATTATGCAAAATCAATGTGAGCAGGGTTGGCAAAATTTCAGAAAAGAATAAAAATAAAATAAAAATGAAATGGAAAATTGAAGAATAAAATAAAATAAAATAAAATGGAAAATTTCAAAATAAAAATAAAAATTGTATAAAAATTCAAATTTTTGTAAAAATTTTGTAAAATTGTATATAAATTCATATTTTTGTCAAAATTGTATAAAAATTCATATTTTTTGTAAAAAAAATTTTCTGTTGTTTATAGTTCAACCTGTTAATTCGCGGAGCTGGGGCAGTCCCAAGCCATGTAAGGTGTCAAAATGTCATATGAAATGGAATGGAAAGTGTCAGTTTTCATGAAAATGTTAAGTAAAGTGTCAATTGTCATGACAAATATAACTTTAAGTGGAAACTGTAAAGCAAATTGTATCCAAATCTTATCTTTTGTATCCAAATCTTGTTGTTTTTGTAACCAAATCTTTTGTGAACATTTGGATACAAAAACATAAGATTTGGATACCAAAATATAAGGTTTGGATACCTAAACATAAGATTTAGATACACAATTTACACTCTGCACAACATTTGTCATGACAAATATACTTTGCTTGACATTTGAGATGCCAATTGACTCTTTACTACATTTGTCATGACAATTGACACTTTGCATGATGTTTTACAAATGCGCCCAGCACACTCCGGTAATCCTTCTACTGAAAATGCAAACCATTCTTATCGATAATTGTAACTTAACACTTGCAACTAGCTAACAATACCTACTGCATGCAACTTTTGCAAAGTAATGGAAAAATTTGTCACACGTTTTTCATGTTTAGGTCTAATTATAACATTTTTCTGACCTTGCATGCAAGATTCTGATTTTTTGTAAAATTTCTGTAAAATTTTTGTAACATTTTTGTAAAATGGTCCATTTTATTATTTTATTATTATTTTGGAATAAAATAAAATAAAATAAAATGAAACAAGAATAAAATTAAAATAAAATACATTTTTATACAATTTGTATACAATTTGTATACAAATGATTTTTATAAAACCAACCCTGAATGTGAGTGCAGAGTAGTGATGTAAAAAGCGCCAGACTTTTGTCGCCAAGCACCAAAAGCGCCATGGCGCGTTTGGCATGCGAGCGCCAAGCGCCAATGGCGCCACAGCAAAATAGCGCCAAGCGCCAAAAGCGCCATGGCGCTTTTCTGGACCATGGCGCCAAGCGCCAATGGCGCCAGAGGATGTTGGCGCCAAGCGCCAATAGCGCCAGCGCCAAAAATTTTTGCTGCTCATAAAGTGCAACCATGCTAATGCAGTGCTATTTACATATTTGTGTGAGAAGCAAGATATACATAAGTCAAATCGAGTTAACTTTTCTTTATCTGATGTTATTTTTCATCTGAGAGTTGGGTACTTCTTCTAATAGAATCACATACCTCCAATAGAACTACACCTACAATAGAACGGCAGGTTTTAGCACGTTTGCGTGCCCACGAAAAAAATAAAATGGCACCCCCCCCCAATATAACGGCAGGTAGAAATGACGTTGGAAGGTTCATGGTTGTTTTCACATTTGGTTTTGTTTGAATTGATTCTGTGATATGAAATGTTGTTTATGTTTCATAAAAACACTATGTTCAAATGAAGAATGTGTGAAAAATATTGGTGAAACAATAGAATGGCATCCTCCAATAAAAAGGCACCTCCAATAGAATGCCAGGTAAAAAGTTGGAAAAAAATAGAATGACGCTTACATATTCAAAGAAATATGGTATACTCGGCGTACGTGATACTCTGCCCTCGCACTGATTTATGTCAGATATTTTACGTTTTTACTAATTTTACTAGTTTCCGTTTTTACCACAAAAATACGCCACTCGTCAAATTTGCCGCGGCGGAGAATTGTAAATTCCAGTCCCTTTGCGCTTTTATTGTGTGCGTAATTAGATAAATGTTTGTTTTTATGGTACGGGGATTTTACACGCAAATCAGGAACAGCGCCAGTACCCCTTGGGGTCCTGACAAGTTCCCGAGGACGGACACGGCAACTTACCAATCCCTTTCGTAACTGCAGCCAGCGGTTTACTTCGAGTAACTGTTAATAAGCCGTAAATAAAATAAAGCCGTAATTAATAAAATTAAAATTAAAATTCAAGCAGTTAGTATGCTTCAGGGGGACCAAGTTGGATTCACGGGAACTTTATTTAGCAATATAATCAGAGTCAATTTCACAATAGCACAAGTGAGTCGTATAGCCTCTAGTGGGTGAAAAAATGTAAAATCAGCGCATTTTATAATCACCAAAAGTCTACCATAATAGAAATGAATACTAAATCTGAGACACAACAATTAACCGTAATTAGAGAATTACAAGGCAAAATCAATGATCACTGGAAAACAATTAACATAGCGTACAAGGCACGGGAAAATTAATTGAATGCGGTAAATAAGAAAATACAGACGTAAACTAAACCAAGCGTAAGGTAACTGTGATTAATATGACGTAATTAAAATAAAATTATCTCAGAGGTGAGTGTCATAAACTGGGTTTTTATTCAGAGGTTACGGTACAATTTAGAGCAGGTGGTGTGACACGTGTTATCAACCTGCGCCCCTTTAGGTGAAAAATATTTTATAGCGCGCCCGACCAAGGCCACAGAAAGAACGCTCATTTGCAGGGGTTTGTTCAAGGTTATTGCATTGCCGGGTAAGGGTTGGAACTTCGGGCATGAACACACGCTACAAAGACACTAGCACTTGCGAGTTCACCAATCACCCTGGGTGATGGGAGTAATTAATTGGCACTGCTGTGCTCTTCACTGTAGACTGTGCTCTGCATGTGTCTTGCAGTCGCATGTCGACAATAATTGCCGTTTGCCACTTTTCCACCCATTACCTAGTCCTAAATAAAAATGAACTTGGTCGGGGAATTTTCTGAATGTTATCTATCGGGGCGCCAAGGTGTTTAACAGAGTCGACACCTTTTAGCTTAACAGGAAACTTCAAAGCTTTTCTAACCCATTCCCAGACACTGCACTCTTTTGACCAAATATGTAAACTTGATAGAAACCTAAAAAAAAAATTTAACATTCGAAATTACATATCGGAAAGTGCATTTAGAAAACGAAAGTAATCACTTAATTAACTTAAAATGTGGGTAACTTAATTAGCTTAATTAACTAAAACAGGAAATGACACAATTAAAATCACACGGGAAATAGTTACGTAATTAATGGAAAAGAAAAATACTTAATAAAATCATGGCCACAGTAGTGTCCATTCGGGCGTACCGTCCTGGGGCTGCGGCTTCGTTGGCGGATTTGCAGTGCACAGCGAACCTCACGTTCACTGTGACTTCCCTGTGCACCGCGGGCCGTCATTCGGTCACACATGGTCGTTCTCGAGTCGTTGGAGCGTCTGCACAAAAAGGGTCATTACATTTTACGCATGATTAGCTAGCCATATTTCCACCTACAATTTATGTCTTGTGTTGGAAGCATGCCAATGATTATTAAATCATGCGATTACCGTAAAATTATGAAAAAAATTCATCGATGTGAATATGTTAATGAATAACATTATAACAACAATCAATTTTGTCATCTTTTTATGAAACTCGGACGCGTTAACAATCGTTGGCACACTTCCAGTGGGAACCACGCGTGCAGGGTGTAAAGTAACCGGAGTATAACAATGGCAAGCCATCTCGAAAAAAGTGCTTACATTTTTATAGATACGTCTAACGAGCATATGAACGTCGTTCGTCGGCTCGTGAGCAAGCTTTGAATTAGGATGGGAATCATTAGGCCCATTATTCCGGAAAAGTTCTGGATATCCTTGCACAGAAATGGTTTACAAGATAAGCAAGTACGTAGATTTGTTCTTCCTGGAATACGCTTAAACACATTTACTCATGTAAATTATGCACACACGGTATTTTTACATATAAAAATGATATATTTTTTTGAACCACTTGGCGCTTTTTCGGCGCTTTTTCGGCGCTTTTTAAAACGCTAGCGCCAAGCGCCAATGGCGCCACGGCATCATAGCGCCAAGCGCCAAAAGCGCCATGGCGCTTTTCCGTAGCACAGCGCCAAGCGCCAATGGCGCCACAGCAAAAAGGCGCCAAGTGCCAAAAGCGCCATGGCGCTTTTTGCTTTGGCGCTAGCGCCAGGCGCCAGCGCCATGGCGCTTTTACATCACTAGTGCAGAGTATGAAGTCCACTGTGTATACCATTTCGAATACAAATTGGCAAAGTGATAAATATTTCAGCAGTGCATCGTTTTTTTACGTCGCATCGCAGTCTTTTTCATTGTTTGATCATGTTGCTTCTATGTTTTAACGTTGTAGCATAAGGGATAAAGACTTTTTTCCACCGGAAATTTGACATTGGATCGCTGCCAAAAGAGCAGCAAAGCGCCCATAAACCTAAAAATCGACATGTGGCATAAAGGCACCTTTATCTACAAGAATTCATCCCATGTATATCCCAAAATGTGTCGCACGTTAGCAGGGGAGACATTGAATATTTTTGTTCCCGATCAGGAGGATAAAGTAATTTTTCTAGGAGTGTATGTAGCACATTTTTCTTTATCAAGCTGAGAACCATTGAAGCTGAGCTCTTGATATAACTTTAAAACGTGGCAGACATTAAAGGACTCAGTGATTTGGTATTTAGGGACCAATGTTGTATGTTTTGAAATTCGAACTTGAATGGATGGATTCTATTAATGGTTTGTGGTTCCATTTATACTCACAATGCTCAATGTAAAAGATATTATTTCATTTGTTAAAAGCTATCCTCATCCATAATTTTCAATAATATTGATCACATTTTTAGTTTCTCATCTACCTAACCACAGAATAAGAAGGTCACGGTTTACTATAAGCACTGAAAAAATCTGGTAGATTTATTTTTACAAAAATCTGAAAAAAAATCCAAAATATAAGATCTTCTTATATTTTTACTTTAACACCAATTTAGAGGTTCAATTTTAGTTCTGAAAATATTGTAAATCTTAGAAAGTATCAGAAAATATAAAATATTACAATTATTCACATTTTTCCAGGTTAGTTTTCAGAGAAACTTTATTATTATTTTTTATTGTTATTATATTTCATTATATTCTTTCAAAACCATCTATTGTGGCCACACAAGCTAGTTTTCAATGTTCATTTTTGAAAACTTGTAAATCAGCATTGAACACATTGAGTTTTCTAGAATGAGTCATTTTTACTCTATGTCAACTGTAGATGACGAGCACCTCATTCTAGAAAACTCAAATGCATTCAATGCAGATCTACAAGTTTTCAAAATTTTGGTTGAAAACTAGCCTGTGTTTTTCAATGCTCTTTCATCAACACAATTCTTCTTGAAATATTCAGCTTCTTCATACCACGATTTGCCAGGATTCGGGGCAGCCGTGCAAACCCTGTGTGATCATTGATTATTTCTGTTTGATTTTTCACAAAATTTATGTCAGCATAAAAAATGTTACTCGTATTGGAGAGGTAACTTTTTTACAAACATTCTGGGAAATGAAACATTTGGTCATTGCATGATTGCACATGCCTTGACACATAGAATTTAAAAATATTCTGTATGATATACCGTATTACCTCGAAATACCCCCATGGGGGTTTATTATTTCGCCAGCAAAATTTGAGAGGGGGTTAATTTGAGGGGGGGTTTATTCGAGGGGGGGTTATTATTTCGTCAGAAATTTTCGTAAGGATCGTAGTAAATAGTAGGCATTTGCATACCCAAAACAGGTAATCAATGTGTCTAAACAGGATATATTTTGACATAAAAACGTAGATAGCTACACAAACTAGCCATGTGTAGCTGCAATGCAAATTAACGGTAATATAAATACATCATGTAAATTGCATACATGACGTATTTATTATGTACATGACGTACATCATTCCGAACGGGGGGGGGGGGTATTTAGAGGGGGGTGTTATTATTTCCCCAGCCCATTTTGAAGGAGGGGTTTATTCGATGGGGGGTAATTCAAGGGGTAATTCGACAAGTCCACAAAATGTGATTTTGTATAAATTGCATTTTAAGTTTCATTTCCAATTCCAGGTCCATGGTGCGTGTCCAATAGGGCTCTTTCATGCTCAACATTAAGTTCCAAATGTTAACAATAAAGTGTCAAATTTTCAGTCCCTGCTCTCAACGTATATGTGAAAAACTGGGTATCTTTAAAATTTTACTCGGACAGAACAAAACTGTTTTGGGGAGGGAAATTGACTTGTCGACTTCTTGCACGCGACAACATTTTTGTTACCGCCCGCGTTGCGCCTGCTTTATGGGAAATTTATGGACTTGTCGACTTTTAGATATTGGCGCTCATGATGGACTTATTTATCACATTTCTTGCATTTTTTTCAACAAAAATGCTGCGGAAGGTGGACTTGTCAACTTTTAGCCCAAAACTAAGTGGACTTTTCGATTTCTTGCCCAAATTTTTTGCATTTTTCCCAAAAATGTCATATTTGGCACTTTGCCATATGGGCATGTGAGGTCAAAAAATTTATGGTATATAATGAACAATGTGCGGAAGTAGCCCCAGATGACGTTTCCGGGCCTAACTCAAAATTTTCATATTTTGGACTTGTTGACTTTTAGAATTGGACGCCTCATATATAGGGATACATAAATAACTTTTTGACTGTATTGATTGTGAAAAAGCAACCTTCACAGTAATAAATACCCATTTTTGATGTGCTCACATGATGAAAACCCACAACCCACTTAGCGTATGTGTTACAATGGTGTCCATTATGTATGTATTGTTTAGCTGCGCAGGTACACGTCAATCCAGTGATGTCCTGTGGTCTGTGGCCCCCATTGACACAAGTCGCATCCACCAATCGCACTTTAGCCAGTTTAGAATAATCACAACCACTTGCACGAACAGTCAAATTTAGCTCTTTCATACAAAAAGGGTCTTTTTTGCATAGTAGTGTGCAGTAGAACCTGTGTCAATTAGGACTGTAATGTAAGGTATTATTGGGGCAAATTGATGGGTTTGTTTGTCTGCATGAGTACATCTGTGCGTGTGAAACGGGAATATAGCATATTACCTAAAAATACCCCTATGGGGGTTCATTATTTCGCCAGCGAAATTTGAGGGGGGGTGAATTCGAGGGGGTCTATTCGAGGGTTTTTTCATTATTTCGTTAGAAATTTTGGTAAGGATTGTAATCTGGTGGAACATTTAAATGAGAAATCAGGTACCTCATTTTTCACAACAATCTCACAGGGAAACGTGCGGCCAAATATGGCCGCCATTTGTTGTGGGGGTGCCCACAACATTTTCCTACATATATGCCAAGTGGTACCCCATGGCACCCCTCTGTTCTGCTGCTACAGATTGATGAAGATTTTTTGCCAATTTTTTCCCGGAAAATATAAATGAGAATTTTCAAAAAACCACACAAAATATAGCTGTGTGGTGAAGTGTGCAGCCATTTTTTGGTGTGGTGACAACACAAGTGTTGGTGCTTTTTCAAAAAATTAAAAGTCCTTGTGGCTTGCCCAAAGCCATCTTTTGACCCACTGGTAAGTAGGGGGTATACTTTGACCCCCTGCCCACCCTCCACACAAAAATTACCCCCATTATACAGACATGTGCCATGGAGCCATGTCAACAATGATTTCAAACTTTGTGATTACTTAAATTGTGGTTGTGATTAAAAAACTGTGATTTTTGATTTTCTGGACATGACCTCTTTATTTGTCTGGCCCACTCACACTAGATACAGGACACATTGCCCATTGGCCCATAGGTTTTCATCAGATAATTAGTGCCCACGTTGAAGGGGCACAAGTATTTTGTAATTTGCATCACAACACTGCAGGTGCTGGACACGCTGTCACGCAAGTGCCATCTTTACACAGGGCTGTTTTTATTGTTCGCAATAAAAAATACTTAAGTGCAAAAACGGGGCCCAGGAGCAGCCATATGTTGCCCCTGACACTGAGCGAGCCAATTCTGGCCCCCATGTGCTCCATGAATAGCTTGGGATAGTGGATTGTCAACTTTTTCAAACCTATGTTTTTCTCAAAAAAATTTTTGGATTTGATCAACAACACCATCATTGTGTGGGGCTTCTGGGGGTTCTGAGGGGGTAGAAAAGTTGAACATACTTACAATCTACCAACGTTAAAAAAACTTTTTGGTCTCAAATGTCCAGACAAAAATATATTAAAAATATAAATTTCTTCAGGAACAAAAATTTGTATGAATTCTCATTTATATTTTCCAGAAAAAATGTGGAAAAAAATTGATTTCTGCACCAAGGGTGGCCTGAGGGGGGTGCTCCCTAGGGTATATATAGTAAATACTTGGGGGCCCCCTTGCACAAGATGAGAGACTAACAGGTTGCATGTGGGATTTGTAAAATACAATAAAGTGATTTTCTCATTTATATTTTCCACCAGTTTAGTAAAGAGTAGGCATTTTCATACCCAAAACAGGTAATAAATGTGTCCAAAAAGGGTATATTTGAACATAAAAACATCGATTGCTACACAAACAGATATATGTGTAGCTGCGATAGAAAAATAAGCAGTAAAAAATACATCATGTACATTGCATACATGATGTACATCCTTCTGGAAGGGGTTATTTCGAAGGGGGTGTGTGTTATTTCCCCAGCCCATTTTGAGTGGGGGGGGGGTTAATTCAAGGGCGGTTAATTCAAGGGGGGATTAATTCGAGGTAATACTGTATGCGAAACCGGCTTATGTGCAAAACAGTGCACCCTCATTCTGCATTACCTGGACCACAAAACGCAGCTTTTGTCATGTACGCTATCTTTACGCTCAATTGGGAGGGTGGGGTATTTGAGAGGATTTTATTCATTCAATGTCCTTTTTGGGGGATGGGGGTATTTCGGGAAAATGCGGTATCTCAAAATAAATGTGAAAAGCAAACTAACGTAAGAAAGCGAAAAGGTCTCCCTCCGAAAAAGTGTCTCTTGTTCATTTCTCGCAGTTTTCATCCAAATGGCTCTCCAAAAATATAAGCCAACTCCATCCATGCCTTTCTGAACGCAGGCATCGCGCTACATTTGAATTTCATTGGGTATGCCATTCCTAGTGCAATTACGTCTCTTTTGTAACTTTCACCTGAATTGTTTTAAGAAAATAACAGTGTAAAAGCATGGTGATTTATGAAAGAAGTGTCAGTTTCAGACGGGGTCCATTGTTTTTAAAACATATTTACATTTACTCAAAAAGTTTGTATACTTAAGTACTGTGTAAATACATTTACATATACTTTTAAAAAGTACCTGTAATTACTTTTTGAAAGTACTTGAGTACCGAAAACGTATTTCAAATAGGCTTTGATATAGGCTTCTTCAAGTCATAGATGGGAAAAAGGAGAAAAGTGCCAAAAATAGCTTTAAAAAGGCAAATAACACATGAACTAGTGAATTTGAAGGTAAAAAATAAGCAAAGAGATACAAAAATAGTGATTTTGAGCGAAAACTGGGGCAAAATTCGTGAAAATACTCACCTTACATTTTCTGGTGGAAAAGTAATTGACTCATGTATACTCATGAGTAAAAGTGAAAAATTTATACTTTACATTTTCTGTACTCAGGGGGTGAGTAAAAAATACATACTTTATGTTGATGTATACTTTTAAAAATGTTCATTACTTTTAACAACTCTGGGGTCTATTTTTTTCACCAAACATTTATTGAACTCTCAGTAGTTACCTATGTATTGTTTGTAACATATGAAGACACAGAAAAATGCAACAATAACCACCATGTATAACAGTCTATAGGCTCATAAAAGTATGTAGATGATATAAACTATGTTCTAATGTTATCTCGGATGACATTTCACCATACACTTTTCCAGAGGAAACACTACATCATGACGTCATCACTTTTTGCAAATTTGTTGATTTTTGCAGATTTTGACTTGTTCCCGCGTGAAAAAAAATAATAATAATAAGCCCATGAATTTTATGAAAAAAATGCAAATAAATATTTTTTAGATGGTAACTAAAAAGTTTCAGTGAATATCGCGTTTCTTTTATTTTTACAAAATCTTGATGCATAAGTTTTCCATTGGCCATCTGCCAGCTGTAGACATAGGTAACTAAAATTTGTTTGTATCGTGTCTGCTGACTATAACCCAATCATTGTTTTTAATGTGTGTTCTGCAACACACAAATGCAACAATAAATGCCATGTAAAAGTGTCCAATGTAGGTTTATGTAGATGGTATATATAAACCTTGTTCTAACATAACACAATCATTGTTTTTAACATGTGTTCTTCATTACGCAGATCACAACTGCAGTTTTTGGCATACCATTCTATTTACTGATTTTGAATATGGGTATTGCCAGGGGGGTGGATGGGTTTATAATTCATAGTGACCATTTTGATGGGGGTATTTTTAGAAAAATAACCAAAGTAATAATTTGCATATTAGTGGTTGATGCTTTATCTATAAATGAAGGACAATCATTCTACTGTATGTTCTGCCAAGATAGCCACATCTCCTTGGCTTGTAGAGTTATGTAATTCTGTGATTACACTTTTTCAGATGGGCTACAGTAGATTACAGATAGCTATTTTTAGGCTCTAATAAAATACCCATTTTCTGGGCACAAATTTTTGCTATAAACCTGAGAAAAAAACAGGTAAGGAAAAAGTTTCATCCTCATCAACAACCTAAACTACACTTAAAATTGCATACTCGTGGACTTTTCACACTGTGCACATAGTTTTATTCAATATATCATACAAACAAAGCCATTTTGGCCATGTTTCCTAGTTTTTTTTGTGCAAGTTTGATTCAAAATTCATCTTTACAACTCAATTTTGCACAACAATTAAATATAAATATTTCCTCGAAATACCCCCCCCCCCCTCGAAATACCCCCCCCCCTCAAAATGGACACTATGAATTTGTGGTCCGGGAAATGCATAACAGACGTTCAAAACACTGTGTTACTCAGTGTTCAAACGGTACTGTGTTACGTAAGAACATCGTTTATACCATCTACATCCTTATATAAGGCTGTAAAAACTTATAAATGGTGGTTATTGTTGCATTTTTCACGTTTTTCTCTCAAAATTTTCACTCTGAAAAAATAAACCTCCCGGGGGTAATTCGAGGAAATACGGTAACCAACTTCTGAACCAGGGGCAGACACCACTGGGCCTTGGTAGATTTGCTGGCAGCTGCGACGGCAGTGAGGCAAAGATGAGCAGTGCCAGCCACGTGGGCAGCACCATGGAGCACATTTCGCACGAGTGTTGAGGAAATCTAAATACAAACTTTGTTGCTTCTGTATCTATTCTCAGATTGTGATGCTTATATATGTGATGGAACCATCCACTTATTATACAGCCGCCTGTTTTATGACAGAATGGTAATTTTAATGTCTTTTAAATGATTCATTTACATGCAAAGTAGGTCTGATTTTCGCAATGAATGCTACCGTATTTCCTCGAAATACCCCCCAGGGGGTGATTGTTTCAGTGGGAATTTTGAGGGGGGGGGGGGGTAAACGAGGGGGGCTTATTAAAGTTTGAAGAAATTTTTCCACTACTCCAGTACTAAAGTTCCAGTACTGAATTGTCGACTGTAACGTATGCAAACATTGAAAAATGGAACAATAACCACTATATAGAAGAGTCTATTGACTTATATAAGTATGGAACACTGTTCTAACATAACAATTCATTAAATTAATGTGTGTTTTGCATTGCCCAAATCACAAACTGAATGTTTGTCATTTACATTCTTTGTACAGTCAATTTGGGGGAGGGTATTTCGAAGGTGGGGAGTAACGATGGCCAAAAAAGATTTGAAAATTCGAAAATATTTTCGAATTTTTCATAATGGTTGAATTTTTATTTCACCCCTGGAAAAAACACTTAAAAATCGATTTATTTTTTAAAAAATTCGAAAATTCAAAAATAGTTTTCGAATTTTTCAGGTAATTCAAGGCGACAAAATGCAGTCTTAGGTTAAGCGTGCTAAATAAAGCGACAATTGATATGCGGTGGGTCTGAAAAAGTCTCATGTAATGAAACAATAACATCAAAAAACGTTGAAATGGTATCCATGGCGCAGCGATGAACCCCATCAAATCCGTTTAGGAGTGCACGGAGCCGCCCAAACAATTAGGCTATTTACACAGGCCCCGGCCGGGGACCGGACCCCGGCAAAAAATAAATTTTGTCAAAAAACAATAATTGGTGTGCATGGGTTCTTTGTGTGTTAATTAGGTTAATTAACACCAAATTTGCATGCACAAAATTTCTGCACGACCGTTACACACGCCGACGCAAATTTTGTTGGGGGGGTGTAAAATTTTTTTTGATTTTTCTCAAATTTGGCATGCGTGTACTCCTTTGTTTAGTGAGTACGCATGCCAAAATTTAGCTCATAGCGGTTACTGATAATTTTTTTATTGACACTTAAATTTTCGTTAAATACTGTATTTTTTATAGTGCATGAAATCCTGCCGGGGACCGGTCCCCGGCAATATTGAAATGGCCCCGACCGGGGCCATACGTCCCCGGTGAGGAAATTTTTTTTTCAGTATACAACGAAATTTGGTCCCCGACCGGGGTCGTTTGGCCCCGGTACCACACTAAAATTTATGGTACTTTTTGGGACTTTGTGGTAATTGTCCCCGGTCGGGGCCAAACGACCCCGGCGAGAAAATTTTTTTTAGTATACAACAAATTTTCGTCCCCGACCGGGGTCGTTTGGCCCCGTGCCCATACCACACAAAAATTTATGCTACTTTTTGGGACTTTGTGGTAACTGTCCCCGGGCTAAACGACCCCGGCGACAAATTTTTTTTTTGTAAACAGAATTTTTGACCTTACAAAAGGTCCATTCGGCCCTTGTGCTTCACAAAGATTATTGCATTAGGGTGTCGACTGAGTTAGTTTTATTTTTTGTGATTTCACTCAAATAGGTATGCATGGTCGGGCTGAAAAGTCCCTGGACAGTGCTCGCCATTTGCGCTAGGGGCGAGCTACTGTCACAAAATTTTAACACGTAAACATATCAGGTGTTTTGAGTTTTTACCCAAAATTTCATCCCTCAAGCTCCACCCACTGCGGAACTGTGGGTGTTACAATTTCGGTCATTTTGTACTGATGTACACATGGTGCTCTAGCTCAACGCTGCTTTAAGTTGTGATCGCGAAACTTTGGCTGGTGTAAGCCAGTGTGTTGGCAATGTGCTGATAGTATTCAACACTTTCATCAACAACACTGCTATTAAGGTAAAATTAATATGCAAATCAGGGTGATGTGCAAGAAACGTGGGAACTGATGGATGTTTTTGGTGATCATCTGAGATCATGTTGTATTGCAGTGATTTTCATGTTGTTTTGAAATGTGCAGTAAATAATTATGTACACTAAATTTCATTTGTGTTGTGACCAAACATTGTTGTTTGCTCAAATAATCCCCCAGTCCTGAGATTAGGGCGTCTATACAAAGGCGTTCATTTTGTATGCCTTATCTGGACATTGATTTTGAAGCTTAATAAGTTGGTCATTTATGGGCTGTTTATGAGCGGTCAACAATTAAAATGATCAGGACAGCGTGCAGATTAAATTTGTGTGGTCGGATTAGTGATGTGTAAATTTCATATGCTGATTTGATCCAGTTGAATGAAAATGCATGCAATTTCAGAACTCAATATCTCAGCTATTTCTCAACCAATTTTCACCAATAAACAATTAAAATGATCAGAATCACCTGGAGCTTCCATATTCATGTTCTGATTATCAGCTGCCACGCATAGACCCTGTAAAAGACCCTGAAAAGTGGTCAAAGACCCTGTAAAATGTGATGTGTCATGTAAAATAGCATGTAAAGTGTCACGTGTATCCAAATCTTATTTTATCATATCCAAATCTTATGTTTTTGTATCCAAATCTTACTTTTTACATAAGATTTGGATACAAAAACATAAGATTTGGAAACACATGACACTTGCCAGGGTCTTTTACATGACATTTGACAATTGACAGGGTCTTTTACATGACACACAACATTTTACAGGGTCTTTTACATGACACATGACATTTTACAGGGTTTTTGCCACTTTACAGGGTCTTTTATAGGGTCTGGGAGTGCCCCCAGCATGTGGTCTATGCCCTTTCTAGTTTACACACTATTATTATTTTGCATATGGCCTGCAGCAACATCTTTTGATCTCCAAATGATTGAGATTGTGATTTATAATGATCTATGGTGCACAGCAATAATTACTTTGAATGGCTCTGTCAGTGACAGATTATTGTTAGAATTGTTTTTTTACAATGTGGTATTTATTGTGGCATAAACTGTATTTTGCAAAGGGACACATTTGTAAATTGAAAAAGTTCACATTGATGCAATTGAATAGTCAATGTTCGATTAATCAAGTGGAGCATTTGATGTTTGCATGTGTTTTACTCTGCTCCAACATGATAGGCACATGGTTTCTGCATGGTACTTTTACAAAGTGCAGAAAACTTGTAACCTACATGTTTCGTTGTCAAAATTGAAACAGCTACTCAATTGAGATCTCAATAAATTCCACTTTGAATACCCCCATGGTGCTTTTGGCATGCGAGCACCAAACACAAATAGCGCCAGCGCCAAAAGCAAGATTATGCCTAATCGAGTCAAAAAAAATAAAGATAAAGTTGGCCTTGAATAGTGATGTAAAAAAACGCCAGACTTTTGTGGCCATACGCCAATGGCGCCACAGCAAAATAGCGCCAAGCGCCAAAAGCGCCATGGCACTTTTCAAGAACAAGGCACCAAGCACCAATGGTGCCAAAGGATGTTGACACAAAGCGCCAATGGCGCCAGCGCCAAAAACTTTTTGCTGCTCCTCAAGTGCAGCAATGCTAATGCAGTGCTATTTACTTGTGTAAGATGCAAGATAACACCTAATTGAGACAAGTTTTCGTCTTTTTGTGATGTTATTTTACAGCTGCGAGTTCCGGTTGACAATGGCAAGCCATCGCGGAAAAAAGTGCTTAGATTTGTATTGTGTTGACCGTGACAAAATGGATGGATAAAGAAATACAGAGAATTGATAATTAGGTTCATTTTGTTCAATATCTATATTCACACACTTTATCTATTTCATGCACTATATTAATTTACCACGCAAAATATATTTCCTGCACTATATTATTTATCCATGGAGAATATTTGATTAAGAATCTCGGCTACTTTGGAAGTTTTTACTTCAGTCTTCTGACCCCAAGCTTGTGACCGACAATAAGCTTCGACTTCGACTTTGACTAGGAAGCTCGCTAACATTGCGCTTTTGTATTCAAGCTGTATCTGATCAAAATAAAGTACCTGAAACAACTTCGAAACCCCCTGTCAACCACGAAATAAACTCAACTTGGCTGTTGACAAGTGGACGTTCAGCTACAACGAGAAAATCCAACTACTCTAGAGGCCGTCACTCACTACGGTCTTGGAGTTGCCGGAATCGGTGGTAGAAGACGCTGACTTTGGTTGCTTCATAACATGTATAGATAATGTCATGTGTCACTTAAAAGACTCTGTTTAGTGTCAAATGTCATGTAAAAGACCCTTTAAAGTGTCATGTGTATCTAAATCCTATTTTATAGTATCCAAAACTTATGTTTTGTATCCAAATCTTACCCTTTTACATAAGATTTGGATACAAGAACAGAGGGTTTGGATATGATAAAATGAGATTTAGATATGATAAAATAAGATCTGCATTCACATGACACTTTACAATGTCTTTTACATGACATTTAACACTTAACATGGTTTTTACATGACACCTGACCACAGTTGGTTGAATAAAAATTATTTGTATACATATTGTAAAAAAATTGTATAAAAATTGTATTTTATTTTAATTTTATTCTTGTTTCATGTTATTTTTTATATTTTATTCTTCAATTTTCCATTTTATTTTAATTTTTTTTATTGCATTTGAACATCCTCATTGGCCCATTATTTGGGAAAAGTGTTGAATATCCTTGCAATTGCATGAACATGTATACAAAATAAGCAGTAGAGGGTTTGTTCTTCCTGAATACACTTACAGTAACACATTTACTTCTGTAAATCATGCACACAAAATTTTTTCACACAAAATAGTGATATATTTTTTGAACTCCTTGGCGCTTATTTGGCTATTTAGACAGCTCCCGGCCAGGGACCAGTCCCCGGCAAAAAAAAAAAAATTTCAATAGTCTATAATTGGTGTGTATGGGTTGTTTGCCTGTTAATTAGGCGAATTGTCACCAAATTAGCATGCACAAAATTTTGCAAGATAGTTACCCACACCCATGCATATTTTGTGGGGTGTGTGTAAATTTATTTCGCTTTGGCTCAAATTTGGCATGTGTGTACTCCTTCACTTAGTGAGTTCGCATGCCAAATTTCAGCTCAGGGCGATTAGTGAATTCTATTTTATTTACACTTTAATTTTCATCGATCACTGTATTTTTGTATAGTGATTGAAATTCTGCCTGAAGACTACAAATTTGTCCCCTGCCAGGGACTTTGGTTGCTTCATAACATGTATAGATAATGTCATGTGTCACTTAAAAGACTCTGTTTAGTGTCAAATGTCATGTAAAAGACCCTTTAAAGTGTCATGTGTATCTAAATCCTATTTTATAGTATCCAAAACTTATGTTTTGTATCCAAATCTTACCCTTTTACATAAGATTTGGATACAAGAACAGAGGGTTTGGATATGATAAAATGAGATTTAGATATGATAAAATAAGATCTGCATTCACATGACACTTTACAATGTCTTTTACATGACATTTAACACTTAACATGGTTTTTACATGACACCTGACCACAGTTGGTTGAATAAAAATTATTTGTATACATATTGTAAAAAAATTGTATAAAAATTGTATTTTATTTTAATTTTATTCTTGTTTCATGTTATTTTTTATATTTTATTCTTCAATTTTCCATTTTATTTTAATTTTTTTTATTGCATTTGAACATCCTCATTGGCCCATTATTTGGGAAAAGTGTTGAATATCCTTGCAATTGCATGAACATGTATACAAAATAAGCAGTAGAGGGTTTGTTCTTCCTGAATACACTTACAGTAACACATTTACTTCTGTAAATCATGCACACAAAATTTTTTCACACAAAATAGTGATATATTTTTTGAACTCCTTGGCGCTTATTTGGCTATTTAGACAGCTCCCGGCCAGGGACCAGTCCCCGGCAAAAAAAAAAAAATTTCAATAGTCTATAATTGGTGTGTATGGGTTGTTTGCCTGTTAATTAGGCGAATTGTCACCAAATTAGCATGCACAAAATTTTGCAAGATAGTTACCCACACCCATGCATATTTTGTGGGGTGTGTGTAAATTTATTTCGCTTTGGCTCAAATTTGGCATGTGTGTACTCCTTCACTTAGTGAGTTCGCATGCCAAATTTCAGCTCAGGGCGATTAGTGAATTCTATTTTATTTACACTTTAATTTTCATCGATCACTGTATTTTTGTATAGTGATTGAAATTCTGCCTGAAGACTACAAATTTGTCCCCTGCCAGGGACAAACGTCCCCGGTTGGGGACCAAAATTCTTCCTTTAGTGAAACAAAAAATTTCTCACCGGGGACGTTTTACCCCGGTCATAGGCGGCGCAAGGTCCCAATTTGTGCTTGTGACATTCAGAATCACATTGGCCAAAATTTGACCTTGTGACACTTTTTACTAGATAAACTAGGTATTTCTGCTTGTGACACAGAAAATTCCGCTTGTGACATTCACAAGCGCACAAGCACTTGCGCCGCCTATGACCCCGGTCGGGGCCATTTTGACATTTCCCCAGCAGGATTTCGATCACTATACAAAAATACAGTGATCGATGAAAATTAAAGTGTAAATAAAATAGGATTCACTAATCGCCCTGAGCTGAAATTTGGCATGCGAAACCTCTAAGCGAAGGAGTACACACATGCCAAATTTGAGCCAAATCGAAATAATTTTACACACCCCAAAAAATATGCATGTTTGTGTGTGACCGTGTTGCAGAAATTTTGTGCATGCAAATTTGGTGTAAAATTCACCTAATTTACATGCAATCAACCCATACACACCAATTACTGACTTTTGACTATTTTGGAATTTTTTGCCGGGGACCGGTTCCAGTCGGGGCCTGTGTAAATAGCCCACTTATTTGGCGCTTTTTAAAATGCTACCACCGAGCACCAATGGCACCACGGCATCATTGCATCGAGCACCAAAAGCGCCATGGCGCTTTTTCATAACACAGTGCCAAGCACCAATGGCACCACAGCAAAAAGGCGCCAAGCACCAAAAGCACCATGGCGCTTGTTGCTTTGAGGCTAGCACCAGGCACCAGCGCCATGGCGCTTTTACATCACTAGCCTTGAATAACACCCCTTGAATAAATCCCTCCTCATTGAGTAATTCCTTGCTTGAGTAAGATGTGATTGAGATTAATTAGTCCTTGGTTGGTTAATTTTGTGCACAATTCCTGCGTGGTACTTGTAGACAGTGCAAAGAAGTTGTAACTTACATCTCTCTTTGCCAAAATTGATAGAGCTACTGTATTTACTCCATTTTATTCCTCTCTAACTCCCCCCTGTTAGTTGAGTTTAGAAAAAATAAAAAATATCTGCTCCCTCTAAAAAATCCCACTCCCTAGTAAAACTCTTCTCTGATGTGAAAAACATTCATGGAAAAAATATGTTATGTTTGTTTTCTTTTTAGTCACATATTCTTTTGTCTGTATTATGGGCAATGATGGGTGAGTTCTCAAAAAAAACACTTTCTGTATTTTGAGTTTTTCAAAAATGAGTTTTGAGTTTTGAGTTTTTTTCACAAAAAAACTTGAGTTTCTGTTTCTGTGTTTTTTGAAAAAAACTTGAGTTTTTTGGTAAAAACTCAAGTTTTTTAAGTTAAAACTCAAGTTTTTTGATAAAAACTCGGTTGTTTTACAAAAAGTTGCATTTTACAGCATTTTACTGTTAAAATAGGGGTTTTCTTATCTAATATAGGTTTTGCATATGTTTTGTCATGTATTGGAAAATTCTCATTAGTTCACTGGAGGTGGAGGTAGTTCCAAATGGGTGACCACTACATTTGACAGTTTGGGAGGTGAGGAGCCCTCAGCTCAATTGTGTGAGCTAGCAGCCCCTGGTGAACACTCCTCAACACTTCAATACTGTCAAAACAACCAGGAGATGCGGACACCATTATTTTTAGATACTTATTTCATTGTTAAACTTGGATACTATGTACATATTTACACACTATACATACATGCATACCTTATGTATGCACATACATACATTGTTCAGTTCAAACGTTGTGCCTTCAATTGCTTGGATAAAAAAAATTCAAAAAACATTTCCATATTTTCTGTGTTTCCATGTTTCCATGTTTGGCTATTTACACAGGTCCCGGCCGGGGACCGGGACCCAGCAAAAAATAATTTTTTTCAAAAGTGAATAATTGGCGTGTATGGGTTGTTTGCATGTTAATTAGGTGAATTATCACCAAATTAGCATGCACAAAATTTTTGATAGATGGTTACATGCGCTGATGCAAATTTTTTTTGGGGGGTGTATAACTTTTTTTCAATTTGTCTCAAATTTGGCATGTGTGTACTCCTTCGTTTAGTGAGTGTATGCCTTCGCATGCAAATTTCAGCTCAGCGCAGGTTACCGGTTGTTATTTTATTCATACTTCAATTTTTTTTGATCACTGTATTTTTGTAAAGTGATCGAAATCCTGCCGGAGACCGGTCCCCGGAAATGTCGAAATGGCCCCGACCGGGGTCAAACGTCCCTGGTGAGAATTTTTTTTTCTTCTGTAAACAAAGAATTTTGGTCTCCGACCAGGGATGTACATCCCCGACAGGGGACAAATTTTTAGTCTCACCGGGGATGTTTGACCCCGGTCAAGGCCATTTCTACGTTGCCGGGGACCGGTCGCCGGCAGGATTTCGATCACTATACAAAAATACAGTGATCAAAAAAAAAGAAGTTTGAATAAAATAACAACCGGTAACCGCGCTGAGCTGAAATTTGCCATGCGTACTCATTAAACGAAGGAGTACTCACATGCCAAAATTCAGACAAATCCAAAAAAAATTATCCACTCCCCCAAAGAAAATGCATCAGCGCGTGTAACCGTCTCAAAACAAATTTGTGCATTCTCATTTGGTGATAATTCACCTTATTAACATGCAAACAACCCATACACGCCAATTATACACTATTGAAGAAAATTATTGTTTGCCGGGTCCCGGTCCCCGGCCGGGACCTGTGTAAATAGCCTCCATGTTCTCCAAAAAAAGAACTCATTTGAGTTTCCGTGTTTTTAAAAATTGTTGAGTTTCAGTGTTTTGTTGTTAAACAAAAACCCGGAAACTCATGAGTTTCCGTATTTAATATGTGTGTTGTTGCCATCGTTGCTTATGGCACTATTTGCAGCAGCCTTTATAAGGGAGCGGTCCATGGTGAAAAATAATTTTTTTCAAAAGTCAATAATTTGTGTGTATGGCTTGTTTGCATATTAATTATATTTATTATCACAAAATTTGCATGTGCAAAATTTCTGCAAGATGGTTACATGTGTGTTGACCGTAGTGGAATGGATGGAAAGAGAATACAGAGATTTGATAATTAGACCCATTTTGTCCATTTTATTTATTTTCCCGCTTTTCTTATTTCATGCACTTATTTCATTTTATCCGCGCAAACTATTTCTATTCATGCAGTATATTATTCGACCACAACTAATGTTTGGTTCTCATGCGCTATATTAATTATCCATGGAGAATATTTGATTAAGAAAGTGTTTTATAAGTTATTTGTAGGTTTATGCAGAATATTCAAGTAAAAATGTCAATTATGTTATATTTAGGTTTATGGACATAAACTTAGGCTCATTTGACTCGCTATAATTTTCTGGTTATTTTAATATATACATTCACTTGGTTTACTTGTAAATTAGGAAACTCAAATCCTGTAAAATGTTAATAACTTATGTCAACTAATGTGCGACTAGCATGTATTTACGAAGCCCTTCGCATAGGGATATACGTTCAACTTCACAATGCTTTACTATTTAAGTCAAGTAAATACTTATTATTGTGAACCCTGCTCATTTAATATATTTATATACATAATTTCAAACCTCATTTGATTATGATGCCCATTTACCTCGAATAAGTCCCAAATTTGCTCATTTATTAATTATGCATTTTCAGGAAATGATTATTATACTTCTATTATACCCTGCTCTTCTTATTATTAGGAACAGTTTACAATGCTACTCACAACTTCCAACTCTATCAAATTAGTTTCCAAACTGTGTCAATGTTTTCTGACAAATTGAAACAGATTAGCAACTCACCTAAGTTTGCTGATTTGGCGCCCTGCAAGATTAATGGTTTTCTTTTCACCCAATTTGTACGCTGTATTTTAGTACCATAATTATTTGAATATGTGCGCACGCTGCGTAAGCCAACTGTCTAGGCTTAATGTATCTTGATTGTGCATTATATTTATGAAATTATTGTAGCCAGGTTTTCTATACAAATGTCCGTGTTTCTGCAACTTTGGAAGTTTTTACTTCAGTCTAGATTTGACCTCGCAAAATAAATAAGTTAGCAATAGAAACTTTGACTAGGAAGCTTGTTAGCTTTGCGCTTTTGTATTTCATGCTGTATCTGATCAACAATAAAGTACCTGAAGCAACTTTGAACCCCTTTTCCAACACGCAACAATGAAATAATAGCAATTGGTTGTTGGCAAGTGAACGTTTGGCAACAAGGAAATTCCAACTATTCTAAAGACCGTCGCTCAATACGGTCTTGGAGTTGCTGGAATCAGTGGCAGAGGTCGCTAATTTCGGTGGCTTCATCACAACATGCGCTGATGCATATTCTTTGGAGGATGTGTAGCAATTTTTTGATTTGTCACAAATTTTGGCATGTGTTTACTCCTTCATTTACTGAGTACGCATGCCAAATTTTAGCTCACAGCAGTTAGTGGTTCTTATTTTTAAATGCTTTTATTTTTGTCATACGCTGTATTTTTGAATTGTGAATGAAATCCAACATGGGACCGCTCCCTGGTGAGAACAGAAAAGTCCCCAACACAGCCCAAACATCCCCGTTGACAAATTTTTTAAGTACCACAAATTTTTGTGTGGCACCATGTCCGAACAAACCGTGTAGTGGACCAAAATTTTTTGGTTACTGAGAAAAAAATTTTCTCACCAGGGATGTTTGGACTGTGTCAGAGACCTTTCTGTACTCACCAGGGACCGGTCACCAGTGGGATTTTGTTCACTATACAAAAATACAGTGATTGACAAAAATACAGTGATTGACAAAAAAAAAATAATAAAAAATAAGAACTGCTAACTGCTCTGAGCTGAAATTTGGCATGCATACTCAGTAAATGAAGGAGTAAACACATGCCAAAATTTGTGACAAATCAAAACATTGCTACACATCCTCCAAAGAATATGCATCAGTGCATGTTGTGATGAAGCCACCGAAATTAGCGACCTCTGCCACTGATTCCGGCAACTCCAAGACCGTATTGAGCGACGGTCTTTAGAGTGGTTGGAATTTCCTTGTTGCCAAACGTTCACTTGCTGACAGCCAATTGCATTTATTTTGTTGTTGCGTGTGGAAAAGGGGTTCAAAGTTGCTTCAGGTACTTTATTGTCGATCAGATACAGCATGAAATACAAAAGCGCAAAGCTAGCAAGCTTCCTAGTCGAAGTTTCTATTGCTAACTTATTTATTTTGCGAGGTCAAATCTAGACTGAAGTAAAAACTTCCAAAGTTGCAGAAATACGGAAATTTGAATGGAAAACCTGACTACAATAATTTCATAAATATAATGCACAAATAAGATACATTAAGCCTAGACAGTTGGCTTACGCAGCGTGCGCACATATTCAAACAATTATGGTACTAAAATACAGCGTACAAATCGGGCGAAAAGAAAACCATCAATCTTGCAGGGCGCCAAATCAGCAAACTTAGGTGAGTTGCTAATCTGTTTCAATTTGTCAGAAAACATTGACACAGTTTGGAAACTAATTTGATAGAGTTGGAAGTTGTAAGTAGCATTGTAAACTGTTCCTAATAATAAGAAGAGCAGGGTATAATAGAAGTATAAAATCATTTCCTGAAAATGCATAATTAATAAATGAGCAAATTTGGGACTTATTCGAGGTAAATGGGCATCATAATCAAATGAGGTTGGAAATTACGTATATAAATATATTAAATGAGCAGGGTTCATAATAAAAAGTATTTACTTGACTTAAATAGTAAAGCATTGTGAAGTTGAACGTATATCCCTATGCAAAGGGCTTCGTAAATACATGCTAGTCGCACATTAGTTGACATAAGTTATTAACATTTTACAGGATTTGAGTTTCCTAATTTACAAGTAAACCATGTGAATGTATATATTAAAATAACCAGAAAATTATAGCGAGTCAAATGAGCCTAAGTTTATGTCATTAAACCTAAATACAACATAATTGACATTTTAACTTGAATATTCCACATAAACCTACAAATAACTTATAAAACACTTTCTTAATCAAATATTCTCCATGGATAATTAATATAGCGCATGAGAACCAAACATTAGTTGTGGTCGAATAATATACTGCATGAATAGAAATAGTTTGCGCGGATAAATTACATAGTGCATGAAATAAGAAAAGCGGGAAAATAAATAAAATGGACAAAATGGGTCTAATTATCAAATCTCTGTATTCTCTATCCATCCATTCCACTACGGTCAACACACATGTAACCATCTTGCAGAAATTTTGCACATGCAAATTTTGTGATAATAAATATAATTAATATGCAAACAAGCCATACACACAAATTATTGACTTTTGAAAAAAATTATTTTTCACCATGGACCGCTCCCTTATAAAGGCTGCTGCAAATAGCGCCATAATCAACGATGGCAAAAACACATTAAATACGGAAACTCATGAGTTTCCGGGTTTTTGTTTAACAACAAAACACTGAAACTCAACAATTTTGAAAAACACGGAAACTCAAATGAGTTCGTTTTTTGGAGAAAATGGAGGCTATTTACACAGGTCCCGGCCAGGGACCGGGACCGGCAAACAATAATTTTCTTCAATAGTGTATAATTGGTGTGTATGGGTTGTTTGCATGTTAATTAGGTGAATTATCACCAAATTAGAATGCACAAATTTGTTTTGAGACGGTTACACGCGCTGATGCATTTTCTTTGGGGGAGTGTATAAATTTTTTTGGATTTGTCTGAATTTTGGCATGTGAGTACTCCTTTGTTTAATGAGTACGCATGCCAAATTTCAGCTCAGCGCAGTAACCGGTTGTTATTTTATTCAAACTTCATTTTTTTTTGATCACTGTATTTTTGTATAGTGATCGAAATCCTGCCGGCGACCGGTCCCCTGCAACGTAGAAATGGCTCCGACCGGGGTCAAACATCTCGGGTGAGGCTAAAAATTTGTCCCCTGTCTGGGACGTACATCCCTGGTCGGGGACCAAAATTCTTTGTTTACTGAAGAAGAAAAAATTCTCACCGGGGACGTTTGACCCCGGCTGGGGCCATTTTGATGTTGCCGGGGACCGGTCTCTGGCAGGATTTCGATCACTTTACAAAAATACAGTGATCAAAAAATTGAAGTATGAATAAAATAGCAACCGGTAACTGCGCTGAGCTGAAATTTGGCATGCGTACTCACTAAACGAAGGAGTACACACATGCCAAATTTGAGACAAATCGAAAAAAATTTATACACCCCCCAAAAAAAATTTGCGTCAGCGCATGTAACCGTCTCTCAAAAATTTTGTGCATGCTAATTTGGTGATAATTCACCTAATTAACATGCAAACAACCCATACACGCCAATTATTCACTTTTGAAAAAAATTATTTTTTGCTGGGTCCCGGTCCCCGGCTGGGACCTGTGTAAATAGCCAAACATGGAAACATGGAAACACAGAAAATATGGAAATGTTTTTTGAGTTTTATTTATCCAAGCAATTGAAGGCACAACGTTTGAACTGAACAATGTATGTATGTGCATACATAAGGTATGCATGTATGTATAGTGTGTAAATATGTACATAGTATCCAAGTTTAACAATGAAATAAGTATCTAAAAAAAATGGTGTCCGCATCTCCTGGTTGTTTTGACAGTATTGAAGCGTTGAGGAGTGTCCACCAGGGGCTGCTAGCTCACACAATTGAGCTGAGGGCTCCTCACCTCCCATACTGTCAAATGTAGTGGTCACCCATTTGGAACTACCTCCACCTCCAGTGAACTAATGAGAATTTTCCAATACATGACAAAACATATGCAAAACCTATATTAGATAAGAAAACCCCTATTTTAACAGTAAAATGCTGTAAAATGCAACTTTTTGTAAAACAACCGAGTTTTTATGAAAAAACTTGAGTTTTTACTAAAAAAACTTGAGTTTTTACCAAAAAAAACTTGAGTTTTTGCCAAAAAACTAAGTTTTTAAAAAAACACAGAAACAGAAACTCAAGTTGTTTTGTGAAAAAAAACTCAAAACTCAAAACTCATTTTTGAAAAACTCAAAATACAGAAAGTGTTGTTTTTTTGAGAACTCACCCATCATTGCCCATAATACCAACAAAAAATATATATGACTAAAAAGAAAACAAACATAACATATTTTTTTCCATGAATGTTTTCACAGACATCAATCAGAGAAGAGTTTTACTAGGGAGTGGTATTTTTTAAAGGGAGCAAGTATTTTTTATTTTTCCTAAACTCAACTAACAGGGGGGAGTTAGAGAGGGATAAAATGAGGTAAATACAGTAGCTCTATCAATTTTGGCAAAGAGAGATGTAAGTTACAACTTCTTTGCACTGTCTACAAGTACCACGCAGGAATTGTGCACAAAATTAACCAACCAAGGACTAATTAATCTCAATCACATCTTACTCAAGCAAGGAATTACTCAATGAGGAGGGATTTATTCAAGGGGTGTTATTCAAGGCTAGTGATGTAAAAGCACCATGGCGCTGGTGCCTGGTGCTAGCCTCAAAGCAACAAGCGCCATGGTGCTTTTGGTGCTTGGCGCCTTTTTGCTGTGGTGCCATTGGTGCTTGGCACTGTGTTATGAAAAAGTGCCATGGCGCTTTTGGTGCTCGGCGCAATGATGCCGTGGTGCCATTGGTGCTCGGTGGTAGCATTTTTAAAAGCGACAAATAAGTGGTCTATTTACACAGGCCCCGACTGGGACCAGTCCCTGGCAAAAAATTCAAATTGTCAAAAGTCAGTAATTGGTGTGTATGGGTTGATTGCATGTAAATTAGGTGAATTTTACACCAAATTTGCATGCACAAAATTTCTGCAACACGGTCACACACACCCATGCATATTTTTTGGGGTGTGTAAATTTATTTCAATTTGGCTCAAATTTGGCATGTGTGTACTCCTTCGCTTAGAGAGTTTGCATGCCAAATTTCATCTCAGGGCGATTAGTGAACCCTTTTTTTTTACACTTTAATTTTCATCGATCACTGTATTTTTGTATAGTGATCGAAATCCTGCTGGGGAAATGTCGAAATGGCCCCGACCGGGCCGGGGTAAAACGTCCCCGGTGAGAAATTTTTTGTTTCACTAAAGGAAGAATTTTGGTCCCCAACCGTAGACGTTTGTCCCTGGCAGGGGACAAATTTGTAGTTTTCAGGCAGAATTTCAATCACTATACAAAAATACAGTGATCGATGAAAATTAAACTGTAAATAAAATAGAATTCACTAATCGCCCTGAGCTGAAATTTGGCATGCAAACTCACTAAGCAAAGGTGTACACACATGCCAAATTTGAGCCAAAGCGAAATAAATTTACACACCCCAAAAAATATGCATGGGTGTGGGTAACTGTCTTGCAAAAATTTTGTGCATGCTAATTTGGTGATAATTTGCCTAATTAATGGGCAAACAACCCATACACACCAATTATAGACTATTGAAATTTTTTATTTTTTGCCGGGGACTGGTCCCCGGCCAGGAGCTGTCTAAATAGCCAAATAAGTGCCAAGGAGTTCAAAAAATATATCACTATTTTGTGTGAAAAGATTTTGTGTGCATGATTTACAGAAGTAAATGTGTTAGTAAGTGTATTCAGGAAGAACAAACCCTCTACTGCTTATTTTGTATACATGTTCATGCAATTGCAAGGATATTCAACACTTTTCCCAAATAATGGGCCAATGAGCGATGTTCAAATGCAATAAAAAAAATTAAAATAAAATGGAAAATTGAAGAATAAAATATAAAAAAATAACATGAAACAAGAATAAAATTAAAATAAAATACAATTTTTATACAATTTTTTTACAATATGTATACAAATAATTTTTTTTCAACCAACTGTGGTCAGGTGTCATGTAAAAACCATGTTAAGTGTTAAATGTCATGTAAAAGACATTGTAAAGTGTCATGTGAATGCAGATCTTATTTTATCATATCTAAATCTCATTTTATCATATCCAAACCCTCTGTTCTTGTATCCAAATCTTATGTAAAAGGGTAAGATTTGGATACAAAACATAAGTTTTGGATACTATAAAATAGGATTTAGATACACATGACACTTTAAAGGGTCTTTTACATGACATTTGACACTAAACAGAGTCTTTTAAGTGACACATGACATTATCTATACATGTTATGAAGCCACCAAAGTCAGCGTCTTCTACCACCGATTCCGGCAACTCCAAGACCATAGTGAGTGACGGCCTCTAGAGTAGTTGGATTTTCTCGTTGTAGCTGAACGTCCACTTGTCGACAGCCAAGTTGAGTTTATTTCGTGGTTGAAAGGGGGTTTCGAAGTTGTTTCAGGTACTTTATTTTGATCAGATACAGCTTGAATACAAAAGTGCAATGTTAGCGAGTTTCCTAGTCGAAGTCGAAGTCGAAGCTTATTGTCGGTCACAAGCTTGGGGTCAGAAGATTGAAGTAAAAACTTCCAAAGTAGCCAAGAAATGGAATTTGTGTATAAAAACATGGCTACAATAATTCCCTAAATACAAATGTGCAAATAAGACACAAATGCACCAATAAGACACATTTAGCCGAAACAGTTGGCTTAAACTAAGCGCGTGTACATTCAAATACTTATGGTAAAGAAATACCAGGTACAAATTGGGCGAATAGAAAAACTATTAATCTTGTGAGGCGCTAAGTTGGCAAACTCGGCCGATTTACTAATCAGTTTCAATTTGTCAGAAAACATTGACCCACTTTGGAAACTAATATAATAGAGTTGGAAATTGTAAATAGTAATGCAAATGTTCCTAATGTCGTAAGTAGAGCAGAGTATATTCATCATAATAATCACTTCCTGAAAACGTATACTTGATAATTGGTAAATTGGGACTTATTCGAGGTAAATGGGTATATTAATTGAGCAGGGTTAATATAATATATTTGATATAATTTGAGCAGGGTATCCAACATAAATGTCAAAGTAATATAAATATATATAAAGCATTGCAAAGCTATAATAATTATGCCTACGCAAAGGGCTTAGTAAATACGTGCTAGTCAAACACAGGGCACCATTTCTCTATTAGGACGCTCATTCAAAGAAGTTATGTGAAATAATGTACCGTAACTATTATTTATAAGATTTGAGTTTCCCAAATTGCAAGTAAACTAAACATGTGTGTATATAATAATAATCAGAAAATTATGGCGAATCGAATGAACCTAAATTTATGTTCATAAACCTAATAGTAACATATTTGACCTTTTAACTTAAATATTTCACATAAACCTATCAATAACTTATAAGACACTTTCTTAATCAAATATTCTCCATGGATAAATAATATAGTGCAGGAAATATATTTTGTGTGGTAAATTAATATAGTGCATGAAATAGATAAAGTGCATGAATATAGATATTGAACAAAATGAACCTAATTATCAATTCTCTGTATTTCTTCATCCATCCATTTTGCCACGGTCAACACAATACAAATCTAAGCACTTTTTTCCGCGATGGCTTGCCATTGTCAACCGGAACTCGCAGCTGTAAAATAACCTCACAAAAAGACAAAAACTTGTCTTGATTAGGTGTTATCTTGCATCTTACACAAGTAAATAGCACTGCATTAGCATTGCTGCACTTGAGGAGCAGCAAAAAGTTTTTGGCGCTGGCACCATTGGCGCTTTGTGCCAACATCATTTGGCACCATTGGTGCTTGGCGCCTTGTTCTTGAAAAGTGCCATGGCGCTTTTGGCGCTTGGCGCTATTTTGCTGTGGCGCCATTGGCATATGGCCACAAAAGTCTGGCGTTTTTTACATCACTATTCAAGGCCAACTTTATCTTTATTTTTTTTGACTCGATTAGGCATAATCTTGCTTTTGGCGCTGGCGCTATTTGTGTTTGGTGCTCGTATGCCAAAAGCACCATGGGGGTATTCAAAGTGGAATTTATTGAGGGCTCAATTGAGTAGCTGTTTCAATTTTGACAACGAAACATGTAGGTTACAAGTTTTCTGCACTTTGTAAAAGTACCATGCAGAAACCATGTGCCTATCATGTTGGAGCAGAGTAAAACACATGCAAACATCAAATGCTCCACTTGATAAATCAAACATTGACTATTCAATTGCATCAATGTGAACTTTTTCAATTTACAAATGTGTCCCATTGCAAAATACAGTTTATGCCACAATAAATACCACATTGTAAAAAAAACAATTCTAACAATAATCTGTCACTGACAGAGCCATTCAAAGTAATTATTGCTGTGCACCATAGATCATTATAAATCACAAATGTGATTCACAATCTCGATCATTTGGAGATCAAAAGATGTTGCTGCAGTCCATATGCAAAATAATAATAGTGTGTAAACTAGAAAGGGCATAGACCACATGCTGGGGGCACTCCCAGACCCTATAAAAGACCCTGTAAAGTGGCAAAGACCCTGTAAAATGTCATGTGTCATGTAAAAGACCCTGTAAAATGTCGTGTGTCATGTAAAAGACCCTGTCAATTGTCAAATGTCATGTAAAAGACCCTGGCAAGTGTCATGTGTTTCCAAATCTTATGTTTTTGTATCCAAATCTTATGTTTTTGTATCCAAATCTTATGTAAAAAGTAAGATTTGGATACAAAAACATAAGATTTGGATATGATAAAATAAGATTTGGATACACGTGACACTTTACATGCTATTTTACATGACACATCACATTTTACAGGGTCTTTGACCACTTTTCAGGGTTTTTTACAGGGTCTAAGCGTGGCAGCTGATAATCAGAACATAAATATGGAAGCTCCAGGTGATTCTGATCATTTTAAGTGTTTATTGGTGAAAATTGGTTGAGAAATAGCTGAGATATTGAGTTCTGAAATTGCATGCATTTTCATTCAACTGGATCAAATCAGCATATGAAATTTACACATCACTAATCCGACCACAAAAATTTTATCTGCACGCTGTCCTGATCATTTTAATTGTTGACCGCTCATAAACAGCCCATAAATGACCAACTTATTAAGCTTCAAAATCAATGTCCAGATAAGGCATACAATATGAACGCCTTTGTATAGACGCCCTAATCTCAGGACTGGGGGATTATTTGAGCAAACAAAAATGTTTGGTCACAACACAAATGAAATTTAATGTACATAATTATTTACTGCACATTTCAAAACAACATTAAAATCACTGCAATACAACATGATCTCAGATGATCACCAAAAACATCCATCAGTTCCCACGTTTCTTGCACATCACCCTGATTTGCATATTAATTTTACCTTAATAGCAGTGTTGTTGATGAAAGTGTTGAATACTATCAGCACATTGCCAACACACTGGCTTACACCAGCCAAAGTTTCGCGATCACAACTTAAAGCAGCGTTGAGCTAGAGCACCATGTGTACATCAGTACAAAATGACCGAAATTGTAACACCCACAGTTCCGCAGTGGGTGGAGCTTGAGGGATGAAATTTTGGGTAAAAACTCAAAACACCTGATATGTTTACGTGTTAAAATTTTGTGACAGTAGCTCGCCCCTAGCGCAAATGGCGAGCACTGTCCAGGGACTTTTCAGCCCGACCATGCATACCTATTTGAGTGAAATCACAAAAAATAAAACTAACTCAGTCGACACCCTAATGCAATAATCTTTGTGAAGCACAAGGGCCGAATGGACCTTTTGTAAGGTCAAAAATTCTGTTTACAAAAAAAAAATTTGTCGCCGGGGTCGTTTAGCCCGGGGACAGTTACCACAAAGTCCCAAAAAGTAGCATAAATTTTTGTGTGGTATGGGCACGGGGCCAAACGACCCCGGTCGGGGACGAAAATTTGTTGTATACTAAAAAAAATTTTTCTCGCCGGGGTCGTTTGGCCCCGACCGGGGACAATTACCACAAAGTCCCAAAAAGTACCATAAATTTTAGTGTGGTACCGGGGCCAAACGACCCCGGTCGGGGACCAAATTTCGTTGTATACTGAAAAAAAAATTTCCTCACCGGGGACGTATGGCCCCGGTCGGGGCCATTTCAATATTGCCGGGGACCGGTCCCCGGCAGGATTTCATGCACTATAAAAAATACAGTATTTAACGAAAATTTAAGTGTCAATAAAAAAATTATCAGTAACCGCTATGAGCTAAATTTTGGCATGCGTACTCACTAAACAAAGGAGTACACGCATGCCAAATTTGAGAAAAATCAAAAAAAATTTTACACCCCCCCAACAAAATTTGCGTCGGCGTGTGTAACGGTCGTGCAGAAATTTTGTGCATGCAAATTTGGTGTTAATTAACCTAATTAACACACAAAGAACCCATGCACACCAATTATTGTTTTTTGACAAAATTTATTTTTTGCCGGGGTCCGGTCCCCGGCCGGGGCCTGTGTAAATAGCCAAACAATTAGAAAGAACCGCGGCGCTGTATTTTAAGCTGTGTTAAATACTGTGTTTTTAGCTTCAAATTCAATATTTTTCGAGAAAAAAATTGAAAATTCGAAAATTCGAAAATTCATTTTAGAAAAAAACACTTTAAAATTTAAATACTTTTTTTCTGGGAGGTTGGCCATCGTTAGTGGGGAGCTAATAAATTCATAGTGGCCATTTTGATAATGGGGGTATTTCGAGGGGGGGGGGGGTAATTTCAAGGAAATACAGTATCTTTATCCAAAAAATTTAATATTCAGGGTAAAGTAATATTATCCCAATGTAAATTTTATTCATATTTTCATATTTTGAATGTGTTTTTACATTTGAAGCAGCTTATTTTTAAATGTGATACATGCAATTGACAGCTATGTTATCTAAAATGTCTACTTGACCAAATAAAGTAGATAACATAAAAAAAATATGATCCATTATGCATTAACAATTGTACTTTGAATGATTTTAATAGGTCACTAATTTTTATTTTTTGCTCTGTTGTTTTTCATTATATTTAAATCATAGCTTCGTTTTAATGAGAGATGTTCTGAGATTATAAATAATTAGATTTTCTCAAAATCACCAATTTCACAATGCTTATCCTGATTCAATCATGACCAGGGTTGGTTTTTGTAAAATCCTTTTTATTAATATTTTGTTTTATTTTTATAAAAAATGTTGTTGTTTTTTCTCATTTTGTTCATGTTTCATTTTATTTTATTTTATTCTGAAATGTCATTTATAAAAAAGGAAACCATTTTACAAAATTTTCACAAAAAAATTGGAATATTGCATGCAAAACTATAAAACCACATGCATGCTAGAAGCATGCAGATGAATACAAAAAAAAACTTTAATGTAAACTTGTGACGTGACAGGGGTTGCGACATAGGTAAATATCTTGAATTTTGACCATCTTATTATTATTATTTTAGGTGGGAGGGGATGGGGGATGCTCACTGGGGTTCAATAAATAGGCTTTTTCATGGTATGGAATGAAGAAAGTGAGAAAAAAATCAGATGAATTAGTGATTTTTAAGGTGAAAACATAAAAAGATCTGCAATTTTGAGCAAAAATATTTTTCAATCACATCAACAAATGCAACAACTACTGCAAATTGTCAGCTAGAAACTTAAGCAACAGGATATAAAACTTTTTATAGAGTTTGACAGACACTCAAGTTTTTGGTAAAAATTTTATTTTGGTTTAAAAAGATTATTTATTATTTATTTACCTTTGTTTTTTATTTTATTCTTCAATTTTCAATTTTATTCTTATTTTATTTTTATTTTTTCTAAGATTCTGCCAACCCTGATCATGACAAAAACTTTATTGTTTCCTAAAAAGTTTTCAGCCACATCCATGGTTGGTTTTAGTAAAATTCTTTTTACTAAAATTGTATTTTATTTTTATTAAAATTGTATTTTATTTTTATTTTATTCATGTTTCATTTTATTTTATTTTATTTTATTCTGAAATGTCATTAATAAAATAAAATGAAACCATTTTACAAAAATTTTACAAATATTTTACAAAATTTTTACAAAAAATCGGAATCTTGGATGCAAGGCCATAAAACAATGTGCACGCTAGAAGCATGCAGATGAATACAAAAAATATAATGACCCGTATTTTCTCGAAATCCCCCCCTCGAAATACCCCCGTCTCGAAATACCCCCCTCAAAATGGACACTATGAAATAATTACCCACCCCCTCCAAATACCCCCCCCAATTGAGTGTACAGTTAACGTACATGACAAAACTGTGGTTTGTGATTCGGCCAATGCAAAACACACGTTAAAAACTATGAATTGTTATGTTAGAACGGTGTTACACACTTATATGTATATAAGTCAATGTGGCCACACAAGCCAGTTTTCAATGTTCCTTTTTGAAAACTCGTAAATCAGCATTGAACGCGTTGAGTTTTCTAGAATGAGTCGTTTTTACTCTCCGTCAACTGTAGATGACATGCACCTCATTCTAGAAAACTCAATTGCGTTCAATGGAGATCTACAAGTTTTCAAAATTTTAGTTGAAAACTAGCTTGTGTGGCCACAATAGACTCTTATATATAGCGGTTATTGTTGCATTTTTCTACGTCTGCGTATGTACAGACGACAATTTAGTACTGGAATTTCAAAAAATTTCTGGCGAAAAAATAAGCCCCCCCTTGTTTAACCCCCCTCAAAATTCTCACTCTGAAACAATCACCCCCCGGGTGGTATTTCAAGAAAATTCGGTAGACTTGTGACCCTCACCGGGGCAGGATAGATATGTAGCTAATTGCTCCTCCCGATGAACGATAGCTAAAAATTTGTTACTTTTGGGGGGTGGGGGGGCTTGCAGGGTTCAGTGTATAGGCTTTTTCAAGTACGGAACAAATATAATAGGAAAAAAATCACAAAAATTAGTGATTTTTAGGAGATAATGTATTAAAAGATGTGAAAATTTACAATTTTGAGCAATAATATTTTTCAATCAATACAATGAAAGCAACAACAAGGCACCAGTTATGCAAATTGGCAGCTAAAATCTTAAGCAACAGGATAGAAAAGTTTTTATAGGGTTTTACAGACACTCGAGTTTTTGTAAAATTTTACTAAAACTATACAAAAATTCGAATTTTTGTGTAGGTGGAAATATGGCTAACCAATCATGCGTAAAAACGTAACGACAATTCTGTGCAGACACTCCGACGACTCGAGGACGACCATGTGTGACCGAATGACGGCCCGCGGTGCACAGGGAAGTCACAGTGAATGTGTGGTTCGCTGTGCACTGCAAATCCACCAACGAAGCCGCAGCCCCAGGACGGTACGCCCGAATGGACACTACTGCGGCCATGAATTTATTAAGTATTTTTCTTTTCCGTTAATTACGTATTTACTTCCCGTGTGATGCTAATTTTTTCATTTCATGTTTCATTAATTAAGCTAATTAGGTTACCCGCATTTTTAGTTAATTAAGTGATTACTTTCGTTTTCTTTTAAATGCATTTTCCGACATGTACTTTCGAATGTTATAATTTTTAGGTTTTATCAAGTTTACATATTTGGTCAAAAGGGTGCAGTGTCTGGGAATGGGTTAGAAAAGCTTTAAAGTTTCTTGTTAAGCTAAAAGGTGTTGACTCTGTTAAACGCCTAGACGCCCCGATAGATAACATTCAGAAATTTACCCGACCAAGTGCATTTTTATTTAGGACTAGGTAATGGGTGGAAAAGTGGCTAACGGCAATTATTGTCGACATGCGACTGCAAGACACATGCAGAGCACAGTTTATAGTGAAGAGCACAGCAGTGCCAATTAATTATTCCCATCACCCAGGGTGATTGGCGAACTCATAAGTGCTAGTGTTTTTGCAGCGTGTGTTTAGGCCCAAAGTTCCAACCCTTACCCGGCAATGCAATAACCTTGAACAACCCCCGCAAATGAGCGTTCTTTCTGTGGCCTTGGTCGGGCGCGCTATAAAATATTTTTCAACTAAAGGGGCGCAGGTTGATAACACGTGTCACACCACCTGCTCTAGAATGTACCGTAATCTCTGAATAGAAACCCAGTTTATGGCACTCACCTTTGAGATAATTTGCATTTTAATTTCATCAGTGATAATCGCAGTTACTTCACGTCTGGTTTAATTTACGTTGCACCCTTTTATCTAATTAATTATTTTTCCCGCATTTAATTATATTGCTTGTGCCTTGTACGCTACGTTAACAGTTTTCCAGTGATCATTGAATTCGCCTTATAAGTCGCTCATTACGGTTAATTGTTGTGTCTCAGATCTAGTATTCATTTCTATTATGGTATATTTTTGGTGATTATAAAACGCGCTGATTTTACATTTTTTCACCCACTAGAGGCTATACGACTCACTTGAGCTATTGTGAAATTGACTCTGATTATATTGCTAAATAAAGTTCCCGTGAATCCAACTTGGTCCCCCTGAAGCATACTAACTGCTTGAATTTTAATTTGAATTTTATTAATTACGGCTTTATTTTTAATTACGGCTTATTAACAATTAATCGAAGTAAACCGCCGGCTGCAGTTACGAAAGGGATTGGTAAGTTGCCGTGTCCGTCCTCAGGAACTGTCAGGACCCCAAGGGGTACTGGCGCCGTTCCTGATTTGCGTGTAAAATCCCCGTACCATAAAAACAAACATTTTTTTAATTACGCACGCAATTAGAAGCGCAAAGGGACCGGAATTTACAATTCTCCGCCGCGGCAAAATTCGACGAGTGGGGTATTCTTGTGGTAAAAAAGGAAACTAGTAAAATTAGTAAAAACGTAAAATATCTGACATTTGTACTATTTTACTAAAATTTTTACAAAAATTCAAATTTTAGTAAAATTGTATTTTTTTTCCATTTTTTTTTATTTTATTTTATTCTTCAATTTTCCATTTTATTTTTATTTTATTTTTATTTTTTTATGAGATTTTGCCAACCCTGGCCACATCAGACAATTAGTCACTGTAAATGCAGTTTGGCACCAAAAAAATAAACGCCTTCCCGGCCAGACCCGGCACTCTATTTTTGAGTTAACTTCGAGTGCCTAAAGTCCCTGTGTGCTGGTGGTAGAAAGCTGAATATGCAGGACTATATTTCCCTTAAATACCCCACGCCCACCCCCCCTCGAAATACCCCCTCAAAATTTTAACTGTGAAAAAATAACCCCGGGAATTTCGAGGAAATATGGTAGTTGAAACCACCCTCTACACAGCATTAATAAGGGAGGCCACGGCAACTCATTACAGGATGGGTCAATGTAGATGCAAAGCTTTTTTCAGCTTTTTCGGTGTCCCACCCAAGTCTGGCACCCATCTGATTTGGTTACACTGTGGGTGCAGTATCTCCAGCTGTGTGGGGGGTAGAGAGCTGAAATTTGGGAGAAGGTGTAGCCAACACCCCCTCTACTATACACCAGTTTAGCGACTCCCTAGCGACTTTAGCCACCTAGCCCACAAATTTTTAGATAGCCAAATGCAATAATAGTTCACGTAACGTAAACTGCAAAGTAGTTTTGTAAACTAACAATTTGAATAAACCCCCTCAGGTATTTTGGTGACTATTTGTAGTCTACGGGGGCTGTGCGGCATGCGCAGCCATGCAGTGAGCTGCGCTCATAGCTGAAATCGGGGGTAGCATTTTAGGGGGGGGGGGGGTCTAACCTGCCGGCACGTGTTTATATCTCGGGAACCGCTGGGCGAAAATTGTTGATATTTGAGTATAATAAGGTTTCAGGTCGGGGCTAACATGAAAATCAAAGGCGTTTTCCTACGACCCCCCTGACCGGAGATAAGGTGGGTCTGAAAAAAAGTAAATTTTTTTATTTTTTTGGGTGTCGCCCAGAACACGTAAACTTTGCACGTCAATAATTTGACTATTTGTGAAGCGATTTTAGTCATTTAACTTTTAAAATGATCACAAATGACTGGAGAGTTCATTTCTGAGCTCAAATAGGCGATACCAAATTGTGTATATATCGATTTGGCCGGATTTCGAAATGCAAAATTTACATAAAATTTATTTTTTTGAACATGCTCTCTTATACTCCTGATCGAGAGAAACACCATACCGAAAGAATGAGATCGATATCTCTCTCCGATCAAAAGTTATAGCACTTCAAACTTTCGCCTCCCATCCACGTAAATAACCACATGAAGGTCAATGCGTTGAAATTCAAAACTCCATATCTCGACCATTTCTCAGCCGATTTTTACCAATGAACACTTAAAATGATCAGAATAACTTGAAGATACCATTTGTATGCTCAGCTTATCTGTATCCTAACTTAAATTTCCCACAGAAGAAAATAATGCAAACTCTTGTATGAAATTATCATTTTGAAAGAGCATATTGACAATTTGAACATACAACTGGACTCTTCAGGTTATTCTGATCATTTAAAGTATTCATTGGTAAAAATCGGCTGAGAAATGGTCGAGATATGGAGTTTTGAATTTGAACGCTTTGACCTTCATGCGGTTATTTACGTGGATGGGAGGCGAAAGTTTGAAGTGCTATAACTTTTGATCGGAGCGAGATATCGATCTCATTCTTTCGGTATGGTGTTTCTCTCGATCAGGAGTATAAGATAGCATGTTCAAAAAGAAAAATTTTCCGGAAATTTAGCATTTAGAAATCGGGCCAAATCGGTATATACACAAATGTATATCACCGATTTGACCCCAGAAATGAACTCTCCAGTCATTTGTGATCATTTTAAAAGTTAAATGACTAAAATCGCTTCACAAATAGTCGAATTATTGACGTGCAAAGTTTACGTGTTCTGGGCGCCCAAAAAAAATCAAAAAATTTACTTTTTTCAGACCCACCTTATCTCCGGTCAGGGGGGTCGTAGGAAGACGCCTTCGATTTTCATGTTAGCCCCGACCTGAAACCTTATTATACTCAAATATCAACAATTTTCGCCCAGCGGTTCCCGAGATATAAACACGTGCCGGCAGGTTAGACCCCCCCCCCCTAAAATGCTACCCCCGATTTCAGCTATGGCTGCGCTGTGCCCCAACATAGCATAGCACAACAAGATCGACCTGGCTACACTGGCAGACCGAGTTTTCCATGTTTTTGCAGTTGTAGTGCTCTGCACATTTTCTGTTTCCCTACACCAAATAAAATGTCATATTAGTGTGTTCCACTTAATTAAAGATTAGCTAAGTCATTTTTAGCTCTTTTGTAAACTTCATTCCACATGGCACAAGGTGAGAGGGGAATTTCACATTTCTAATATAAATGCCGCGGCGTGGCGTGCAGACACTTTTGAAGTTGTCAGCACAGTGTTGTGACTTTCTGGGCAGTTAAATGCACATTCCACCCTTACTTATCTTTGGGCATAGGTGGAGACTGCAACTGATAGGTAGGTGACGACCAGGAATCCTGGAACAATGACTTTTACCGAACCTTATCTAAATATCAACTGTTCCAAGTTTCTCCCCACGTTGACTAGATTGTTGGCAGTGTCATCTAGTATCGGTGGGTGGTAAAAACAGCTCCTGATCACGCCCCAAGTGACAAGTCGCAGTCCAAAAAATACATTTTCCGCTGCCCAGCACAAATATTCCATCACGCTCGGAAGGGCGAAGCCAGCGGGCTGAAACCTTTCTCACGGGCACTAGGCAGCTGGATAGTCACAAAAATGTGTCACGGCGTTGAAGGTGATAAGCACCTGCGCTCGCAAGCATTCCGCCAGCTACCATAACTCTTGAATACAAACCCCCGTAAAAAGACTTTCACATGACATGTAGAAAAACTGTAAATATTTTTTTGTGCTGACTTTTTGATTTTCATGAGCTTAATCTTTAGCAATCAGTTTATCATTAATTAGTGATAATTGTAAGCTTGTATCTCAATTGTTTAATTATCATTTAGGTTGATTTCTTACACCTTTCATGATTTCATGTTTAATTGATTCTGTTTTATTCACTCCCCTTATGTGTAAATATGCATTGCGCTGCTTTGATAAGTATTTTAGGTTATATTTTTTAAGTAGGAAGTAGTAGGTAATTATGGAAGTATTTACCTGTTTTCTGCACATTTACTACTCTGTAAATTAAGCCCCATGTCACATGAAGCTAATGTTTGATACCTTTTATTGTATTTAGCTGTTACCAGCACACTTAGTTGATCTAATTATGTACACTTTTTCTCACTACCTATGCCTTTCAATTTTATTAAGTGCTTACTAGATTCGACAATGATTGTGTGCCTTTCTATTAGATTGTTTTTTTAGTCTTTTAATTTGTCTCAATTATGGTACCCAACTACACCTTATAAGTAGCTAATTGTTGTTTTTTCACTTCAATTCGACTTCGATTGCTTGGACTCTGCTGCTTTAGCGTATTTCCATCGCCCAAAAAATAAAACTCTCTTCTCAAATCAACTTGGACCCCCCTTGAGTATTAATACTAACCATACTCCTTTAGTTGCCAATTAACAATTGCTTTTAATTACTGTGCTGCTTGTGCTAAGTGTAAGCACTGTGCGTGCCGTGGGAAACAGAGCAGCATGATCCCCGAGTGGATCACTGCACGTTCTGCATAAAACTGTCTTCAGACACATTCCCTTAAACTTAACGGCATCATTTTGGACCCTCCAGGCCCTGTGCAGTGCACACCAGAGACAAGCAAGTGGTATAGTGGTGTGATAGGGAAAAGCAGTGCACGGCAGATTTCTCTAAATTTGTATAGTCAAAAAACAGCAGAATACATGGATTCATGACATTTACATAAATATACTTTGATAAACATATGTTTAGGTAAGACTTTTTAAGGCATGTATAGTTGTGCATACATATTTTTTTAAATATAGAAGTATAAATATATGTATAGCTATATAGGATGAATATCAAATATTGTACCAAATTACCATGGTAAGTACCGTGTTACCTCAAATTATCCCCTCCTTCAATTAACCCCCCCCCCCTCGAAATACCACCCCCTTTCGGAAGGATGTACATCATGTATGCAATGTACATGATGGATTTATTACTGATAATTTGTATCCTAGCTACACATATTTACTAGTTTTTATAGCTATCTACGTTTTTATGTTCAAATATATCCTATTTGGACACATTTATTACCAGTTTTGGATACGCAAATGCCTACTATTTACTACAACTCTTATGAAAATTTCTGACGAAATAACACCCCCCGCGAATAAGCCCCCCTAGGCGAAAACATAAACAACCATGGGGGTATTTCGAGGTAATACAGCACTTAGATAAATACACAACTTGAATATAACCAATACTTAAAATCCACACTATGGAACGTATTTGAGGATTTACAGTTGAATAATGAGTACCTACATACAAATGTGAAATCCTTTATATTTACATAGTTCACATAGTGAAACCCAACACCAAAAATGATTTTTTTCCTTCTATTTTACTGACTCTCAAAAACTTGGGTGAAATTCTATTGAAATACATTCTTTTTTATAAATACTAATAGGTAATCTACAACTGGCACCACAAGCATTGCTATAACTCCAGTGATATAAATTGCATGTGGTGTTATTTATGTAAAGCATTGGTTGGATGCGTGCCAATGAAAGCATGCGATTTTCATGAGAAAAAAATTTGAAAAACTATTGTTGTTAATATTCTTAATAATATATATATATATATACATATATATACCGTATTACCTCAGATAACTCCCCCCCCCCTCCCGAATTAACCCCTCCCTCCCTCGAAATACCCCCCTAAAGTGTTGCTGAGGATTTAATTACCCCCTATATACGTCTATAAACACATAAGATCTATGTAAATATTTGGTTTCACTACGTCTGAGTAGGTAAATGTGGAATTTCAGAAAATTTCAGTAATAGACCCCTCCTCGAAACCCCCCCCCTCGAATTCACCCCCCTAAAAATATGCTGGCGCAAAAATAAACCCCCTGGGGGTCTTTCGAGGTAATACTGTAATCGCCTATGTCCAGCAAAAAAATTCATTAATTTTTGAAAATCACCTGCGTCAAATATCGTTGGCACGCTTCCAGCATGAACTATGCCTGCAACACGTAAAGTCACTGGAGTAAATACATATAAATAAATTTACAGTAAAGGAAAAATACTATAATGCTAATTGGCGGAATTCTGTACCAATTTTGGCAACTACAATCCTCGAATTTTCAGAATACAATACCTCAAGAATACAAAAGAAATAATAAATTATGCAAATAGGTCTATTTTACGCTACAGTTTTGGATACACCAAAATTCACAAACATGTTGCCCATGTCATAGAAGCGGCTGGCTGGCAGAGCTGCAATAAAAGTGTAAATGTTAGTATTCAGAAAATGTATTCAAAAGTACACATCAGAAAATGGGCTTGTGAAATATTTTGGTGGAAGTGGGCTGGATATGCATCTGTAAAGATGCTTCTACAACACACCTCAGAGGGCTGTGATTGAAAGTTCACAGGGAAAAGCACCTTGCAACAACTCGCTGCCAGTTCGCTTGCCAAGCAGCAAAAATAAGGCCTAGCTTGCCGACAACTGTTTTGCACCTCGCTGGCAGCTCGCTGACATGTTTCTTCAATGCTGTAATGTGTTTATCGAATACATGCTTTCAGCGAGGTGACAACTCGCTGCCAACCACACTGCAGCCTTTTTTAGCTAACTGCCAGCTCGCTGCAACACGCTGACAACTCGCTGCCACGCACTGACAACTCGCTGCAACACGCTGACAACTCGCTGCCACACGCTGACAACTTGCTGTCACGCGCTGACAACTCGCCGCCACATGCTGACAACTTGCAGTCAAGTGTAAACAACTGCATGTCAGCTTGTTCTCCTAGCTGGCAGCGAGTTGTCAGCAAGGTACTTTCCCCTGTGGTTTACTGAATTTTTGATCACCATGCATCATACACAGCGAATGAAGTGCTTGTGAAGTGCACTGAAGTGGTAAGTTTGAAGCATCCACCATGATCACAGTTCAGAGCCTGACCACACATTGTACCCTGTAAAACACCCTGTAAAATGTAAGATGTTTACCCTTTACAATGTCATGTGTCATGTAAAAAAGCCTGTTAAATGTCAAATATATAGGCACAAATCCTATTATATAGTGTTCAAATATTATATTTCTGTATATAAATCTGTTTGGGTGTAAGATATGGATTGAAAAACACAAGAGTTAAATGCTAGGTATACAAAAATATTTTGATACATTTGACACTTTACATGGTCTTTTACAGGAAACATGACATTTTACATGGGGTTTTTACCTGACACATGACATTTTACATGTTCTTTTACCTGAAAAATTGCATTTTACAGTGTTTTTTACAGAATCCAAGACTGCCCCCTGGGGGCATTCCCAAGCCCTGTAAAGTGTAAAGTAAAGTGTCAATTGTTGTGACAAATGTAAAGTAAAGTGTAAATTGTCATGTAAAGTTCAGTAATAAAACCTTTTTTTTGATCGACATTTTACATGTCATTTGACACTTTACTTTACACTTACAGGGTCTAAAACTGATCCCATGTCACCTATGGCTTGCACCCTTCACCCCCACGCACCTATCAGCATGTGTCAAACTATTTGGGTCCCTCTCCTTTGACCTTCTCGGACTGCCGACGACCCCCCCTGGGGGCAGTCCCAGACCCTGTAAAAAGCCCTGTTAAATGACAGATGTCCTGCAAAGTGCCAAAAGTCATGTAAAACGCCCAGTGAAATGGCATTTGTACGTTTGCCATTTTACCATCCATTTTACATGACTTTTGACACTCTGCATGACATTTTACATTTTACATGACATTTTACAGGGTCCGGGACTGGCACCTGGGCTGTAGGCGCCTGGCTGGCCATCGGGCGACATACTGCGTTGTTGCCTAGCGGCTGCCAGTGCCATTT
Organism: Sphaerolaimus hirsutus; assembly: GCA_964036195.1. Classification (NCBI taxonomy): domain Eukaryota; kingdom Metazoa; phylum Nematoda; class Chromadorea; order Monhysterida; family Sphaerolaimidae; genus Sphaerolaimus; species Sphaerolaimus hirsutus. The sequence continues at coordinate 28,493,099 of OZ038453.1, read as the reverse complement.
TGTTCGGTTCGAGGGTTAGTGCCTGGGGGGGGGTGCAAAGTTGTTAAAAGTACTGAACTTTTTCCAAAGTAAACGTAAACGTAATGTATTCAAATTTTACTCACACCTGAGTGCAGAAAACGTACAGCGTTTTATTTTTACTTTTACAGTGTGTAAAAGGTGAGTAAAATACTTTTTTCCAGAGAAAACGTAAAAATGAATATTTTTTCCAGGGAAACCGTAGAAATGGGTATTTTTTTCTCACAGAAACATAGTAGTGAGTATTTTTCTACCAAAGAAAATATAAAAATTGGTGTCTGTTTTTCAATTTTTACCCTGAAATACATCAACGATGTGTTTTCCTTTCCTGGTAAGTACTTCTCATTTCACTTCGCATTTGCCATTTCACTCCTCACTTCTCAATTTGCGGAACTGGCACCTAGTTTAGGGTTGGGAACCCGACTCGACCCGACCTGCCCCAAACCCGATACACGCACACTTTTTGCAACCGAAACCCGATACCCAAATCCGACTCTGGCTACCCGAACCCAAACCCGATACCCGCCAAATTTTTGGAACCTGACCCGAAATTTTTTGGACCCGATACCCGATACTTAAACCGGAAAATTTTGAAATTCCCAACCCTAGCCTGGTTTACCTTCTGTTTAATAGTATGCACGGCGGCGGCGAGCGACTCCTTCCTGACCCTCTCCTGGTGCTTCTTGCGCTTCACAAAGTCGGGCATGATGTCGTCCAGGGGGCACTCCCAGACCCTGTAAAAAACCCTGTAAATTGTAAAATGTCATGCAAAGTGTCTAAAGTCATGCAAAATGTCCTGCAAAATGGCAACTCGGTTGCTGCCATGCAAAATGGTAACTCGGTTGCTGCCATGCAAAATGGCAACTCAGTTGCTGCCATGCAAAATGGCAACTCGGTTGCCATTTTGCAGGGCATTTTCCATGACTTCAGACACTTTGCATGACATTTGACATTTTACAGGGTTTTTACAGGGTCCGGGAGTGGCACCAGCCGGCCCAACTCGAAGCGGGTGAACATGCACTCGATCAATTTCCGGATGCCCACCATAAACACCAGCTGCGAACGAGTGTGAACGGTTGGCAAAGTCTCACAGCAAATAATGTGCTCATCAAGTGCACTGAAGTGGTCTGAAGTGCCCCTTGTGATCACCAGAGTTGCGAAAGTGTATTTACACTTACCCGAAATACCCGGGTAAATGGGTATTTATATTTACACTTACACTTACACTTCAAAAATACCCTTACACTTTTTTACACTTTCCCACCAAATTACCCGGGTAAAAAAAGTGTAAAAAGAATTTCACGCGGGCCAGTTTTACACTTTTGAAAAAGTGTAAAACTACAAAAAAAGAAACTGAATGAGAACGTGTGTCAAAAAAAACAACTGCACGTGTACATAGCTCATTGAAAACAGCGATAGAAATAGAAATTGTGTTGAAATATGGGTGTGTCGTAAAAATTGGATCGCTGTACTACACTTGGCCCTCGTCCAATTCGCTTGTAACGTATTGTATTTTGAGGGATGTTCCCCCCAATGTTCTCAAAGTCAATAAAATTTGCTTCCTTTTGCAAATTTTCACGTTCATATTCGCTATTTGAAAAAACTGTAATTTTTGTCATAGTTCTATTGTCGAGTTACTTCACACCTGTCTGTGTTGAACAGGGGTTCCGTAGGTTTGGACTTCTACAAGGGTTCAGATAGATACTAAATCAGTAGAGCAGAAAGTAGGATAGAAGGCTGAAACATTTTCTGGGGGTTGGGGATCAATAGATAGCTGAGCCTCAGAATCCAGAGCAACTTCTGGGATAAATAGATAGCTGGAGCTTTTTGGGGGGCATACCCCAATCACCCTAGGAGACCCCTGGTGTTGAACAAAGTGAATTGTTCCCTTGTTTTGTGATGATTGTGTTTGATGAGGATAATATGAAACAATGAAACTAAACGATCATTAAATTCATCTAAAAGTGAAAGCAAGAGTGTTGTCACATGTTCAAAGGCGTTAACTTAAAGTGCACACGCTTAAAAAATTTTTACACTTGCACTTTTTTTACACTTTCCTAGGTATTTTAAAAATACCTTACACTTACAGTATCCATGCTCAAACTTTGGAAAGTGTATTTACACTTACACTTACACTTTCCAAAAATACCGGTATTTTAACAACTCTGGTGATCACACTTCAGGGCCTGATCACAGATGGAATGCACTTCACTGACACTTCACAAATTTCTTTACTGTTTTTTGTTTACAGAAATAAATAATTATAAATTCGTGAAGTGCATTGAAGTGCCTTAAAGGGTCTGCATGAAGACACTTCACCGCATATCACAGCAGATCACCAGCACTGTTTTTTCTGTGTCCTGGAGAATCGATGCACACTTGACACTTCACAAGTAGTGAAGGCGCACACAATTCCAAAAATTTGGAAATGCTTTCAAATTTTTTTAAAGTCTATTTCTCCTCTAGAACAAAAAAACATTCAAAAACTCATTTTCTTGTATAAAGATTTGAGAGAAAAATATTTTTCTCAGTATTTTTGGTTGAAAGTGTGTACAAAATGGATAAACACAATACAAAATTCAAAAAAGTCAATTTCATATGGATATATTTGAACCGGCAGGGCAGTAATGTGTAAATGTGGAAAGTTTCACAGTTTGGAAAGCAAAAAAAACATAAAAGACTAGGTATTCAAAATTCATCAGAAACTTTTAAAAATGCAATAATGCAGTTCAAAATATTTGAAATTTTTACATCAAAAAATCGAGAAAAAAATTAAAAATTAAATTCAAACATTCAAAAACTTTTTTATTTATTTCTAAATTCAAAGTGATTTAAAAAAGTTATCATTTCTACCCAGAAAGTTTGTCACCATCATTAATGTCACCTAGTGATGTAAAAAGTGCCAGGACTTTGACACCAAGCGCCAGGACTTTGACACCAAGCGCCAGGACTTTGACACCAAGCGCCAGGACTTTGACCCCAAGCGCCAAAAGTCCCATGGCGCTTTGCTGACCCCAGCGCCAAGCGCCAATGGCGCCAGTAAAAAGTGGCGACAATCGCCAGAAGCGTCATGGCGCTTTTTACTTTGACGCTAACGAAAAGCGGCAGCGCCGGGCATTTTGTTCCTGGCGCTGGGCAAAAATAGCGCCAAGTGCCATAAGCGTCACAGCAAGATAGCGCCAAACGCCAAAAGCGCCATGGAGCTTTTTGCTTTGGAGCTAGCGCCAGGCGCCAGCGCCATGGCGTTTTTCCATCACTACTGTCACCCAGAAAAGCAAAACAAAAGCACCCAAAACCTCACTCACCATAAGCGGGAACAATATGCTAATCATCTTAATGCTCTTCACAATCCACAAGGCAGCAAAACACAGCAACTGGCACAGAGTAAACAGATGCACCCTTTTCAGGGGCACATCCCTCAAATAAAAGTAGTCTGGCTGGGGGGCAGTCCCAGACCCTGTAAAATGCCATGTAAAATGTCAAATGTCATGCAAAGTGAGTGAAGTCATTTAAAATGCCTGGAGTATGGGAATTCTCATGCAAAGTGTCAGAAGTCATGTAAAATGCCCTTGGAAAACGGCAAACAAACATTGACACTACCATTGACATCTGACATTGACATCTGACATTTTACAGGAAGTTTTACATGACTTTTTGACACTTTGCATGACATTTGCCATTTTGCGGTGCATCAACATAACTAAGCCACTTTGAATGACACTTGACATTTTACAATGCATTTTACAGGGTCTGTGAATGCCACCTGGTGTTTCTTGGGCATGATCGTGAGCAGGATGCGGTCTATGAACTGGATGTTGCTCAGGGGGGTGATGCCCATGTACAGGAACACGCCGTAGAGCACCGGCATGGGCACGTACTGCGTGTTGGGCAGAGTTGTTATAAGTACTTTTACTTAACTTTTTCACAAGTAAATGTAAATGTAAAGTATTTATTTTTTACTCACAGGTGAGTACAGAAAATGTAAAGTATTTATTTTTTACTTTTATTCATGAGTAAACGTGGGTCAATTACTTTTGTTCCTGGAAAACGTGAAAGTGGGTATTTAGTGAAAAGTGAAATTTTGCACCGGCTTTCACTCAAAATAGCTCATTTTTGAACTTTTTTACCATCAAATCCACTATTTGATGTGTTTTGCTCATTTTGTTGCTATTTTAGATATTTTGGCCCTATTGTTAGCTTTGCTCTCACTTTTCTCCTTTGTACCTTAAAAAAGCCTATAAAACAGCCTGTTTGAAGTACGTTTTCTGTACTCGTGTACTTTTAAAAAACAACACACCTTCAGTACGGGCGTCATGAACACGGACAGCCCAATCATCAGAAAGCACAGAATTCCAGTGACCCGTTGTTCTCTGCGATTTTACAAACATGTTGATTTTTTAAAGATGACCTTGAATTTACCCCCCCCCCTCAAAAAACTCCACCTTCAATGGCACATCGGCAAAATGGCAAAAAAATGGCACATTATAGTGTGCATAAAGCACATTTCCTGAAATGAGTTGATAGAAACATGATTGAAAGTTCCGGCATAATGATAATTTCCTCCGAATAATTCCCCTGCTTGAATGACTCCCATCAAAAATTTCTGATGAAAAACTAATCCCCCAGGGGAATTATTCAAGCAGATCCACTAGTTGCCACTCCCAGACCCTGTAAAGTGCCCTGGGAAATGGAAAATGTCATGCAGAGTTTCTAAAGTCATGGAAAATGCCCTGCAAAATGGCAACCAAGTTGCCATTTTGCAGGGCATTTTCCATGACTTTAGACACTTTGCATGACATTTTTCCATTTGCCAGGTGGCAGTCCCAAGCCCTGTAAAGTGTAAAGTAAAGTCGAATGCAAAGTAAACTGTCAATTGTCATGCAAAGCTCAGTAATAAAATCTTATCTTTTTTGTTTTGATTGACACTTCACTTTGCATTTGACTTTACATTTCACACTTTACTTTACACTTTACAGGGCTTGGGACTGTCCCCAGGGCACTTTACAGGGTCTGGGACTGCCCCCGGGTACCCACCCCTACAAGTAGGGTTCAAACGATATGACTTTTCGATATCGATATTTGATATTTGATATTTTTTTCTGAAACTCGATATTCGATATCGATACGATATGGAACCTCGGTATCGATATTCGATATTCGATATTGAAAAATGGTCGATATTCGATATTCGATATTTCGATATTTTCGATATTTGATATTGCGATTTGCTTTTGGTATAGCAAGGCACATTTCAAGTGGCATATTGTGATTTCATGTGGTTGCACACATGTTTAATCATCTCTTTACTGAAATGTGAATGGAACAAGTGATTTTAACAAGGCTTACATCACTCAAAAGAAGAACATGGCACAGAAACATGATGAATCAAAGTGTATCAGACAAATAAAAAATTGGTAGATGTTACAGTTTATACTTATAACCTAATTGCTTAAGGGCATGTTGCAAAAAAATAGCAAATCATCAATTTCTAGCTTCAATTTTAGCACTTCAACAAAAATGACATTATAAATACTGTACCTTTACCCATCAAATACAATACTATAAGCAAATCAGATCAATCATAAATATCTCAAAATGAAAATGAAAACTTAATTGTTAATTTAGGGACACAATACAGGTTCGATATATCGAAAAAATGGTCGATAATCGATATCGATATTTAATATTTTTTCAAAATTTTCGATATCGATATTCGATATTCGATATTTTTTCAAAATTTTCGATATCGATATTCGATATTCGATATGAAAAAATGGTCGATATCCGATATTCGATATTCGATACGATATATCGTTTGAACCCTACCTACAAGCACCCAGTTTTTACCTGCATCCAACAAAAGTGATGGGCTCCCCAGGTGCTTGTGATTCCGACTGCACTCTCAGAGCTGTTACGTGGTTGATTGCTAGCACTGTGGCTGCCACGTAGATGGGAATGCCTGGGGGGTTAATTTGAGGGGTGGGGTTAGGAAGTGTGCGGAATTTGTCACTTTTTGGAATCAATTGCAATCAAAGTGCAGTGGAATGAAGTTTGAATGCAGCCAATTCTATGATGCAAATTTTTTTTCAGATTTGATTTTGTGTTGCAATGAGCAGATATTGTAAAGTGTTGTAAATTGTCCATACAGCAGTTAAGTGTTTTACATTTTCCTCAATTTAGTGCACTGTTCGGTTTCAGAAAAATGTATAGAGTTTATAAGTGGTGTAGAGTGAGTTGTGAAAAGCATGCAAAATTTATGTTTCAGTGATTGTTCAGTAGAGTGATTCAGTGACTATGGCTCCTACATTTTTTATACTTAGTTCAGTCTGTGTACTACATAATAAAGTCCCAGAATGATATCCTGGACCTGCAGTTGAGAGACCACCTAACAAGTCCCTCCAAACTTTAATATCCAGTCAGCTGTATTACTTGAGTTGTCAGTTTACTTAACACTTTTGGCAACTCTACCTGTCACTTTACTTAACACTTTTGGCAACTTTACCTGTCACTTTACTTATCACTTGAATATAACTTGTCCCATTACTTGTCAATTCACGAAAAGTGCCCCCACTCACCCAGCAGTCCAGTGATGAACATGTGTATTGAAATCACCAACAAATCCAGATGGTACCCAGCGCCTTTTTTCAGTTTATTTTCCTTCCGGTTGACAATAACAGAGGTGATCTGCTGATCCATGAACAGTAGCACGCTGCCCAAAATGGCGGGCAAAAACGCCTGGGATGAGGTTTTATTTGCCCGACTGGGGTTTTTTTGTCGGGCAGCCCAATTTGTTTTTGCTGGCTCATTCGCAAAAAAAAAATGTGATGTATGGTGAGGTGTTGTGAAGTGGCTTCACACCGACAAAAAAATGGGGTGTGAGTGAGTGTGAATAGGGTGCAAATTACGGAAAATGGAAACAAATACAAGATTTTTTTGCACTTGCTGGAAAACGGAAACGAAAAAAAATCTTGCACTTGCCGGAAAACTGAATAAATTTCCAGGCACCCAATATTTTCAGATGAAAAAATCGGGCTGCCCAACAAAAACATATCGGGCAAATTCAATCGCTCACCAGGGGAATGGTATAAATCGGGTTTTCCATTGGGTCGATAATCCAGCCTCGGCCTTCCCAAGTTGGCTGCGAGTATTGAGGGTACCGTATTTGCTTGAATAATTCCCCCTCTAGAATAATTCCCCCAGTTAGATGTTAAGAATAAATATACTTTCACCCTCGAATAATACCCTCATATGGTAATTTGCTATGTCCAATTTGAACAAAATGGGATGTGAATTGGACACAAATCACAGTCAGAGAATTGTCAATGAGACCTAAAATGCCATTTTCTCTAAATCGATTTTTGTTCTTATCGACCTTTAGAAGTAGACGCCTCAATTCAAATGCTTCACCAAACCACTTTTCACTTTTTTGTCCAGGAAATGCACACAAAACATTTTGTGTCAATAAACCCAAAAACCCACTCACCCTGAATTCACTGGGCACGTTCAATTTGGGTGTGTCCAGCGCGAAGAAAATGTCCACGCCGATCATCAGAACTATGGCAATTGTGACAGCGAAATCGCTCACTATTTCACGGACCTGTATTATTGTTGGGATTGAAAAAATGTCTGGGTCGTTTATATTGAAAAAACAGCGGAAAATAGAGTTAAAAAATTTAAAAAAATTTATGTTTTTTTAAATATTATTTTTCCAGTATTTTCCAGAGACATTTGTTAGACTTTTTGGAGTGGGTGTGGGAAAATGTCAAATGTCATTTAAAATGTCTAAAGTCATGTAAAATGCACATGAATAATTGCAGACTTCATTACATGGTCATTTTTCTGCAGGGCTTCTTGCATGACATTTTACACTTTGCATGACATTTGACATTTTCCAGAGTCTGGGACTGGCACCAGTAGGTGGTCTGGCACAAAAAAAAATGTCCTCATAACAAACATCACACAACCAAAACAATCAAACAATCCAAACTCAACCACACACAACAAGTCAACCAACCCTAGTAGGGAAGAAAGGTGCATTTCTGAACTTCTTGAGCGACACAGAGACCATGTAGGTGCCCAGCATGAGAACCAGGGACAGGAGGAACACCTCGTACATCTGTGGGGGGGGGGTATTTGAGGGGTAAATTGGTTTGTAATAATTTGTTGCAATTGGCAAGTTGCCAATGCTAATAGTGTAATGTTGCTGATATTAATGTGTATGCTTTTTCTTAAATGGTATTTACAGGAAACAACAATGTGATGACCAAAGCTTTTATCTATAAACAATTTTTGGGAAAAAAATGAAATATTTGACATATTTGATGGCTTCATCAGTCATGATTTAATTAGCCTCATAATTTAGGAAACACATCACATTTCATACATTTCATTATCAAACATACTAAATCATATTTACCTAGATAATCTGTAAATACCACCCAAATAAGCTGACATGGATATTTTCATTGTCATTCAAGTTAGAAAAAACCTCGCATTTTGTGAAAAATTAAGTTTTGAACATTAATTTTGAACCGAACTCGACCAAAAATTGTTTTCACAAACTTCATATTTTTATTTCACATTACATTTTTCATGACGCCATAAATCCCCCCCCCCAAACAATCCCCCCCCCCCCATTCACAGTGCGGCATCCATCTCCCTCGGGCTCGAAATGTATCAAATGTCCATCAACTCGCTCGGGTTTGCACAATTCGAATCTCAGATCTGTCCCGTTTTTGTCGCAGTGACACGATGCGTTGTTCATTCCCGGCGTCTGGGCGGGAATTTAGGTAGCCCGACAATTTATTTGTCGGGTCGCCCGATTTTTTATGGTGTGATTTTGAAGTGAAAATTGTTGTGGCTGGTTTTCTTTGGGAATACCGTATTACCTCGAATCAACCCCCCCTTGAATTAACCCCCCCCCCTCGAAATACCCCCCCCCCTAAAATTCGGCTGAGGAAATATTAAACCCCCTCGAAATACCCCCCTAAAATTGAGTGTAAAGGGAACGTACATGACAAATACCGCAGTTTGTGATCTGTACAATGCAGAACACACGTTAAAACTGATGATTGAGTGACGTTAGGGAAGGGTTTATGTGTATAAACAGTTATATATCCCTATACACACATATACATCTATGTAATTGTTTGATTTTTCTACGTATGAGTATGGGGAATTTCCGAAAACTTCTGGCGAAAAAATAGAGCCCCCCTCGAATAAACCCCCCTCGAACTATCCCCCCTCAAATTTCGCTGGCGAAATAATAAACCCCCTGGGGGTATTTCGAGGTAATACGGTAGATGGTGAGTAAGGTAGCGAATGTTGACAGGTAAGTTGGGATGATATATCATGTCGAATATGGAATCTAAATTATTTCCCCTCGAATAATTCCCCCAACCGATGGAAGAAAAAATACTGTCCATATGTATAAAAACAATCGATGAATTATTTTGTTATAAACTGCGTTTTTCGTATCGAATGTCGACATCAAAAATTTTGCATAAATATCGACTATTTTTTCATATTCGGTTTTGGATATCGACCATTTTTTCTGCCGAATATCATAATATATATATATACCGTATTTCCTCGAAACACCCCCCCCCCTCGAAATACCCCCCCCCCCCCTCAAAATGGGCACTATGTATTTGTGGTCCGGGAAATGCATAACAGACGTTTAAAACACCTAATTACTGTGTTACGTTAGAACAGCGTTTATATTTACCATCTACATCCTTATATAAGGCTGTAAAAACTTATAAATGGTGGTTATTGTCGCATTTTTCACCTTTTTCTCTCAAAATTTCCACTCTGAAAAAATAAACCCCCTGGGGGTATTTCGAGGTAATACGGTATATATATATTCAGAAAGTCATCAAATATTGAATATCAACGAACCCTACTTATCAGTCAACACTTTTCACTTTTCTCGCCACTTCTCTACTCTACACCAAAAAAATTTCAACTAAAATAAATCTGGCTCCCCAAAAAACAACATGTCGGGCTAATTAAATCCCGTCCCTGGTACTCAATTATATCTGCCTCCTTGTAGATTGTGAACAGTTTTTTGAATGCCTCCACTATGAAAATGACCGCTATCAGAGTAGCGAAACATTCTTCAGTGAAACGGGTGATGTACCTGGGGAAGTACGCACAATGTGATATTTATGCACATGCAGGTGCCACTCCCGGACCCTGTAAAAAGCCCTGTAAAATGTCAAATGTCATGCAAATTGTCAAAAGTCATGGATAATGCCCTGCAAAATGGCAAACGTACTGCCATTTTGCAGGGCATTTTTCCAAGACTTTTGACAATTTGCATGATTTTTTACAATTAAAAGGCTTTTACAGGGTCTGGGAGTGGCCCCAGTCCGCGTTGGCATCGTGCCAACTACAACAATATGACAATGCAACCTTGATCACAAATATTCAAGTGCCACTTCAAAAATGTCCCCATAAAACTTCATTAAGAATAAAAATCACTAGAAATAACCAAAAAATAACAAAAAAGCGCCATCACGCTCTTTTTACCCTGGCGCTTGGCGCCAAAGTCCTGGCGCCCTTCACATGACCAAAAATAACACCCCATGGGGGCTAATAAAAAAGGTTACGGTAGTTCACTGACCTGACGAGCGCAGACATGTCAGTGGCCACGATGATGAATAAAATGACACCCATCCAGAAATTGATCCAGAAACGAAATGTCAGGTAGCCGATTCCAAAGGTCCTGAAATTTAATTCAAAGGAGTGATATACATAAAGTTGGCACTGGTGCCACTCCCAGACCCTGTAAAAAGCCCTGTAAAATGTCAAATGTCATGAAAAGTGTCAATAGTCATGGAAAATGCCCTGCAAAATGGCAATTCGGTAACCATTTTGCAGGGCATTTTCCATGACTCTTGACACTTTGCATGACATTTTACATTTTACAGGGCTTTTTACAGGGTCTGGGAGGTGCAATCTGCAATGTAAAAAAAACAATGTAAAATAAAAAGATACACACATTTTTGAGGAACCTACAAAAGCATTGGCGAAATTTGGAAACCATAGAGCCAAATGGCCCAAATCACACCCCCACGAAGCACAAACGACCCACTAAAAACAACACGTGACAAAACGACACATGACCAACCCGCACAGGCCGAATATGATCGCTTCAAAAACGAGAACAGGTCCAGTGGAGCCGATCACAGTTAGTGGCTGTCCGGAAAAAATGTGCCACGTAACCCCGCATAGGGCGCCCGACAAAAGGTTTTCCATTGCCGCCTGTAGGGTAAATTAATCGGGTTATATTTAGGGTTCAAACGGGATTGACTTTTTGGGATCGGGATCGGGATCGGGATTCACTTTTTGAGATTTCGGGATCGGGATCGGGATCGGGATTGGGGTTTCGGGATCGGGATCGGGATCGGGATTGGTTTTTTGAGATTTCGGGATCGGGATCGGGATCGGGATTGGCCGGGATTGGGGTCACGGGATCGGGATCGGGATTGGGATAGGCATTTTTCCGGGATCGGGATAGGGTTCTAGGGATAGAGATTTTGGCCATTTTTCTGGCATTCACAGTTGTTCATAAAGGTCTCAAAACACTGTTGGATGCCAGAAAAGTGGCATAAAATTGACGCTGGGGGTTTGCACCCACTTTTTTGCATGCAAAAACGTCATTATTTCACTTTTTATAATTTCCACTAATTTTTCCGGGATCGGGATCCCGGACTTGGGAGTTTCTCGGGATCGGGATCGGGATTTGAAAACTTTCGGGATCGGGATCGGGATCGGGATTGGGGTTTCGGGATCGGGATCGGGATTTGAAAACTTTCGGGATCGGGATCGGGATCGGGATTGGGGTTTCGGGATCGGGATCGGGATCGGGACTGGTAAATCCCGGAATTTCACGGGATCCGGGATCGGGATCGGGATCCCGTTTGAACCCTAGTTATATTTGAGTGTCGGGTTTTTTGTCGGGCACGGCCTTTTTCTGAAGTGAAAGTTCCAAGTGAAATTCGCAAAAACTCGTAAATCAGCTTTGATCAATGCGTTTTAGTTGTTTGAAATGAGTTGTCTTTCAGTTGAATTCACGTTCTTCCATTTGTGCAAACGGCCAAACAAAAATCGGGCAGGATCCGAACAAATCACAACTAAAAAATTTGCACTTAAATCTGGCAAAAAAACCCGCAAAATCGGGCAAAACCCACAAAATCGGGCAACTAACCATTCTCTGGCCAGTTGCCAATTCCAGCAGCCCTCCAAAAGTAACAATCGGTGCCAGTTGACTGAAAAACATGAAGAACGCCGTGGCAACACATTGAGCATTGAGGGCGTCCTTGTAATCGGACCAGTAGTGGGGCAGTTTCCGTTTGATATCATTTGCGAGCCCTCCAAAAAGACGCCCGGTACGTTGTAGGGTCGGGTCGGTTCCGTGCCCGCTTTCTGTGTGTAGGGCATTATGGATGGCGAAAGACTGGTGCTCAAGTAAACCCGGTGCCCAAGTACGCCCGGTGCCCAAGTTTAAATACCCGGTGCCCAAGTACGCCTGGTGCCCAAGTAAAGTGCCTGTACTTGGGCACCGGGCGGATGTTTACTTGGGCACCGGTCAGGTGCAAGCGAAAGACTAGTTGACTAGCGCTTGTATTTATGACCTGAAAAAACTATCGAGTACGGGTACCATTCCGGGTTGTGAACATGAATGCTTGGTCCCGTTGCTTGGAATGTTACCCGGACTCGATTCTTTTTTCGGGTCGTAAATACAAGGGCTAGTTGACTAGTGCTCATATTTACGACCTGAAAAATATCAAGTCCAGTTAAAATTCCAGGTTGTGAAGGTGATCGCTAGTGAACTAGCATTCATGTTCACAAACAGGAATGTTACCCGGACTCGATAGTTTTTTCACGTCAAAAATACAAGTGCTAGTTGACTAGTGCTTGTATTTAAGACCCGGAAAAATATCGAGTAGAAGTACGCAACCGCACAAGTACTGCAAGTACTGCACAAGTAAAAAGCTGCCCGGTGCACAAGTACGGGCACTTTACTTGGGCACCAGGCATACTTGGGCACCGGGTATTTAAACTTGGGCACCGGGCGTACTTGGGCACCGGGTTTACTTGGGCACCGACAAACCGTCTTATGATGTAGGGCGAGAAGTCGATAAGTCCATTTGTTGACTGGACTTTTTTGTGGATACTTTTTTGATCCTGTTCAAGTGCATTTTGTGGGGAAAAGACACTGCTAACATATAAATATTTATGTTGTTGAAACGCATTTTCGTTTACTAAAAAATACATATACTTGAGTACTAATTAAATATATTTATGTTTACTCTGAAAAAAGTATTAGCACTCGCTTTTATGTATACTTTTTGAAAGTACTCAAGTACAGAAAGCACATTTTAGACAGGCTTTTATATAGGCTTTTGAAGGCTTAGAAGGGAAAGATGTGGGAAAATAAAAAATAACCAAAAATATCTGAAAATAAGCAAAAATCACATGAATCAGTTATGTGAAAGGCGAAAGTGGGCAAAATGTGTGAAAATTACTGATTTTTACTATAATCAGGAGAAAAAGTATCTCAAAAATTTTACATTATATTTTCTGGGGGGAAAGTATTTTACTCATGAGTAAAAGTAATAAAATATCTAATTACGCTTAATGTGCCGAGGGGTGAGTAAAAATGTTTATGTATACTTTGAAAAAAGCTCAATACTTTTAACAACCCTAACAACCGTTTATCATCAACATGTAGAATTTTACTATAGTCATCGTGCATGCATCACAGAATTGGAAATGAAGCTTAAATTGCAATTTTCTCATGGTCAAATGTTTTAGTCATTGACTTTTAAAAGTAAAGGCCACAATTATCGAATTTTACAACTCAAACACTCAATGATATACATTCAAAAATACCTTCTTCTTTCGTATCAGCACCGTCATCAATTTGCTCATGTTCATCAGCATTTTCCCACGCATTCAAAAGTGCCTCGTGCTCAGCCAACATCTACGTGGGCGGTAAATTTAAATTGCCCGAATTTTTCGGTTTTGTCGGGCTGCCCGACATATCGGGCTGGATGGCAGATTCATGTTTGATAAAATACATGTAGGTAAATGTGTGATTTTCAAACGGGATCATTTTCAATTCACAATTTACATTCGTTTTTTTTTGTCATCTGAACAATTCTGTGCATATTTATACTCAACGGACCACAAAGGATGCGTTCAAAACTAATAACCGTATTTCCTGGAAATACCCCCAGGGGGTTTATTTTTTCAGAGTGGAAATTTTGAGAGAAAAACGTGAAAAATGCAACAATAACCACCATTTATAAGTTTTTACTGCCTTATATAAGGATGTAGATGGTATATACGATGTTCTAACGTAACACAGTAAGTGTTTTGAGCGTCTGTTCTGCATTTCCCGGACCACAAATACATAGTGCCCATTTTGAGGGGGGTATTTCGAGGGGGGGGGTATTTCGAGAAAATACGGTACGTCTTAGTGAGTGACCCGCGAGCAGGATACATATGCGCACACTTTGACAGAAAAGAAAAATACGTTTTTTCCCGTATTTAAAACATCTTCATAGAGTCATACATTCCTCACTGTCTTCTCCACAATTAATATTTCACATCACAAAACTTCTTTCTACACATGCAAAATGCACATACACGCACTACCAACCGTCTTTCTGGTGGACAGGTTCGGCAGGGCTTTGGGGGGCTCCAAACGCACTGAGGGGTCCCACACACTGGGGGGCAATGTGGTGATCTGTGGGGGATTGTCTAGAGTTGATGGAACAATACTTTTTCAACGATACTACCGTTACCGTATTACCTCGAATTACCCGCCTTGCATTTACACCCCCTTGAATTAACCCCCCCCCCCCCCACCAAAAAAATGGGCTGGGGAGACAATATACCCACTCGAAATACCCCCCTCCGGAATGATGTATTTATTACTGCTAATTTCCATTGAACCTACCTACACAGACTAGTTTGTGTTGCTATCTACGTTTTTATGTCCAAATATAGGTGTCCTGTTTGGACACATTTATTACATGTTTTGGGTACGCAAATGCCTTCTTCTTACTATGCTTACAAAAATGTCTGACTAAACAATAACCCCCCCTCAAATTACCCCCAATCACTCGAATTTTGCTGGCTAAATAATAAACCCCCATGGGGGTATCTCGAGGTAATACAGTATTTGAAGATTGAAAAGCAACTCATTTAACGCCCCCCCCCCAACCTGATCCATATACTGATCCACAGCCCCCAAAAACTCTGCCCTACTTCCAGCCGCGTAGCCAGCCTCCCTGAACAGTTCATCTGACATTATGGTGCCGAATGCCCTACCCACTTGTTTGTACTGCACCGGTTGCTTGCCCCCTGGTCCTAGTAGCACAAATAGGAAGCGAGTGGGTGCAGGTACCTGGGTAGGGTGTGGGGTATTGATTATAGGGTGCAGGATGTAGGGTATAGTGTTGGGTGTAAGGTGTAGTGTATAAGGGGTAGGGTGTAGGGCATAGGGTTCAGTGTCGGATGAAGGGTGTAGGGTGTAGGGTGTAGGGTGTAGGGTTGGGTGTACAGTTGGGTGTAGGGTGAAGGGTGTAGAATTTAGGGTGTAAAGTGTCGGAAGTAGGGTGTTGGGATGTACGGTATTTGCTTGAATAATCCCCCTGGGGTATTTTTATGTTGTCAGACTTTTTTGAGGGGGGGAACTATTTGAGGTGGGTATTATTCGAGGGAGGGAGTCATCCGAGGGGGGGAATTATTCTTTCATCAAGATGTTCGAGCATCTTTCTATCAAGTCATTTCATGCATCAAACGCAAAAACGTGTTATTTTTGTTATAATATGGCAAACTTATTGATGAAATATCTTTAAGGGGGGATTATGCAGGGGGGGGGCGAATTTTTATTTCCTCACTCATCTTACTGGGGGGAATTACTCAAGGCGGGAACTATTCAAGAAAATATAATAATTTTAAAAAAAGTTTATTTCTAAGTGATTTCCCTATGGAGAAATATAAACTTTAAAATGTTTTTGAAATTTTCGAATATTTGTTTACCATCGTTACTTATATCACCATATCACTCAAAAACACCCTATCACTCAAAAATTAAAATTCAAAAAATGCACCTCAGTCAACTCTTCCAGCAGCAAGGAATGTCTCAGTCGTACGAACACGCTCAAATGTTCCACTGGGAGGAAATCCACTTCCCCTACCAGGATGTTGAACGCCTCGGCACCGGGACGCAGTTTTCGATAGAAACGTAGGTTTGGCTGAATGGTGAAAATGAGCAGAATAACAGGACTATTGAATCTATGGGGGAAAAGAGTGTGCGCTACACTTGTTCCCAGGAGAGAAAAAAGTGGGATATGGTAGTTTTGCTTTCCGGAAATTGTCTGCTATTGATAGTTATGTCCCATTTCTTATGTAAACTCAAATTTGTTTAAAGCCAATTTATGAGTTGACAAATATCCAAGTTTACTCTAAGTAAACTGGTATGTGAAATGTCATGAAGTTGCACTCTAGCTGACCGCTGGTAGTAAATAGTGTTGCATTTCTGGAGCATTCTTTTGATGTGTTTCACAGAAAATGTGAAATGTGTGGCTGCAACTGCATTAGCATTGAAAAAAATCATCAAATTTTAGAAAATATAATTAAATATAATCTCAGAAAATCTCTCAAGAATAAAATATGAGTAAATCTCTGTCAAAAACCTGGAAATAAATATAAATAAATATAAATATCAGAATTTGAGAGATTTTCTGATATTTTTAGAAATCTAAGAAAATCTCTCAAAAAGAAAATATAATTAAAGCACGAAAAATCACGAAATATAATTAAATCACAGAAAATCGCGAAAAAAATATAAATCTCAGAAAATCTTATATTTTCTGAGATTTTCTGAGATTTTTTAAATATAAATCTCCCAGAGATTTTTTCAATGCTAATCTGCATGTCTTGTAGTTAAATCATAAAAATACACCTGTTTTGAGAAAAACTATGCATTTTTTTATAAATGCAATGGGAAATTTATGTACAATACATAAGTACCCGAAATGGCAATACTTTTCACACCACTAACCATATTTCCTCGAAATACTCCCCTCAAAATGGACACTATGAATAAATAAGCCCCCTCGAAATACCCCCACCCCCACCCTCAAAATTCTCATGCTGACACAATCACCCCCCGGTGGGGGGGGGGGGGGTATTTCAAGGAAATCAGCACTTCTCAACACACTTCACCCCCAAACTGACCTTATACTGTTCCAGCACATCGGCGGTCAAGTGAAACTTGGTCGATTTTCTGCCCATGGCTTTTTTGTCCTTGGCACTTACCTGCTGGCCGGAAACAAAACTTTTGAGTAGTGACGCGGCATTATTGAAACTGCCCATGTGAGCAAGTGAAGAATCTGTGTTAAACATGACAGAAAATTGATATCACAGTAGGCTGGATGTGCGTGAAGTGGCCTTGTGAAGACACTTCACCACACATCATGAATTTTTTGATGAAGTGTCTTCCACACACTTCACCTATCATCAAGAAGTTCAAAATGTTGTGAAACGTGCTTCCCGACGCTGACAAAGTGAAGCCCTTTCACAAAACATTTATGCAGCATTGTGACGCATGTCTGTGATGTGTCTTCACAACAAATTTCGTGAAGCGCCGGGAAGTGCCAGCGAGCTCTTCACAGCGTTGGGAAGTGTCGGTGTGAAGACACTTCACGACACTTCACGACTCATCACACACCAATTGTTTGCTGTGAAGTGGCCTACTTCAATATGAAAGAAGTGCTTCTAAAAGTGCCAATTTATTCACAACAAATTTGATTTCAAGATAATCACAATTGAGAGTAAATGACAATACTGATAGGTATGTGAACATTGGATATGGGAAATTTTGAGGAGGCAACTTTTTGAAGAGGGAATTTGTTGAAGAGGGGGGGGAATTATTATTTTGTCAAATTTTTTAGGCATGTTTCTATCATCATATTCCATGAAGTATGCATTATAACTATTATGTTCAAATTGGACACAGCATATGCCTTCAGGAGGAATTACTTCTTCCTCACTTGTCTTACAGGGGGGGTGGATTATTCAAGGGGGGATTATTCCTTCCTCACTTGTCTTACAGGGTGATTAAGCAGGGGATTATTCAAGCAAATATGGTATATAAAATGAAGCCAAAGGTCTATATTCTAAACACCTTGCCACCCAAGTCCGGCCCCCAATTTTTGATTTCACTTCAGATGTCCTATCTTCAGCTGTGGGCAGGGTGGAATGCTAATAATTGGGTGGTATATAGCAGAGTTGTTAAAATACCGGTATTTTTGGAAAGTGTAAGTGTAAGTGTAAATACACTTTCCAAATTTTGAGTATGGATACCAAAAGTGTAAGGTATTTTAAAAATACCTAGGAAAGTGTAAAAAAAGTGTAAGTGTAAAAATTTTTTTTAGAAAGAGCTCTCACTGTTGAGCATCAAAAAACACCGCTGTTCTCACCTTTAGATAAATTTATTTATCATTCTCATGCATTATTTCACATTTTACAGCCTCTTATGAAACATTTCAGACTGTATACCGCGTGGTTCCCGCTGGAAGTGAGCCAACGATTTTTTTACGCATTCGATTTTCATTAAAAAAAGTTGAAAAAAGTCATCTCTGTTATGACGCTATACGATACTTATTCACAACAATCATTTTTTTCAGCTTTAATCCAAAAATCGCATGCATGGCATCATTGGCACGCTTCCAACATGAGACATAAATGAGTGCGAGGGCAGAGTATCATGTCCGCCGAGTATAACAAATACTGTAGTGGTATGAAGTTCCCTTATAATGGCAGTTTTTCAGTGTTGATGTTTTACTGATTAAGCAATGCGATACACACTGTTGAAATGCAAGAATCGACATGCAGCAAATGTCAACGCAAAAGTTGACTTTGTGTCCAGTTGGTGAACTTCCATTGATCTTGTCCTTTTAACAAAAGTATGATGAAACTGTAGAATACCATGAGTACTGATCAAAGGTTGTAGATCAAAGGCTAGTTTGTACATTTGCCATATTTTCTAAATTCAATGCATTTTTTGTACATGACCCTAGTTTATGCTTTTTCAAAAGCATAAAACAGGGCCATCTGAAAGAAAAAAATACACTTTCTGTACCCGGGTATTTTGCCCAGGAAAGTGTAAAAAAAGTGTATGGGTATTTTATGAAAGTGTAAGTGTAAGTGTAAATATAAATACCCATTTACCCGGGTATTTTGGGTAAGTGTAAATACACTTTCGCAACTCTGGTATATAGGTGTAACCCCCCTATACTCTTCATGAATGGAGGGGGCCCTGGCAACTCACTACAGGGTGGGTTGCCATATATGTCAAATTTCTTATACTATGGTTTGGAGAAGGGGTGCCAGGTGTTGATTGCATCACAGGCAAAGGGCAGCAATGCGTGGCACCCTTTGGCACCCTGAAATGGCGCCATACCATCACTAATCTTGAGACCTCCCTAAGCAGCAGAAAATTTTTTTTGTTGCAAATTTGAAAACTCAGGTTTCACTTTTATTTTTTACACACTTGACACGCTGGTTTAGGGTGTTTTATAGAGGAGGGTTTTAGGTTAAAAGTTGTGTAAAAAACATAACCTCTGAAATGCCTCCAAAAGAAAATTGACTTGGAGTGAATCTTATGACTTCATAATGATGTCATTACAGGAACAAAAATTGTCAAAATTTACAACTTGAAGTTCACCCACAGTAAATTTTCTAATGGAGGCATTTTAGAGGTTATGTTTTTTACACAACTTTGAAGCTTACACCCCCCTCTATAAAACATCCTAAACCAGCGTGTCAAGTGTGTAAAAAGATAAAAGCTAAAAGTGAATTATAAAATTTGCAAAAAAAATTGTGTCTCCTGCTTAGGGGGAGGTCTCAAGATTAGTGATGGAATGGCGGCATTTCAGGGTGCCAAAGGGTGCCACGCATTGGTGCCCTTTGCCTGTGATGCAATCAGTACCTGGCACCCCTTCTCCAAACCATAGTAAAATAAATAAAGTGGGGCTGGACCTGGGTGGGACAGCAAAAATGCCACAAATTTTTTAACATATTTTATATGGCAACCCACCCCGTAGTGAGTCGCCAGGGCCCCTTCCATTCATGAAGAGTAGAGGGGGGTTACACCTATATATCACCGAATTATTAGCATTCCACCCTGCCCACAGCCAGAGATAGGGCATCTGAAGTGCAATCAAAAATTGGGGGCTGGACTTGAGTGGGAAGGTGTTTAGATGGCTACATTTAATGGCACAAATGAAATTAGTGATAGTTACTTTATTGTGGTAGGTAACTTTTAAAAGCACAAACAGCACTTTCACACCACTAGTGTTAGTACTGACCAACCTTTGACTGATGCCAACTTTGGGTCCTCTGGCTTTATTTCACTCATGTACTGGTGGATCTGCGCTTGTGAGTGGTGTAATTTTAAAAAGGATATTTTTACATGTGCTTCAATATAAATACACAGCAAGTAACACCTATTGGGGTACGGGTTTTTTACTGCTGGGCAGGGTTGGCAAAATCTCAGAAAAAAATAAAAATAAAATAAAAATAAAATGGAAAATTGGAGAATAAAATAAAATAAAATAAAATCGAAAATTAATATAAAAAAATACAATTTTACTAAAATTCGAATTTTTGTAAATTTTTTGTAAAATTGTACAATAATTCGAATTTTTGTACAATTTTAGTAAAATTTTACAAAAACTCGAGTGTCTAAAATAAGTTTAAAAGTTTTCTATCATGGTGTTTAAGTTCCTAGCTGCCAATTTGCAGAACTAGTTGTACTAGTTGCCTTGTTGTATCTTTCATTGTTGTGATTGAAAAATTTTGTTGCTCAAAATTGCAAATTTTCACATTTTAAAAAATATTTTCACCTTAAAAATCACTACTTTATGTTATTTTCCCCCAATTGTCTTCGTTCCATACCTTTAAAAAGCCTATATATTGAACCCTGCAAGCCCCCCCCCACCAAAAAAACAACAACAAATTTTTAGCTATCTTCCCTTCGGAGGAGCAATTAGTTGCATATATCCAGACCCGTGAGGGTCAAAATACAAAATACAAGTGTCACAAGTTAACATAAATTTTTTTTTTGTATTCATCTGCATGCTTCTAGCGTGCACATTGTTTTATGGCCTTGGATCCAAGATTTCCAATTTTTTGTAAAAATTTTGTAAAATATTTGTAAAATTTTTGTAAAATGGTTTCATTTTATTTTATAAATGACATTTCAGAATAAAATAAAATAAAATAAACTGAAACATGGATAAAATGAAAATAAAATACAATTTTAATAAAAATAAAATACAATTTTAGTAAAAAGAATTTTACTAAAACCAACCATGCTGCTGGGGGATCATTTTAGTTGGGGAATTTATAAAAGGTTTATTTTTTATTATTATTAATTTATAAAAACTTTAGAAACTTGAAAAGTAATTAAACTTTCTTGACAAGGAAATGAGATTTTATGAGGAAGTATCGAATCGTAATTACACATTTAGTAAATATACATGAAATTTATTTTGCAAAGAAGTAGGGTCCAAACGGGATCCCAATCCCGAATTCCAAAAAAATTCGGGATTTTTTGGTCCTGATCCTGAACCCAATCCTGAAAGGTCAATCCAAATCCCAATCCCGGAATCTCAAAAAACCAATCCCGATCCCAAAAAGTCAATCCCATTTGAACCCGAAAACAAGGACCTTTGGCTTGTTCAGTGCTGCACAGAATTCATTCCATTGATCTGGATTTAGGTAATTCTCTTCTGCCAGCTGGTTGGCCATCAGCTCTGAGTATATCAAAAACTATTTACCATATTTCCTCGAAATACCCCCCTCAAAATGGGCGCTATGAATTTGTGGTCCGGGAAATGCATAACAGACGTTCAAAACACTTACTGTGTTACGTTAGAACATCCTTTATACATCTACATATTTATATAAAGCTGTAAAAACTTATAAATGGTGGTTATTGTTGCATTTTTCACGTTTTTCTCTCAAAATTTCCACTCTGAAAAAATAAACCCCCTGGGGGTTTTTGGAGGAAATACGGTATCTTAAACAAAATGTTCAGTAAACTGTAAAAAAATTACTCAAAAAGTTCCCGTGAGTAATGATTACTTTCATCGAAATTGTGTTAATTCATTTTTTAACGAAAAACACTGCATCTGAAACCCATCTGCAAATAATACTGAAAAACATCAAAAAACATTTTCGAGTTTTCCAATACTTCTGGCAAAAAAATAATCAATTTACAGTTGAGGTGTCTAACTCTAAAAGTCGACAAGTCCACAAAATGTGATTTTGAGTAAATCGCATTTCAAGTTTCCGATCCAATTCCAGGCCCGTTGTGCATGTCCAATTTGGCTCTCTCATGGTTTTCATAAAGTTCCATATGTTGACAATAAAGTGTCAAATTCTCAGCCCCTAATCTCAACGTATATGTGAAAAATGGGGTGTCTATAAAATTCCATTCGGTCAGAGCAAAACTGTTTCGGGGAGGGAAATGGACTTGTCGCCTTCTTGCACGCGAGAACATTTTTGTTCCCGGGGAAGCCGAGGCTGCCTTATGGGAAAAAGTTGGACTTGTCGCCCCTTAGAAATCGGTTTCCACAGTGGACTTATCACATTTCTTGCGTTTTTTTTCCCATAAAAAAAGGAAGCGGGGGATGGACTTGTCGCCTTTTAGCCCAAAACTAAGTGGACTTGTCAACTTCTTGCCCAAACTTTTTGCATTTTTCCCCAAAAATGTCAGATTTGGCACTTTGCCATATGGGCATGTGAGGTCAAAAAATTTATGGAAAATGATGAAAAATGTGCAGAAGTAGCCCCAGATGACGTTTACAGGCCTTACTCGAAATTTTCATATTTTGGACTTGTCGACTTTTAGAATTGGACGCCTCAGTTGTATTTTCCAATGGTGAAGTGACAATTTTAAAACATATATAAATTAAAAGGTGAAAAGTACCCCCACGAACCGACGAGCTGCTGCCACGAGTCCACGTCGACGTCGAGCACCAGCACGCCGTGGGCGATGCACGAGCGCACCTGGGGCGGGCGTCAAACTATGATTGAAGGGTACCTGTGCCTCTGTGCATGTTTACCCCTGTGCATGTCAGGGGTTTTCTAAATTTCGACCCTCTAGGGGTTGGGTGGATAGCTGATCGCTCCTCTGGAGGGATAGAAAACTGGGAAAAAATTGTGAGGTTTGGGGGTTCGCTTCGCGGGGGTTCAATATATAGGCTTTTTCAAAATGTAGAAAAAAGGTAGAAAAATCGCTATGAGTTGGTGAAAAATTACTAAAAATGGGTATATAGGCACATATACTACAAAAATAGCTGAAAATAGACAATAAAACTCATTAACTAGTGATTTTGAAGGTGAAAATCTATAAAAGTGTATGAAAATTAGCGATATTGACTGAAAATTAGGGTCTGCATGTGCACTGGGTTTACATGCACAGAAGGTTTCAGTCGATTGAAGGTGGGTTGTACATTCCAATTTCAAGTTTACTCGCGCTTTACAATGTAAAAATAACCGCATTTGGTGACTAGTAACAATGGCAACATATACTCCGCTCACTTTACACCCTGCACGCGTGGTTCCTGCTGGAAATGTGCCAACAATGATTTTACGCATGCGATTTTCATACAAAGTTGAAAAAAGTCATCCCTGATATAACGTTATACGTTAACTCATTCACAACAACCATTTTTTTCATCCGATTTATACAAAAAAGGCATGCTTTATCATTATTGGCACGCTTCCAACGTGAGACATAAATGAGTGCGAGGGCAGAGTATCATGTATAAATAGTAAAATTTGAGATAAAAAAAATATTTTCGAATGTTTGAAAACTTTTATTTGCTAGAAAAATGATAAAAAAATAGATTATTTTCAAGAAAAATTGAAAAATTCAGATGCGTTTTATACGAACGAGGTGAAAAAAGCAAGATTTCCAATCTCGTCAACGATAATGACCGTGGAATCCAATTAAGTCAACACAAGTGTCAACTCGTGTGTGGGCCGCCATTAGCAACCAATAGCGGTCAGATCGAGGGTATCTTGAATTTTGACCCTCCGAGTGGTTGGATAGATAGCAAATCGCTCCTCCGGAGGGATAGATAGCTGAAAAATTTTCTGGGGGGGGGTTGGGGGGGTTTGGGGGGGGGGTTGTGGTGGTTTGATATATAGGCTTTTTCAGGGCATAGAAGGAAGAAAAGAGAGAAAAATCGCTAAAAGTAGGTGTAAAATAGCTCAAAATGGGTATACAAGAGCATATAGTACTTAAAATAGCTGAAAATAGGCAGTTAGATGCATGAACTAGTGATTTTGGAGGTGAAAATCTATATATAGGTATGAAAAATAGCGATTTTGAGCGAAAATTGGGGTATAGTTTCTGAAAAATCGCTCCAGATAGGTAGATAGCTGGGCGATTTGGGGGGGGGGGGTTAGGGGTAGTAGCCCAAAATTTTGCCTCCGGGATAGATAGATAGCTGAGCAGCCTCTGGGATAGATAGATAGCTGGGCGTTTTGGGGGGGGGGGGTAACCCCCCCCCCAATCCCCCCCCATTCGAGACCCCTGGGTCAGTTAATTGCATTCCGCAGCTATTTTTGGTGCGCAGACGAAAATCCTGCGTCTTTCATTCTCAGCATAGGCGGCCTAAGTGCTTGGGCGCTTGTGAATGTCACAAGCAGAAATTTCACTGTCACATTGTGACATTCACAAGCGTGTTTTGCACAAATGATCGTGAAAGCTCAAAATTAGTTCAAAATAGCTAAAATCTGCTCTATTTTGCCAATTTTCACCTTTATAATCACTATTTTTGGCCAATTTTACTTATATTTTTAGCGACTTTTGGCTGACTGCCAGCTTCACATAATAACTCCATTAATTAGGTGTCACAAGGTGAAATAAATGTGAATGTCCAGCTAATGTGAATGTCACAAGCGCAAATTGGGACCTTGCGCCGCCTATGATTCTCGGCAACATTCGTGCAAACAGTGATTTGGACATGGGCCATGTTTATTCAAAGCGTTTTTTGAATTTTTTCCAGTATTTTTGGTTAAAAAATCATGAATAAAATTCATAATAAATAATTCAATAATGATAATTCACATGGTATTTTTGTGGCTACAAAATATAAGGATGTATTTAAACAAACCAAATGCAAAAATTCAACTTTTTTAATCCCAAAAAATCACTTTGAAAAAAAGACAAAATGTCAAAGCACTATTTCAGTGTTTGCCATGCACTTTTAATTAACATCCAGCACTTCAAATCAACCACCCACCACATTCACTTTAATTTATCAACCATACCAATCCAACAACCAAACCAAAACTTAACATATCCACTCACCTGGAAGATGGAATGTAGGGAGGGGGAGGGCACGAAGGGCTTGGACCAGCGGTTGCCCCCCTCCTCCACGAGCTCCTCGAATTTGACCCATCTGTGTGGGGGAGTTGAAATAAAGTTTTGAAGAAAAACAAGACATCAGGGACCAAGGGGCACCTCCAGACCCTGCAAAAAGCCCTATGAAATGTCAAATGTCATGCAAAGTGTCAAAAGTCATTCTGCAGGGCATTTTCCATGACTTTTGACACTTTGAAACTTTGCACGACATTTGACATTTTACAGGGTCTTGTACTGGCACCTGGGACCGGTTTTTATCTCCCTACAGATTTTGTAGTATAGGGCATCCGCCCAATAGATTTTCGACCTTCCGCCAGGTCGTCGCACACGTACCAAGAGCAAAGCAGTTCGTGAAACACAGGAAAGTTTACCTCGGAGTCGCCGATATTGCAATATGACGCGTTTTTCTTAGATTTTGACCCGGAAATAACGATTTCGTCATTTTTTGGCCGTCGGCCAACCATTTCTTGTTTTTATTTTGTCGGGCGGGCTACTCGCATAACTCGCGATTTTGTATGCTTGTGCATGCATTCCTTTATTTCCACTGCCCTCATGTCTCGGCTGTAGGGCAGAGAAAACTAAGAAGTGCGAACGGGACTATACAAAATCGCGAGTTATGCGAGTAGCCCGCCCGACAAAATAAAAACAAGAAAGAGTTGGCCGACGGCCAAAAAATGACGAAATCGTTATTTCCGTGCCAAAATCTAAGAAAAACGCGTCATATTGCAATATCGGCGACGTCGATGTAAACTTTCATGTATTTCACGAACTGCATTGCTTTCTGTGCGTGTGCGTCGACCTGGGGGAACGTTGAAAATCTATCGGGCGTACGCCCTACCCTACAAATCTGTAGGGAGAATTAAATCTGGCTCCAGGTATCAACGCTAGGGCAGTGAAAACGGATAAATCGCGTCCGCGCGACTATACAAAAAATAAATAATGCGAGTGATGCGCCCGACAAAATAAAAAAAAGGAAAGTTTGGCAGATTGCCATGAAACTTTCCGACAGCGTAATTTCAGTGGGAACGATGTCAAATGTTATGAAAAACGTTCGATTCAAACTTGTCTTTATTTTACAATCAGTAAAAAAATGGCTAAAGCCAAAAAAGTAGACGCTGCTCCCACATCAACATTCTCTCAAGTGGACATGAACATATCTTGGATGCACAAAAGAAATGTATCATTGCTTTGAAAATGGCATACACTTCACCGATAACACACTTTAGTGTGTTCCATATCCCACCTCAATAAAGAAACTATTTTTATTACATCACAACAACTACATGTATTGACTGTTAAATGCACAAAAGCAATATATCATTACATCTGCATTGTGAGAAATGAGCCCAAAGAAATCTCACATCTCAAGAAATCTCACATAGAGCCCAAACTTTACTTTATCCAATAGAGTTTTGAGGGTACATTAAAGTGTTAGATGTACAAACCCATGTAAAAAAGTTTCACACCATTCAACAATCTGAGACTCAAAAAGGAAAACAATTCACTCAAGTTTATCACAGCTGCGTGAGCTGTGCTATGTGTGTGTTTGAAACCAATTGACATTGATAACTTGACATTTGACTTGATATTTGATCACCTGACATTTAACTTGACATTTACCACTTGAAATTTGACTTGACATATGACTTGTTATTTGACTTGACTTGAAATTTGTCACTTGACATTTGACATGACATTTATCAGTTGACATAAAAAACTTGACATTTGACTTGACATTTTATATGACATTTATCACTTGACATTTAACTTGACATTTCACTTGAAATTTATCACTAGACATTAAACTTGACATTTGACATGACATTTATCACTTGACATAAAGCCTGACATTTAACTTGACATTTGACTTGACATTTCATTTGAAATTTATTACTTGACATTTCACTTGAAATTTATCACTTGGCATTTGACTTGACATTTCAATTGAAAGTTATCACTTTATATTCACCTTGACATTTATCACTTGACATTTGACTTGACTTGACTTTAGACTTGACATTTATAACTTGACATTTGCCTTGATATTTGATCACTAGACATTAAACTTTACATTTGACTTGACATTTCTCACTTGAAATTTGACTTGACATTTATCACTTGAAATTTGACTTGACAAATGACTTGATATTTGACTTGACATTTATGAGTTGACATAAAACTTGACATTTCACTTGAAATTTGTCATTTGACATTTGACTTGAAATTTGTCACTTGACATTTGACTTGACATTACACTTGAAATTTATCACTTGACATTTATCACTTGACATCTATCACTTGACATTTATCACTTGACATTTCACTTGAAATCTACCACTTGACATTTATCACTTGATATTTGACTTGATATTTTATCACTTAATATTTCATCACTTGACATGTATCACTTGACATTTATCACTTGACATTTATCATTTGATATTTGACTTGATATTATATCACTTAATATTTTATCACTTGACATCTATCACTTGACATTTATCACTTGACATTTGGCCTGACATTTATTGCTTGACATTTGACTTGATATTTATAACTTGACATTTGCCTTGACATTAACCACTAGACATTTATGACCTGATAGTAATCACCATGCAAGGTCACATGCTCAGTATCACATCAAGCAGTAGTTCAGGCATGTTTGCGCATTTTACAGAAAATAAGCAAACTTGAATAACTTTTGTAAATCTGTACCAAAATTGCCAAAAATTGGCTCATTTGAAAGCTCTAGTCATGGCGCACATCAACAAAATTTTTTTATTGCCGCATTTGTATTCAAATTTTAAATTTATTGAGGTTAGAAAATTTCAAACAGATACCGTCCCAAAGTGGGCGGAGCTTGTGAAAAAAATTCCCGAAAATAAAAAATTGCATCATATGCTCTTTCATATGAGCCATCAACCATGAAAATCGGTCGTGTTTCAAGGAAGTTATTGCAGTTTGAAAATTGTCGGGAGAACAAGATGAAGAACAACAACAACAACAACAACAACAACACTGCCCAGAAACGAAAATGTGTAATAACTTCCTCCCAACTACACCATTCGATCTGAAAATTTGCATAGGGGTACTTTTCAATGGTATGATCGGTTTTGCCGTAGCTTGTCGCGTTCCGAAGTTATTGCGATTTTAAATGTGCGATTTCCGCATTTTGGTGTGTCCGACCATATTATGGGTGGGTCGCTTGCGCCCTCCCTCGGCAGCGAGGGATCAAGCTGGCGCGCCCACCCGATGTAAAATTTGCTTCACGATCAGTTTTATTTATGCCCCTTGATTTGTCAGGTGTGTAGGGCGTATTTTCTCGACAATTAAATCCTGCCCCAGGGGGCAGTCCCGCTGCCGCACCCTGTAATGTGTAAATGAAAGTGTCAAATGTCTTATGAACCGACGCACAAATTTGTCAATTGTCATGCATAAGTCGAAAGTTCAGTAATATTTTGTTTAACTTTCATGTTCTTTTTACATGAAAAAAGTATCCACTTTCACATACTCATTCGAAAAAGTATTTTAAAAATGTCTACACATGAGTTCATTAAAAGGTAAAAGTAATTTCCCAAACTCCGCCCACCTAGCAGCCTCCCTCCACTCCTTATTATCCGTATACTCGCACAGCTCGCCGAGAACCGGGTACCCGTGCTGGGCGAAATTCGGGTCCACGGGTACCCCCTGGTCATCACCTTCTTCCCCACCGCACTCTGTAAATTGGGGGGGGGGGGGGTAAATAGGTTATATGTATGTACTAGTGATGGGGAGTACTGGGGTGGTGATACACCGTATTTCTTCTAATAGAACGGCAGCCTCCAATAGAACGGCACCTCTAATAGAACGGCAGGTAAAAGAGTTGATGAAAAAAAAGAATGGCGCTCTTCTATTAGAATAAATACGGTAAATTTGGGGTAGTCCTGGGGTCAGTCCCAGACCGTGTAAAATGTTAAATGTTATGCAAAGTGTCAAAAGTCATGTAAAATGGCTTGCAACATGGCAACAGGGTTGCCTTTTTTCAGGGCATTTTGCATGACTTTTGACACTTTGCAAGACATTTGACATTTTACAGGGTCTGGGACTGGCACCTGGTGTTAGAGCCAAATCAAAAACCATTAGCACCATGACTTTGAAAGTACCATGCTTTTAGAGATTGGTGCTATTTTTGTCCAGGAACAAAATGTGATAAAAGAAACTTGAAGCGTTTAAAATTTGATTACCGTATTACCTCGAAATACCCCCAGGGGGTTTATTATTTCGCCAGCAAAATTTGAGGGGGGGATAATTCGAGGGGGGGGGTTTATTCGAGGGGGGGGGTCTATTATTTCGCCAGAAATTTTCGGAAATTCCCCATACGCAGACGTAGAAAAATCGAACAATTACATAGATGTATATGTGTTTATAGGCATATATAACTGTATACCGTATTTCCTCGAAATACCCCCCCCCCCTTGAAATACCCCCCCCCCCCCTCGTTTGACCCCCCCCCTCTCGAGACCACTATGAAACAATCACCCCCCCCCTCGAAATACCCCCCCCAGATTGAGTGTAAAGAGAACGTACATGCCAAATACTGCAGTTTGTGTTCTGCGTAGTGCAGAACACACGTTAAAACAATGTCGGAATCACGTTAGAACAGTGTTTATACCATCTACGTACTAATATTAGTCTACATAACCTTATAAATGGCGGTTTTTGTTGTATTTTTCGACGTCTGCGTACGTTTCAGACGACAATTTCGTACTGGGATTTAAAAAATTTTCTTGTGAAATAATAACCCCCCCCCCCCTCGAAATACCCCCCCCCCCTCGTTTAACCCCCCCCTCTCGGGACCACTATGAAACAATCACCCCCCGGGGGGTATTTCGAGGAAATACGGTATACACAAAAACCCTACTCTAACGTCACTTAATCATCAGTTTTAACGTGTGTTCTGCATTGTACAGATCACAAACTGTGGTAAATATTTGTCATGTACGTTCACGTTACACTCAATTTTAGGGGGGTATTTCGAGGGGGGGGTTTATTATTTCCCCAGCCGAAATTTAGGGGGGTATTTCGAGGGGGGGGGTTAATTCAAGGGGGGGGGGTTAATTTGAGGTAATACGGTACTTCTAAAAATGGATACCGATTTACCATCATGTACATTCTCTTCACACTCAATTTCGGTGGGGGGTACTTCGAAGGGGGAGGGGGGCATTATTTCCCCAGCTCGCTCAAACCTGGGGGTATTTTGATGGTGGGGGTTAATTAAAGGGGGTAATTAGATTTTAGGGTAATTTTGCCACAAACTTGCCGCAAAATGAGAAGTGAGAAGTGAAATGGCAAAGGCGAAGTGAAATGAGAAGTGAATTGAGAAGGAAATTGGCAAAAGCGAAGGGAAATTACTTTCCATTTTTATTTTTTTGCTTAGCTTTTGCCAATCCACTTGCCGTTTCACTTGGCCTTTGCGCGTTTACTTCGCCTTTGCCATTTCAGTTCTCACTTCTCATTTTGCGGAACTGGCACATGGACTGGGTGACATTTCGCTGGCTACACAGTGACTAGTGATGGCAAAGCGCCAGAAAAAATGGCGCCATTCGGAAAGTGGGCGCCACAGAAAAAGGACGCCAAGCGCCAAGCAGAGCAAAAAATGGGTTCGTGAAGTTTGTGGAAGTGCGCTCTGTGAAGGCACTTCAACTCACTTCCACACACTTCACGAAGTTTTCAGTGAAGTGTCTTCCACTCACTTCACCTAGCTTCACAAAGACCGGAATTCATGAAGTGCACTTCACGAACTTTTGCAGCATACTTTGCATGGTTTGTGAAGTGCCGTGAAGCATCTGGGATGTAGTGAAGTGTCTTCACGCCGACATTGCGCGTCTGGGTGAAGACACTTCAGGACACTTCACCGCGCATCACACACCCATTTTTTGCTGTGAAGGGCGCCACGGAAGGAGGGAACCACAGGAAAAGGGTTTCAAGCGCCAATGGCGCCATTCCATCACTAACCATGACGTAGTGATGTAAAAAGCGCCATGGTGCTTTTCTAACCCCCAGCGCCAAGTGCCAATGGTGCCACATAAAACTGGCGCCAAGCGCCAAAAGCGCCATGGCGCGGTTACATCACTAACATCATGGACTTGTCGACTTTTTCTGCAGATTTTTTTAACTTTTTCAAACTGTTCCAAAATGGTCAAAATGCTACAGTGTAAAAATGGAATTTGAAAAAACTTTGCAGAATGTGAAAAATGTGCGGAAATGGTGCTAGATTTCGTGCTAGTTCTTAGAAATCTTATTAATTTTAGACATTTTGGATTTATCGACTCGTAAATATGGACGCCTAACTTGTGGGGAGAATTTTCGAACTGGTCGTATGCACCAGGAGACACTCCCAGACCCTGTTAAAAGCCCTGTAAAATGTCAAATGTCGTGCAAAGTGTCAAAAGTCATGGAAAATGCCCTGCAAAATGGCAAACCGAGTTGGCATTTTGCAGGGCATTTTCCATGACTTTTGACACTTTGCATGAAATTTGACATTTGACAGAACTTTTTACAGGGTCCGGGAATGGCACCAGGTCCATCTCAGCCATATATTCGAGCTGCTATCGATCCAAATTGAAACCTACTTTTCATCTGATAAACGATCTAATTTCGAATGTGAATAAGGAAAAGAGACACACCGTTGCGGCGTGTAGAAAGTTTGCCCCCCACCCGCGGTGTTGCAGCCAATACAGTGATAAATACATTGGCGCCATGGCGCTGGGCCACGTTTATGGTGCTGGCGCCACGTTTATGGTGCTGGCGCCACGTTTATGGCGCTGGCGCCTTTTCCAAATAGCACAATAATCACTGGAACTTGGCTACTGGCGCCTTGCTCCTTATTAGCGCCATGATCCCACACCCTGTAAAATGTTGAATGCAATGCAAAGTAACAAAAGTCAAGTAAAATTTTGTGAAAATGACAAAAGCATAAAACAATTACACAATTTACATTTTACATGACTTTTGACAATTTACATGACATTTTACATTTACAGAGCTTTTTAGATGACTTTTTGATGATTAGCATACCATTTTACATTTTACACGACATTTTCCCTGACTTTTCAAACTTATGATTACATTTTACATGACTTTAGACACTTCACATGACATTTGACACATTGTCTGGCATTTTACAGGACATTTTACAGTGTCTTGTAGTGGCAGTAAGCGCCATTGGGACTTTCCTCCCAGACCCTGTATAAATCTCTGTAAAATGTCAAGTGTCATGCAAAGTGTCAAAAGTCATGGAAAATGCCCTGCAAAATGGCAACTCGGTTGCCATTTTGCAGGGCATTTTCCATGACTTTTGACACTTTGCATGACATTTTACATTTTACAGGGCTTTTTACAGGGTCTGGGTCTGCCCCATGGCGCCATTTCCCCGGGCGTTTTTCCACCACCAAGTCAATGTGTCAAGGCGAATTACGCGATTAATTTACCGCGCAGCGATTGTGAAATTATCCGAGAATGATGCATGAAATATAATGTATTTAAAGTATTTAATTGACGAAACGTCGCAAAATGTCATCTCAGTGTCACGTTGAAAAAATGGCAGTAAATACGTGATCGATAAATAAAAATCGACATTTTGAGAAGGTTCTCTAATTTTCAAATTATTTAGGTGTGTTAATTCACCATAGGAAAAAAGCTAAAAATTGGTGGAAATTGGAACATTTGAAACTTTTTTCGAACTTGTTGGGTGTTTTTGAAGGTAAACCGTTCGATGTTTGGTTCTGTGAAAACCGTTTGGAATCCAGTCAAAAATTAAAGGTGCTTTCAAAAATCAGAAATTGAAAGTCAAAAATTAAATTTAAAAAAAATCGCTAAAGTGCAGAATGGGGCAAAATACCTTAAATTCGATAACTGTCCTCAAAAGTCTAAAATAAGTTTTGGACAAGCTTTTGTAATCCCTAAGAAGTAATTGTTAGAAGAAAAAATATTCTCGAGAAAGCGTGTAATGTTATCGTGATGCACTGTTACTGCAGAAAGTATCGTGAATACCGACTCTGCTCGAATAGTTACTCTGAGGAATTATTTTCTAAGATGTTTTTTAAGGGGGGGGGGATTATTCAAGCAGGGTAATTATTATTTTGTCGAAATTTTCAAGCATGTTTCTATCGACACATTGCTCGAAATATGCTCTATTAAGACATCAACATGCCAAATTGGACACAACACATTGAAATATAACTGCATACCGTATTTCCTCTAAATACCCCCCGGGGGGTGATTGTTTCATAGTGCTCCCGAGAGAGGGGGAGGGGGTTAAACGAGGGGGGGGGGGTATTTCGAGGGGGGGGTATTTCGAGGAAATACGGTAACTGCTTATGCATAACATAATATATTCAATGTTCATAATAACTAATATTCAATGTGGACTATTTGTCCTCACTCTCTAAAAGAGGAGGGGGGTTATTCAATTATTATCAAAGTAAATATGGTAAATCCAAGGGAGGAATTATCCAAGTAAATATGGTAAACTAATTTTTTAAACACTCACCCAATTGCAGTTCCGGATGTTCCAAGGAGCCATTCCTGGCGGCTTCCCAACGTCGGGCGGCCATTCAGAATTTTAGAAATTGTGGCAGTGTGCCAAACGAATGGGTGATTTGGAGGACCCTGGGGGCAGTCCCGGACCCTGTAAAAAGCCCTGTAACATGTCAAATGTCATGCAAAGTGTATAAAGTCATGGAAAATGTCAAATGTCATGCAAAGTGTCAAAAGTCATGGAAAATGTCAAATGTCATGCAAAGTGTATAAAGTCATGGAAAATGTCAAATGTTATGCAAAGTGTCAAAAGTCATGGAAAATGCCCTGCAAAATGGCAACCGAGTTGCCATTTTGCAGGGCATTTTCCATGACTTTTGACACTTTGCAGGGCTTTTTACAGGGTCTGGGAGTGGCACCTGCACTGCATGCAGATATGTCGGCAGCCCCGCACCCTGTAAAATGTGCAATAGTCGAATGTCGCGCACTGTGTTCAGTCACGTTGAATCGGATTACCCGAAAAACTCTATTTTTACCCGAAAAACCCGAAAAAAATTTATCAAATCCAAATATAATTAGCACCGAAAACTGAAACACATGCAGTCATGTGAATATAAGTTGTACTATACAAACTTTGAATCAACCCATCGGGACTGAACTGAGGCATTGTAATGTTGTCGCCAGAGTTGTTAGAATTACTGAACTTTTTTCAAAAGTATATGTCAGTGTAAGTATTTATTTTTTACTCACCAAAAAGTATAGAAAATGTAAAATACTTTATTTTTACTTGTACTCATGCGTAAATGAGCGTAAAATACTTTTTCCCTAGAAAAATGTAAAATCGAGTACTTTTCCCCTGGAAAACGTAAAAGTTACTAGTTTTTACATGTGAAAGTTAGTTTTACACTGGAAAACACAATAGGTAGATGTCGCTTTTTAGTGATTATTGAGTATTTTTATGACAAATGATACGATTTCTTCAAAATTTTCTTATTTTAGTAACAGAAATTTGTGATTTTGGCAACAAAATACATTTTCTCTGTACGCGTGTACTTTTTAAATGTACACATAAAAATGAGTACATTACTTTTTCAAAAGTATATGTAAATGTATTTACCGCGTACTCGCGTACGCGTATTTTTCGAGTAAATTTACGTACATTTTAACAACTGTGGTTGTCGCGGCATCAGTAAAGATGTGAACTTTTTTTATTTTACACTTTTTGAGATTTTTTGATTTTTTTACATTTTTTTGCGAAAATTGGTAAATTAGAAAAACGTTATGTCCGACAAAGATTTTTTTGAATAAAACCAATACACCAAAAAATAAGGATCAATTTCACATCTATAAAATGTGTCTGATAAAAACTTGAAACAGCAATAAAGCCTAAAACACGCATAAACACATTAGGACAAAACAATCGAATTTGGAATATAGCCAAATCAAAAATTCAAAAAATCAAAATCAAAATCAAACACACAAAACACACAAAAAAATCAAATGATTCCTGCAGATATTTTTCATCGTTTTACATGCGATAAATCACCCTGGAACTGCCGCAATGTGCCCAAAATAATTCACGTCTTTTTTCGGGTACACTTAAAAGTACAGTTACCGTTTTTCCTTGAATTGCCCCCAGGGGGTTATTTTTCACAGTGTTAATGTTGGAGGGGGTATTAATCGAGGGATTATATATTCCGTGGTGGATTTTTATTACGCCAGAATGTTTTTGAACTTATAAATGTTTTGAACGTTATTCGTAGTTTGTAAGTTAAGCAGACATCCATTTTTGCATACGTTTGTGTTTTGGCACGCTTCCAACATACCGTATTACCTCGAATTATCCCCCCTTGAAATAACCCCCCCTCGAATTAACCCCCCCTCAAAGTGGGCTGTGGAAATAATAACCCCCCCTTCCTCGAAATCCCCCCCCCTTCGGAATGATGTACGTCATGTACATAATAAATACATCATGTACGCAATGTAAATGATGTATATTACTGTTAATTTGCATTGCAGCTACACATAGAGTAGTTTGTGTAGCTATCTACGTTTTTATGTCCAAATATATCCTGTTTGTGTCAGATATTTTACGTTTTTACTAATTTTACTAGTTTCCGTTTTTACCACAAAAATACGCCACTCGTCGAATTTTGCCGCGGCAGAGAATTGTAATTTCCGGTCCCTTTGCGCTTCTAATTGCGTGCGTAATTAAATAAATAATTGGTTTTATGGTACGGGGATTTTACACGCAAATCAGGAACGGCGCCAGTACCCCTTGGGGTCCTGACAGTTCCTGAGGACGGACACGGCAACTTACCAATCCCTTTCGTAACTGCTGCCGGCGGTTTACTTCGATTAATTGTTAAAAAGCCGAAATTAATAAAATTCAAATTAAATTCAAGCAGTTAGTATGCTTCAGGGGGACCAAGTTGGTTTTCACGGGAACTTTATTTAGTAATATAGTCAGAGTCAATTTCACAATAGCTCAAGTGAGTCGTATAGCCTCTAGTGGGTGCAAAAATGTAAAACCAGCGCGTTTTATAATCACCAAAATCTACCATAAACGAAATGAATACTAAATCAAAGACACAACAATTAACCATAATAAGCGAATCAATAAGGCAAATTCAATGATCACTGGAAAACCGTAAACATAGCGTACCAGGCACAAGTAAATTAATTAAATGCGGGAAAAATATCTAATTAAATAAAACGGGTACAAATATGAATTAAACCGAGCGTAAAGTAACTGTAATTACCATTGACGTAATTAAAACACAATTTATCTCGTAGGGGAGTGTCGGGAACTGGGTTTCTATTCAGAGGTTACGGTACAGTCGAGAGCAGGTGGTGTGACACGTGTTATCAACCTGCGCCCCTTTAGGTGAAAAATATTTTTATAGCACGCCCGACCAAGGCCACAGAAAGAACGCTCATTTGCGGGGGTTGTTCAAGGTTATTGCATTGCCGGGTAAGGGTTGGAAACTTCGGGCCTGAACACACGCCACAAGACACTAGCACTTGTGAGTTCACCAATCACCCTGGGTGATGGGAATAATTAATTGGCACTGCTGTGCTCTTCACTGTAAACTGTGCTC
Organism: Sphaerolaimus hirsutus; assembly: GCA_964036195.1. NCBI lineage: Eukaryota > Metazoa > Nematoda > Chromadorea > Monhysterida > Sphaerolaimidae > Sphaerolaimus > Sphaerolaimus hirsutus. The sequence goes on along the minus strand of OZ038453.1, from coordinate 28,455,992 downwards.
TGCATGTGCCTTGCAGTTGTGTGCCGACAATAATTGCCGTTTGCCACTTTTCCACCCATTACCTAGTCCTAAATAAAAATGCACTTGGTCGGGGAATTTTCTGAATGTTATCTATCGGGGCGTCTAAGCATTTAACAGGGTCAACACCTGTTAGCTTAACTAGAAACATAAAAAGCCTTTCTAATCATTCCCAGACACTGCACCCTTTTAACCAAAAATGTAAACTTGATAAAAGCCTAATAATTATAACGTTCGAAAGTACATATTGGGAAATGCAAAAGAAAACAGAAGTATTCACTTAATTAACTCAAAAATGCGGGTAACCTAATTAGCTTAATTAATGAAACATGAAATAAAAAGAAAAATTAGCATCACACGGGAAGCAACTAAATAATTAACGGAAAAGAAACAATTAATAAATTCATGGCCGCAGTAGTGTCCATTCGGGCGTACCGTCCTGGGGCTGCGGCTTCGTTGGCGGATTTGCAGTGCACAGCGAACCGCACGTTCACTGTGACTTCCCTGTGCACCGCGGGTCGTCATTCGGTCGCACATGGTCGTTCTCGAGTCGTCGGAGTGTCTGCGCAAAATTGTCGTTACGTTTTTACGCATGATTAGTTAGCCATATTTCTACCTACAATCCCACCAGCCATTAATTTTTTACCTCCGGGCTAAAAACGACATGTTCAGAAAAAGTGTTTTGCGCCGTTTTTTGGTTATTCAAAAATCATGCCTTCTCTGCATTTTTCGGTGGACGGCTGTGGCAGTCACATGCCCTGGGGGTGCAAATATGGCTCGTCTTCATTCGAATTATGGCATCAGCTTTCCGCCGTGCCGGCTTTTTGTGCTCGGAAGTTCGAAATTTTGGTTCCCGCTCAGGGCTCGATGTGAGAAAAAGTTTTTTCTTTTGTTGGAAACTGATTAATCGGATTATTAATCTGTGCTGTTTCACAGCATCGTGCCACTGCTGGACGGGCAGTTTGGAATCAACATTCAAATTACCTGCTCGACCGACACGTCACAGACTGTGCGTGTGAAAACTGATCGTCGACAAGATTTTCTAATTGTTTTCATGGAATATTAACAAGTATGTTTTTAATTACTGGTTTTTGTTACAAGGTTGTCTGTTTCTCCTGATGACAAAAAGTTGTGCATGAATTATTACATTGAAACTTTGATAACTGGTTTTTTTGACAAAAATTGTTTCGTATCAATTTTCACAATTACCATTTTCCATGTGGTGTTCTACCTGTTGCGCTGGAGCCTCCTCCGGTGGCAGTGGGATGGCCTCGACCGCGTCGTGGTGCTCGGGCGGCGGCGAGGGGGGCTCGGCTACGTTCTGCAGTGCCATGGCCGCCATGTCGTTGCTAATGGGGGAATATTCTTCATTAGGGCGGTAAACTGGTTCGACAACGGGCACCACTTCCTCCAACACCGGCACACCCTCCTCCCGCGCGTCTGCGGAGGAGTCAGAGCCCGCGGTTGCGGTTTCAATGTCAGACAAACATTCCGCCTGCAGTTCTTCTTCGAGGGCCGGGTATCTGTCCGGTCCGACTAGTTCTTTCAAGTCGGCCCGCGGGCGCCATTCCGGAGGCCAAAATCCCAACACGTTTCCCCAAATTTGGCCTGACTCGTAAGAGTAAATCCGGTCGGCTTTGTGCTCGACCGTCAGAAACCGGTGGAAAAAGGTTGACCACAACATGGTCTCGGCGTTGGCCACCACGATGCGCACACATTTGGCGCGGGAGGTGGCTACGTTTCCCCGGGGCAACTCCGCTACAAATCCAACTCTACCATACGCCTTCTTGGGGTCGGCATCCAGCTGGGCGGAGTCGGTAGGCGGGCTGCCGCGCACGCAGGAAACGATGACCACTTCCGCTTCACGGGCCTGTGCTTTGTCGGCAGTGATCACGCGGGTGGCCCAGTAAGCCGCGTCGTGTTCTGTATGGGCTACTAGTCGACTGATTAGGGCGCGCGCCTGCGCCGCATAAAAACAGACAATTAGCAAACTAGCGGGATCGGTAAGATCTGCCCAGGGCAGGGTGGGATCTTCTTTCACTGTGGCCACGAGGTAGTCGTACAGGTGCAGGATGATGCGCAGCTCCTTCTTGTTGATAATGGACATGCCCTCTTTTGATTCGCAGCCCTGGTGCACCAGCGTCGATGACAGCATGACGCCATCCTCGAAGTCGCCAGGTGCGGGCAACATGGTGGCGCCGTGCGCTGCAGTGTCGTTGTAGGCGCGTAGCAGTCCGTTGTACGCCGCCACAGAGTTAGCCTGAATGAGCTGGCGATGCCCGCGGAACACTGTTTCCAAGTGAACCACGGGACATAGTTGATATTGTGTGAGCCTATCGATGAGGGTGGGGTCGGGTTTCAGGACAGGCTCCACCCAGTCTTGCACGCGAATCATACGCGTCAGTTGTTTACTGTCTCCAAATAGAAGTAGCATGCCGTTCACTGGGAGCTGAGCCGCCTGAACCACGCTAATTACGGCAGCGTCAGACGCCAAAGACGCTTCGTCAATAATTACCGCACACGCAGTCACACTTTTTATACGGGCGTCGTGGGCGGAGTCTAAAGTGACATGGATTTGACCGGGCTGCACCACTTCCAAGAACACCCGGTGCAGCCTGACCGTAGCCCTGACATATTTAGACAGCGCCCTACGCAGCACCTTACCCCAAAATCCCTGGTCAGTTAAACTAGCCTCACCAGCCCGGGCGCCCGCCACGCCTGCCTCGAAGTCATCGAATGGCTGCTCGTCTCCGTCTTCGGCGGTGAGAAATGGCACTTGTTCGGTCAGCTGTGTGCGTATGACGGCGTCGTCCGTGCAGTTGTTGATAATTTCGTCCACCAGCTCGTAGTCCTTCTTGGCGCCGTCGTACTTTTCCAGCGCTGCCGTCCATTCGGGGCTGAGGCGGACGATGTTGTGGCCGGTTCGCTGTGCTAGGGTGTGCAGGGTTGGCAATTGGGTCGCGGGGGTGGTATTATAAGTGGGGTCAGTTTCCCACATGGGGCTCAAAACGCGCACCGGAAATGCCGCTCTTAATTTCAAAAATTCTTCAAAACCCTCCAGTTTTTGCATTTCAGAAAATGGCGCATCAGCCATAGCGGTCCATTTCGCGCGCTCCCGCAACAAAACTTCCAAAGCCCCAAAAATATCCCGCTGCCCTAATTTATTCAGATTGGTCAGGGCCCTGCGCGCGCCTTCGTCAGCCGCCGAGTTGACCGTGCACGTGATGAGCGTCGAATGGTGATTGGCGTTCGGCTGCTTGTCCGATGGCAAGTCGGAGCCCGCGCGCACCCTGGGTCTCGAGTTATAATAATTATAGCCGCGTGAACACACATACGCCAGTTGATTTTGTGTGGTCGTCTTCCCGGACCCGAAAGGCGAGTCACACATAATCAAAAGGGGTTTGCGCATTCGCACGGCTGTGATCACAGCTCCTAAAACTTCTACCTGCCCCTGCTGCGGCAAAAACTCACCTAATTTGGCCTGAATCATTTGTTCGTTTTTTCCTCTGAACAATGATTCGTACGACTCGTTAGCCTCGCGGCTAATTAGCGCCCAGTCGGTTTCGTCATCCAGCAGACGCAAATTCAATATCACCGCTAATTGGATTTGCGCCTCCAGGGTGAGTACTTTTGACCCCTGAACCACTTTTGGCACCCAGCCGACCGGTGCTTTGTTCAGGGCGGCTTGCAGTGACCGCATTGTTCGGTCATAATTGGGCGAGTCGTTTGAGCCGCGCACCATGTATCTTCCACTCTCCAGAGTACGGGGCAGCGCTGACTGCGACGCCGCCATGTCCAATTTTGCACGCAGCATTGTAGTGGTTGGCTCTGATTCCACACTGGTAATTCTGACTGATAGATTGGGGCTGCCCGCCGCTGGTTTGTCTTCGTCTGGTCTGGCCAGCACCAAGCTCAGCACTGACATGGGCGTCGCCTGGTTCAACAGCTGTGTCTGCGTGTTCACCCGCTCCAGCAAACGCACGCGCTGCTCTTCTGGTCCTTCGAAAGTGTCAGCTTGTAATTCTTCTGGGTCCGGGCGGCGCACCATAATATCGCATGCAGTGCCCTGCGGCGTGTGCTCCCAGGACACATGTGCGCACACATCCGTTGCGCGTTTCGCCCGAAACCGCAAAAATGACTCGTTATAGCAGTGGGCCGCTGCTAAAATACCCAATTTATACCTGAGGAACGCGTCCATGTTGTCTCGGTTCTCTGTGTCTGGCTGGATGCCCGTTGTGCTGATGTCCTCGGCCGTGGCGACCTGCAGCCCGTACGCATGGCCGTAGAATTCGTCGCCGAACACGTCCAAATCGTTCAGGTCGTGATATTCGACGTGGGCCAGCCCCAACTGCCCAGCACTCAAATTTTCCACTCTGCTGTCACTCACGTATTCTCTGTGCAAAATGACCAACTTTTCCGGCCCGGCATCGCCCCGCTCCGCCGCGCCCAGCGGTTCCAGATTTTTGTAATTCGACGGCGTGAAGGCCGCTCGCAGCCGCGCCGTTTTCCAGTCGCTCGTGTAGGGCTGGTAGCCAGAAGTGTCGCCGCGCGTCAATGTACGTGCCGCTTGAGTGACGCGCCGCGTGCCCTGCGTACTCACGACCACGGGGGCGGCAACGTTTAAGGGGCACTTTGTCTGATTACCCCATATCGCGACGCCGGTAAACTCCCAGTACCTGGGATTTTCTATTTTTTGCGCGATTGCGGTCGCCGAGAAACGCATCCCGTGGCGCACCAGGGGCAGAAACATCGAGGGGTGTTGTTTCTGAATTCTCGCGCACAAATCCACCAGCTGGGTGGTCCGTTTGTCCCTAGCCGCCTTGGCCCGCTTATTCGAATAATAAAAATACGGATAGGCTTCATCCGCATTCACCCACTGCTCGTTTTCGCTGAGTATCGCCATCGTCTGCTCAGAAATTCTCACATGGCACTGATACTCAACATGCCCGTCGGCGCCCGAGTCAATATACACCCTATCTACCCAACCTTCGAATTTCCCTCTGCTGGGGTAGATTTCCGGTCCATTTTGCATCTGCTGCGCGCGGTAGAGTTGTCGCGGGGGGATGGTTCCGCCGCCGCAGGCACCATGTGTATTTGTCTCCTTGGATTTAATGGGCGGGGCGTCTGCACCTTCAAATGGGCGTTTGCAAGAGGCCGAAGCCATTATAATTATAACAATGTGATAAAATAATTAATTACGAAGTTTTATGAACGGGGAAAGTAATAAGAACTCGTGCGGTCCAGTTGCCCGTGGGCAAAAGGGGTGCACGAGCTTCCTAAAAACACACGCACACTTTCACACACGCTTCATACCTGTTATACCTGGTTCCGTGTTGTTTGACGCGACGGCGATGGTCGTAACGGCTAATTAATCAGCTAATTAATCAATTTTAGTCGTCGCCGTATAATTCACTGTAAGAAGGGGGAATTAAATATTCACTGGTTGCCTTGCAACGGTCTGCATGAACTACATAAATTTTCTTATTAATATTGTTGAATAAAGTCACTAATGGGTGGGCATAATCAATGCACTCATACGGGCCGATAAAGCGAGGCGCGAATTTCTTACTGGGGCCTGTCAACTGAGTAATACACGGCGTGTATACGCGTACTGCTTGCCCGCGTTGCACATTCAATCGGCGCGCACGGCGATTGGCGTAAAATTGCTCCTTTTGCTGCGCCTTTGCTAAGGCGGTGTGCGCTGCTTCGCGTGCGGTGGTTATAAGAGCGCGCTTATGCGGCAATGAGGGCAATGCCTCAGTGTCGGGGGGAGGCTCGATCATACGCTCCCACATAGACGCAGCAGGCTTGCCAAATAGCAACGCATAGGGGGTGGTTTGCAAGGAAGGGTGTTTTGACGTATTGTACGCATGTACAGCGGCGCCTAAATGTATGTCCCAATCGTCATGTGTACGATTTACGTAGTGAGATACTATTTCCATCAGAACACCATTCCTACGTTCCACCATTCCGTTGCTCTTGGGGGTGTACGCAAATGATGTATGTTGGGTCGCGTTCAAATATTGTAAAAGCTTGGCAAAAGTGCCCTCGGTAAAGCTAGGGGCGTTATCACTGAGTATAATGGCCGGCACACTAAATATAGGCAAAATGTGCAACAGAAATGCAAATGATACTGTGTCTTGTTTTATGTCGGGAACGGGCACAGCAATTCCAAAACGTGTGCACTGATCAACAAATACTAACACATGTCGGTTTCTGCGTTTCGTGGTTAGTAAAGGTCCTATTGCGTCTACTGCTATCACATCACCTGGCCTTTTGGCTACCTGGCGGCACACCATTTGAGTTCGCATTGCCGCTCTGAGACCTTTCTTGGCGTTGCACGAAGGGCAGGTGGCAACCCAGCGCGCACTTTCTGGTTGCATTCCTGGAAACCACGCGAATTCCTGTAATCTTTCAAATGTTTTTATTATTCCTAAATGGCCCGCTGTGGGGTGATTGTGAGCTAATTCTAACACGAATGGAACTAATTCCGATGGAATACACACTGGGTCGTATAATTGTACACCTGGTATCTGGGACGTTCCCGCTTGTCGGCGTAATAAACCGTATTGATCAATAAAATACGGCGCGGCGCTGTAAAAATTATCTGCGCGACACACTTCTATAGTTGTGGCTATGTACGGTTCTTCTGCTTGTAGCCGTTTCAACTTATCAACCGGGGTCATGGGAGGTAGTGCCATGATTGTACTGCGCTTAGTCGCACCCGTTAAACCCGAAACAACTCCATTTCCGGCTCCTGAACCACCAGCCATTGTTCCAGTTCCAGGCGCTTCCGCATTCCGCTGCCGCTCTCGCAGCCCGGGTGACTCCGCCTCTTTTCGCCCGCGCGTCCGGTCGCTGATTGGTCGCAGTAACTCCGCCTCCTCGTTTACGCCGCTTCGTTCGTTGATTGGCTGGTACGCTGCCCTGCGCGCCGCAGCTACCGTAACCTGCTTATCGTGCGGGATAGCGATTTCACGGCATGTAACTTGTGCAAACTGCTCAAAAGCCTCATCCAGGTCCTTTTTCTCGTCGAATACCACTGGTGCGTCTTGTCTTCTAGATAATGCATCAGCTAGTTCATTGCTTTTTCCCCTCAAGTGCTTGAACGTGATTTGGTACGGCGTAATTGCTAAAGCGAACTTGTGTAGCATGGCGTGCGGGGTAGTCTCTAAATTAGGATTTTTTACCCATGAAATACTCTTGGCGTCGGTCCAGACTTCAAAGGGCCGTCCCGCCAGATAACAATGCCAGTTACGTATACTTTCGTAGATTGCACATGCTTCTAGTGAAATTGCTGGCCATTTGCTTTGGGTTGCGCCTAACTTCTGGCTGTAAAAGGCACATGCATGTAGTATTTTCTCGTCCTCCGCTCGTTGTGCTAGCACGCCTGCAACAGCAATTTTAGAGGCGTCCGTGATAATTATAAACATACGTTTAGGATCGGGAAATTGCAGACATGGGCTTCCTAACAATGCTTCCTTGAGCTTATGGAAAGCTTCCAGTGCCTTGGGTTTCGATGTCAAATCCACCGGGGTGTCGCTATTGTAATTTTCTCTTGGCCCCGTACGCGTGAGATTTGACAAGGGTACAGCTAGCTCTGCGCATCTGTGAATCATGCGTCTGAAAAAACCGATAGCTCCCAGAAATCCTTTGACCTCTTTTACGGTAGTGGGTACCGGCCAGTCCTGAATTATGTGCCATTTATCATCTGGTACGCACACGCCGTCACAGCCAATCATAAATCCTAGAAAACGTACAGCTGTGACGCGTGCGAAGAAACACTTTTTTGGGCTAATTTTGAAATTATTCCTAATTAATCTTTCCAATACCTGCCCTATGTCATATAAATGTGTTTCCCAGGTTGCACTATAAATCAGTAAATCGTCGATGTATAATAACACATTTCGATGTATTAAGCCGGCCATAGCTAATTCAAAACAGCGCTGCGCTAAACTGGGTGAGCATTTTAATCCCATTGGTAAACGTTTCAGTTGAAATTGTCCAAAAACATTTCTGAATGACGTGATGTGTCGATCATCTGGATGCAAAGCAATGTTATAGAAAGCTTGATTTATGTCAGCACTGCTAAAAATACTTGCAGCTACATAAAGATTCGACTGTTTCATCTAAGCGGGGTAATGGGAATTGGGGAGCGTGCAAAACAGCGTTCAGGCGTCTGTAATCAATTACCATCCGCTTCGATCCATCCGGTTTGGATACCACCAACGTGGGGGCACAATACGGGCTCGTACTGGGTTCCACGATGTCGTGCTCGATGAGGCATCTCAAATGATTTTCTAAGTATTGCTGATCATCCAGACTCAACCGGTACATTCTGCATGCAATTGGTTTTTTATCCACTAATTGCAACCGGTAGTCCACTAATTCGCTGTAGCCGATGTCGTACTTATGTCGGGCAAAAGCTTCTTTGTACTGCAAAATCACCTTTTTCAGTTCCTCTCTGCGTTCGTCCGTCAATGTTTCTGGCACGGTGAATTCCATCACGTGTCCATCTGGACATGCAACTTGCAGTGGGGGTCCTAATTTGTCTTCGGCTACTTTGGGGGGGGGTTCAGTCGCTTGAACCTGTTGACACACATCTCTGTCATAGCACTGCTTCACCCATTCAGCGGGGGGGTCTCCAGGTTTCACCTTCAGCACGCAGTCCACTGGTTCGACCACTGCAATGTGCTGTCCTACCTGTAGCACTACGGGCTGGTTTCGCACATTTGCACATCTCACCTGAAACACGGGGGCACTGGTTTCATATGCCGCTGAAGCGGCCATAACTCCACAGCGTTCGCCTACCGTATCCAATCCCATGACCGTAAATAACTTTTCATCCATGGGGGCAGATAATTTCGCCGTCACTAGCGCTTCATGTCTAGCCAGAATTTCTATTTTTTCGTTCACAATAGCGTACATTCTGCGCTGCTGCACTTCCGGGTCGGGGTTGTCAAACGGAATTATCGCGTTAGCCGTAGGGATTCGTAGTTCCCTTGCAGGTAGGTCTACCACCATGTGCCGCAGGACGTCTGCGCCAATTAGGATTTCACCTGCTAATCCGTTCACTGCCTGAAACACAATCCCGAAGGTGTGGTTTCCCATGGTTACCGGTATTTCCATCTGTCCCAATACCAAAAGTTTCGAATCTGCTGCACACCTGAGGGCTCCAATAGGTGAAACTTCATCATGCTTAGTAGCCTTTTCCTTGTGCCGCATCAGCACGTCTCTGTTGCATAATGAACGCATGGCGCCTGTGTCCAGTAGACATCTTCGATATTCTCTCCCATCGATGGTTATGGTAATGGATGGGCTGTAGTACACATGCACGATTTCTTCACGTCGGTTGGCTACTTGATGTATGTTATCTCTTTCTTCCGTCGAGAAAGTGATCATGCATACCGATTCTTCTTCCAGATCGCATTTTCTGTTGATACTGTATTGTATAGCGGGAAAACGACGCGCGCCCGTGAGTGTGGGCATGCCACTTGGCATTCCCACGCACGGGTTAATTACCGTTCTTACCTTCACCTGTTCGCTAGGGCGGTCCTCAGCCAGTTCGACGATGACATTGGATTTTTCTTCTGTCTTTGGTCGTTTTCTGATTTTTTCCTTTGCTCGGTTCACCATAGTCACGGCCATTTCCGGCGCTGCAGCCATGAGCGCGGCTAGCAGATACTGCATGGTGACTAGTGCACATATTAGGTAAATCCATACTTGTAGCCAGGTGCGCCAGGTGTCAAAATCCCACCATCCCAGCGCCAATACCGATTTTGCCAAGGTTCGATGCCGTTGCATGTGTGATTCCACCTTTGGCTCCGCCCCCTGCGTAATTTGCCGCACGATTGAATATGCATGCCATACGTCATTTAGGGTGGTCGTCGGCAATAGTTCTGACAAGTTGTACATGGTCGTGGCGGCAAAAATCTGATGATGCACATCCTTAACCTTTTCCTGTTGCCATTTCTGTGGGAAACTGTGTGTGTTATACATAGGTAAATGTTCCAGGCCACCTACTTCCGGTAGATATTTGTACCACTGTCCATTTAACATTACCACACGATTGTGAGCATTGGTGCATGATCCCGGGATCGCTTGAAAGTGCAAAATGTTTGTCAACCTATTCATGTGCAACGTCACATTTTGCCCGTGCACACTAACTTGCACAGGTACTGTTTCATAACATTCTGGAGACTTTTCCTCTTTCATGATCTCGTATGTTTTTACCGCGAAGCATTTGTGAACCAAAAATCCGTCCGGCGCGGGTTTGGCAATTATTTCATTATCATTCATGTACCAGCGGGCTGTCGTAGTGGCGTGTTCACTCATAGCCAGGCGCACAAATTCTTGGAAGTGTTGCACATTCTTGCAGGTGGCTACGGCCTGTGCACGCATGGTTTGTTCTGCTGTTTCGTATACCGCCTGCATGCTGGCTGCTAATTGGCCTGCGCTCACTATTCCCAGCGTGGGTCGCCCTTGCGCTCGTTTTTGTCTGACGCTTCGAATCACTGCCTTTTCAAATGGGGCCACTACTATATCCTGATCCGATTTCCATAGTTTGATGCCGCATGATTCAACCTCTTCATGTGCTCTGAAAGACAGTGATAGTGTGTGATCATCGGCTAGCCAGATATCCTGTCTAATGCGTCCATGCATTTCGCGCCATTTTTCATAAGGGCATTCCGCCTTCGGGTTCGGTTTCCATGTTAATTGGCTGCCGTCTTCTAGTGTGCATGCACCCATTTCATAATTGCACTTGCTAACCTCACCCAGCGTGCTTTGCATGGTGTTAGCTCCATATCTCATTCGTACTTCCCCTCGAAACAGCCCACAGTGTGGCGTCGTTTCACTCACCCATTTGCAACAGTACAATCCATGTCCTGAGTAGCTAACATTGGTGGGGTATTGGGTGTCCCATGCGTTGTCCAAATCACTCACAGGGGTCATAGGCCCATTATTGCATTTATGATATTTAATCATGCCTTCGCACTCGGCGGCGCCCACAGATCGGGGGTTAGAATCAAACTTTTCCAGCGTGACGTCGCCCCAGAAGTTCTGATACGTCCTTGCCGTTCTGGTAGAGGCCACACACCTGTGCGCTGCCGCACGATATTCCACCATATTTTGTTTGTAGATGGTCAGTGTCAATTTTCGAGGCCGTTCTAATGATGCCGTAGTGTCCACAATAGCCGTGCAATTTGGTAGGGGGGGGTACGTGTATAAATCGTAGTGATCCGTCAAGTCACTGCAGAGCAGTGGAAACGAGGGCATGGTAGTCGCGCCCGCACCCGGCAACAAAGCTAATCCCATTATAATTAACCCAATTGCCAATACAAAAAACAGTGACTGTGCGACCTGGGGCATGTAGGGGGGTTCTGAGTACGCGCGCGGCGCGGGGCGCACCCCTTCCTCAGTAGACAGAAAACCCATATACCTGTCTACCTGGTTGCTGGATCCAGTACGCGGCGGCAGAGCAGCCGGCGTGGCGTACAGAAACGGGTCCAGACTGATGTTCATGAGCACGTCCAAGGGCACCTCAGTCAGCGTGTCCGAGTGGTCGTCCGCAGGGCAATTAGGCCACAACGTACAGTCTGTTTCTCTCAAATCATGCATTCTGATCCTGCGTAGAAAGGCCAGCCAGGTAGTTCGAAACAAGTAACCTTTCTCGGTTCGCATGTAGGCCCATGGTTTGATCCAGAATTCCCGCTCTTGCGCGAGCACATGCATTCCCGTAGTGCGCTGCTGTTCTTCGGGTGACTCTGGAACCAGTTCGTCAGGTTCATCTGCCTCTAATTCCAAGCCTTGCATCACAGGGATTAATTTATTAACGGGACGTATCATCATGCAGCGATCATCTTCGCGCACATGCATGGTCATTCCAGTCGTACTGGTCACTCGCGTGGGGTTCAGCGACTCTACGTGGGGATTGCTTACCTGTACCGGTTGCATGTTATATTGCTGCATGCGCCCATCCGGCCCCATAGCCATCCAATTAGCTGGCGGCGTTTGATAAGCCATCATCTGCGGTTGCATGTTCATATCACCAGCCCTCTGTACCGTCTGCGCCGGCTGCACAGGCATCGGCTGAGCTGGTTGCCACTGCGGATATGCGTATTGCATGGGCATCATACCTGGCTGCATCGCTTGGGCTTGATCATTTCTCTGATAGCCACCACGTTGTCCTCCGCCGCGCCCACGTCCATTTCCTCTGGATGCTCCGCCGCCGCGGCTCCTTTTGAAATACTGTTCCCTTTGTTCTGGAGTTAGTTTGGGGCACTCATATCTGATGTGCTCTTCAGAGCCACATTCCCAACATCCTTTGTCAAATTTTCGTGGGGGCAATTTAGGGGGGTCTCTATTCAATCCCAAAAGTTTACCTTCCAACGCGCCCAGTTGCGCTAATTTCTTCGCTATCTCTTGGTGCACCGAGTCAAATTTAGCAACACTCTCAGTCATTTTCTGTTCCATTGTCTCTAGCGTCTTGTCGGCCTGGGACGGCAATCCAGCCATGGCGGGCATATTCAGCGCCATCAACCTGTCCATTACCTTGTCGGTCGCACTGGCAACTACATCCTGTTTGGATTTTTCTCCCTTATTCTGACTCTGTTCGGCTTCCAGAAAGCTTTCTTGTGCGCGTGCGTTGTCAACCATCTCCTTCCAAGTGATAGAAGCCGTGACAGGTACATTGCGCCGAATTTCATTTCTCAGTCCTCCATGGAATTTTATCATGCATGTGTCACCTCGTTTTTCATGACCCATGCCTGGATAGGCGCGTTTTATCAATTTTTCCAAATGTACCGCCCATTCCAGTACCGACTCATCTGCGCCCTGTCGCGTCTCAAAAATCTCTCTCTGTGCATGATGTTTGTCATTCGGGTTTTCATAGAACTTTTCCAGTGCCTGCATCATGTCCTTGTAGTTCAGGTCACGCAGTTCTCTGTATCGAGTGTTGAAAATGGCTCTAGCACTGCCTTTTAAAAACAATTTTACCAGCGGCTTCCGCTCCTGTAATTTTATGCGCAGCGCATCACATACCGTATCCCAGCTCCTTCTCCAGTCCCTGAAACCCTCATTTGGTTTGCCGCGAAAATATCCACATTGTTGTGCTAGGGCTGTAATGACCGCCGCATTGCTTTGTTCTAATTGCCAATTTTGTCCCGGGTCCGTGGGCCGCGCCACTTCAGATGTAGCTGACGAGCTTCTTGAAGACGCCGGCGAGCGGGATCGAGCGCGTCGCTGCGTAACAGTTCTCACCTGGTTTGTTCCAGCTGCCGACGGGGGCGCCGCTGGTACCGTTGATGACTGTAAAGGCGCTGTTTGACCATTGGTCAGCACTATCGGCTGCTGGCCACTGGCCGGTGAATTTCCTCCCAGCGTCGCGTTCTGATTTTGTAGGGCTTGATTATGTTGCTGGTACGCAGTCGTCAGGTCAACTATATCATCGCCATGTGCGCTGTGGTGCGCTTCGAATTCCTGCAGAAAATGTTCCACCCTAGGTACCTCGGCGACTGGGTCACTTCCCCATAAATTCATAGCAATTTTAATTAGTGTCACCATACGCAAGTCCCCTGGTTCACCATTCTGTGAGAACGCGCCAACCGGTCTCGCCTGACTCATCATGTTTGCCCATTTCTTTGCGGCTTCACATGCCTTTTTGGGTGTCCATTGTGCACAGGATGGCGTTGTTTGCACCGGGTCCAGGTCCATTATGGTAGCTTGGTAAATTAAATTCGCATTATTGACCTTTGCGTACCTGTCTTCCAGCGCCGGAGCCGCCGTCTGGTTTGCGCCATTGTTTGTCATTCTGCTAGCGGAACTGCTAATAATTATCACGGGGGGTTTACTTGAGAATTCGGTCTTAATTAACTGGCGTCTAGCCTTTGCAGTTGCGCTCTGCGATCTCGACTGGTCGCTCGATAAGTTCCGACTGCTGTTGCCTGACACGTCTCTCGGCGTCGACGTGCTCTTCGGAGGGCTTAACTGCAGCGCCGGGGAAGTGTCTCCACTCTGTGCCGCTGTCTCCAACAGTTCCTCTACGGTATTTTCAATCACGGGAAATTGATCTGCAGTAGCTCCAAGCTCAGCTGCAATCAAAGGATAATCACGTTGAATCGACGGCTGCCCTAGAGGCTCGCTGTCACCAACGTATCCGTCTGAACCGACTTCAGAACCCGATCGCACTCCAGGCGATATGGATGAGCTGCCCGCGCTCCAACCCAATGTCCTCTGAAGCTTAGACCACTTACCTGTCTTACCTGCTTCCTTTCCTGCAGCTTGTCTGCTTGTCCCAGGCGCTTCTTCGGCTTCTGCGCTGGACGTTAGCTGCCGTGCCGCTGCCTGTACAGCTGGCGTCTTCCACTGACTGAAACTGTCTGGCGCAGGCCCTGCACCTTCAACCGTTGATAACCTGATTACCGGGGTGTCCTCAGCTGTCTGTCCAGACCAGCGTTGACTTTCACTCTCCTCTAGCGCTTCTGGCGCTTCTGTTTCAGGGTTAACTGAATCGTTCGACTCACTGTCTCCTGCTTGACTCTCAGCTGCAGCAAGTTGTGCGTCCACTTCTTGCCCAGCCTTCTGTTGTCGCGCGCGCCTTCGTGCTTGTTTTTGCTTCTCCAACGCAGCGTGCCAAACTTGTTCTATGGTGTCCCCTTGTAAGCTTGCTGGCCCCCTCGATCTCAATTCCCTTTGGGGTGACTCGTTATCCGTGAAGCCGTTTTTTGTAGAGGCGTTGATCAGGCGCCCCAGACAGAAAACTTTATGGCTTGCTTAGGAAACCACTCGCTACGCTACCAGTTGTCAGATATTTTACGTTTTTACTAATTTTACTAGTTTCCGTTTTTACCACAAAAATACGCCACTCGTCGAATTTTGCCGCGGCAGAGAATTGTAATTTCCGGTCCCTTTGCGCTTCTAATTGCGTGCGTAATTAAATAAATAATTGGTTTTATGGTACGGGGATTTTACACGCAAATCAGGAACGGCGCCAGTACCCCTTGGGGTCCTGACAGTTCCTGAGGACGGACACGGCAACTTACCAATCCCTTTCGTAACTGCTGCCGGCGGTTTACTTCGATTAATTGTTAAAAAGCCGAAATTAATAAAATTCAAATTAAATTCAAGCAGTTAGTATGCTTCAGGGGGACCAAGTTGGTTTTCACGGGAACTTTATTTAGTAATATAGTCAGAGTCAATTTCACAATAGCTCAAGTGAGTCGTATAGCCTCTAGTGGGTGCAAAAATGTAAAACCAGCGCGTTTTATAATCACCAAAATCTACCATAAACGAAATGAATACTAAATCAAAGACACAACAATTAACCATAATAAGCGAATCAATAAGGCAAATTCAATGATCACTGGAAAACCGTAAACATAGCGTACCAGGCACAAGTAAATTAATTAAATGCGGGAAAAATATCTAATTAAATAAAACGGGTACAAATATGAATTAAACCGAGCGTAAAGTAACTGTAATTACCATTGACGTAATTAAAACACAATTTATCTCGTAGGGGAGTGTCGGGAACTGGGTTTCTATTCAGAGGTTACGGTACAGTCGAGAGCAGGTGGTGTGACACGTGTTATCAACCTGCGCCCCTTTAGGTGAAAAATATTTTTATAGCACGCCCGACCAAGGCCACAGAAAGAACGCTCATTTGCGGGGGTTGTTCAAGGTTATTGCATTGCCGGGTAAGGGTTGGAAACTTCGGGCCTGAACACACGCCACAAGACACTAGCACTTGTGAGTTCACCAATCACCCTGGGTGATGGGAATAATTAATTGGCACTGCTGTGCTCTTCACTGTAAACTGTGCTCTGCATGTGCCTTGCAGTTGCGTGCCGACAATAATTGCCGTTTGCCACTTTTCCACCCATTACCTAGTCCTAAATAAAAATGCACTTGGTCGGGGAATTTTCTGAATGTTATCTATCGGGGCGTCTAAGCATTTAACAGGGTCAACACCTGTTAGCTTAACTAGAAACATAAAAAGCCTTTCTAATCATTCCCAGACACTGCACCCTTTTAACCAAAAATGTAAACTTGATAAAAGCCTAATAATTATAACGTTCGAAAGTACATATTGGGAAATGCAAAAGAAAACAGAAGTATTCACTTAATTAACTCAAAAATGCGGGTAACCTAATTAGCTTAATTAATGAAACATGAAATAAAAAGAAAAATTAGCATCACACGGGAAGCAACTAAATAATTAACGGAAAAGAAACAATTAATAAATTCATGGCCGCAGTAGTGTCCATTCGGGTGTACCGTCCTGGGGCTGCGGCTTCGTTGGCGGATTTGCAGTGCACAGCGAACCGCACGTTCACTGTGACTTCCCTGTGCACCGCGGGTCGTCATTCGGTTGCACATGGTCGTTCTCGAGTCGTCGGAGTGTCTGCGCAAAATTGTCGTTACGTTTTTACGCATGATTAGTTAGCCATATTTCTACCTACATTTGGACGCATTTATTACCTGTTTTGGGTATGCAAATGCCTACTATTTACAATGATCCTTACGAAAATTTCTGACGAAATAATAAAAAAACCCTCGAATAACCCCCCCCTCGAATTAACCCCCCCCTCAAATTTTGCTGGCGAAATAATAAACCCCCATGGGGGTATTTCGAGGTAATACGGTAATATCGACCTACCAAATCGATGGAGAGTGCCTTTGTATTGGAGAGTGCTGTTCAATTGGTGGCTGCATTCTATTGTTTTCGTGAGTGCAAAATGAGCCAAAACCTGCCGTTCTATTGGAGGTATTCCATACTTTTAGAACAAATACGGTATGTCATCGTTTTTAAAGTGTGTTCTGCATTACACAGATCACACGCACTGCGTTTTTAACAATTACGTACGTTATTTTTAATCCAGAGTTACAGCAAATTTGGCAAATTCTGAGTCAGGGTTCCCCATTGAATCATGTACAAAAATATCACTTTTTATATGCATATTTTCAACATCTCTCAAAAATTTTGCGTGCAAGTGCGCATTTCAGCACCACATGCAAGATATGTCATTAATTGTCTTGGCATATATATTGAATGATGCCTGATCCCAAGTTTCATTTTGCTATACAATTCTACAGAATGAAACACACACACTATACTCGGCAGACACGATACTCTACAAACAGATAGGAGTTATGTCTTTGGCTGGCAGACGGCCAGCCGAGAACTTATGGAGGCGTGATGACAGAGAAGTAATGGCGAGAGATGATAATGGCGACGAAAGTGATCACGTCATGATGGAGTGTTTCCTCCAGAAACATGTACGGCGTGATGTCATTAGAGAATAGCTCATTGACAATGTTGACACTGATCCAAAAATATGTGATGTAGTTGAATTAACTTTTAGATTTGAATGAATAAATGAACATGAATTCAACTACAATAAATAATACATAAATATGCCTAGGCAGTATGTGTTTTGTCACCTCCTCTAGACAGTTTTTCATAAAAACAGATATTTTTTGACTGCAGCAGTGATGTATCCCGATTAGCATTGAAAAAAATCGTCAATTTCTAGAAAATATAATCTCAGAAAATCTCTAAAGAACAAAAAATAATTAAATCTCTCTCAAAAAACACGGAAAAAATATAAATAAATATATATATATATCAGAATTTGAGAGATTTTCTGATATTTTTAAAAATCTCAGAAAATCTCTCAAAAAGAAAATATAATTAAATCTCTCTAGAAAATCACGAAAAAAATATAAACTTCAGAAAATCTTATATTTTTGAGATTTTTTATATATAAATCACCCAGAGATTTTTTCAATGCTAATCCCGATGGGTGCTGCAGACCACCTTCACAGGTGCGAAATGAAAAATTCAGGGGAATGCAAGTACCAGTATAAATTTTGGGAGATGTGTGACAATTTTGTGCACACAGAAAAATGCATTTTTGATCACACAAGAGCTATGATCAGTAGATCAGTCACAGAAATCACAAATTTCTTTAAAATATGTATTTCAATGGTTTTTCTTCAACAAAAAAAAACATTGTTTTTTTAAGGAACCAGGTCAATAAAGATGTTGTTTTCCATCCCAAGGCTAGGTTTTGGTTTTTCAGCTTTATTTGTGCAACATCAAGAAAGTGTACATGATTGACATAAAGTTGCTTTATCTTGATATTTAAATGAACTGTTGGCATTTAAAATTCATAAGTGTGTGTGTGTGTGAAAACATTGGTAGAGAAACCAGTACCTAAAATTTATGCAAGGATTATATCAAAAAGTAACGCATCCGACTCGACTCAAAGACTCCAGATTTCTGCCGAGACTCGACTCGAATTTTCACTGACTTGCATGACTCGACTCGACGACTCGACCGGAACAATTTGCTGGCTGTGACTCGAACTCGAGTTCAAATTAATCGAGCCCTACTTATGGCCATCTTTCTAGGGGGTATCTCGAGGAAATATGTTATGTTTAAAACAGCTAACCCCCTCCACTCAAAACGAGTCTCACATTTGGGAAAGGTTCGAACTTTTGAAGCATTTTGTTCCTGGCGTAGTTTGTTCCTCGCGCCAGGCAAAAAGGTGCGAAGCACCAATGGCGCCACAGCAAGATACACAGCAAAAAATGGGTGTGTGATGCGTCGTGATACGTCATAATGTGATGTGTGGTGAAGTGTGTGGAAGTGTCTTCACACAGGCCGCTTCACGCATATCCAGCCCACTTCCACACACTACACGAACCTATTTTTTGCTGAGATACACAGGGAAGAGTACCTTACTGACAACTTACAAGGAGACAACAAGCTGACATGTAGTTGTTTACACTTGGCTGCTAGTTGTCAGCGTGCGGCAGCGAGCTGGCAGCTAGCTGTAAAAGGCTGCAGTGTGGTTGGCAGCGAGTTGTCAGCTCGCTGAAAGCACATATTTTATAAACACAGCACAGCATTTTAGAAACACGTCAATAAGCTGGCAGCGAGGTGCAAAAAAGTTGTCAGCGAGCTAGGCCAAATTTTTGCTGCTTGGCAAGCGAGCTGGCAGCAAGGTGCTTTTCCCTGTGATAGCGAAATGTTGCTTTCTGCTTTGGCGCTAGCACCAGGCGCTCTTATATGGCTATTCTGGACCCGAGCAAAAAGGGCCTTCATCAAAAATGGGAATTTTGATCACTATGCCATAGCCCCCTTGCTTCAAGTTTTCCAGAAGCATCATTGCACTTTGGTTCTTGGCATTTTTTTCATGGCGCCCGATACAATTGCGTTTAGCGCTGGCGCCGACGCTAGCGGCATCCATGGCGCTTATCTCAAAATTCTGCGGCGCCATTACCTAGTGCTTGGCGCCATTACCTAGTGCTTGGCGCCATTAGCTAGTGCTTGGCGCCATTAGCTAGTGCTTGGCGCCATTAGCTAGTGCTTGGCGCCATTAGCTAGTGCTTGGCGCCATTAGCTAGTGCTTGGCGCCATTAACCCCCCCCCCCCTCGAAATACCCCCCTAAAATTCGGCTGAGGAAGTAATAAACCCCCCCTCGAAATACCCCCCTAAAATTGAGTGTAACGTGAACGTACATGACAAATACCGCAGTTTGTGATCTGTACTATGCAGAACACACGTTAAAACTGATGATTGAGTGACGTTAGAGAAGGGTTGATGTGTATATACAGTTATATATGCCTATACACACATATACGTCTATGTAATTGTTTGATTTTTCTACATCTGACTATGTTGAATTTCCGAAAAATTCTGGCGAAATTATAGACCCCCCTTCGAATAAACCCCCCTCGAATAAACCCCCCTCAAATTTTGCTGGCGAAATAATAAACCCCCTGGGGGTATTTCGAGGTAATACGGTATAGCAATTATTTAAATACTGAACCATCACCGAAAAACTCAAAACGCTCGCAAAATATCCGCACTCAAACCAAAATTCAAAAGAGACACCCCGCATCAAATTGTTGTCGTCGAAAATAATCCCCGCCGGGCGCAAAAATCAGTAGCCCGGTCATAAATTTGATTTTTTTACAATGCCCAAACTGAAGACTTATCGCGCGATAAACAATTTTTATAGTGATATTACGCATTGCGTATTTTTAGTTTCTGCACGGCGGTCCGCCGTGTTTTACATTCAATTAACCCGACAATTTTACTTTTGTCGGGCAATTCACCTGGACAATCACCCTGTAAAATGAACCGAAAATGTGAAATCTCATGCTAAGTGTCAACAATCATGTAAAATAACAAGTAAAATGGCAAACGTAGGTTTGCAATTTTACTGAACATTTTACATGACATTTCACACTTTACAGGGCATTTTACACAGTCTGGGACTGGCACCAGATGTCGGGCTGCCCGAAAAAAACGCCAGTCCGATGAGATAAAAACGCACCCCGGGCGCCCGCGGGCATGCGTTGTATTGTATCGTATGTATCGTGCGTCATTTTTTCGGTCGTGTAGTGATGTAAAAACGCGCCAGCCATCTGGCGCCAAGCGCCAATGGCGCCAGAGCAAAATGGCGCCAAGCGCCAGAAGCGCCATGGCGCTTTTTTCTTTGGCGCTAGCGCCGAGCGCCAGCGCCAGGCATGTTGTTCCTGGCGCCGTTCAAAAATAGCGCCAAAAGCGCCATGGCGTTTTTCATGGGATGGCGCCAAGCGCCAATGGCGCCACAGCAAAAAAGCGCCAAGCGCCAAAAGCGCCATGGCGCTTTTTGCTTTGGCGCTAGCGCCATGGCGCTTTTACATCACTAGTCGTTGGTTCAGCGGAATATTTCAACAACAGCCAGTAAACTATTATATAATTCAGAAAAGACATAAAATACAATTTACGCACACGAAAAAAAACGGGGTTGAAACTAAGCCCGATTTCATGCATTTTCACTCCCTGAAGTAGTGTTATTATGATCGTAAATAGTGAAAACAATGCTCATAATGATGAGACATCCATAGAAATTAAAGGTGTTCGCTATAATGAGCTTAACTGGTTTGGAGCGAGATTAAACGCATTGCGTACTCGTGGCAGAGTTGCGAAAGCATATTTACGCTTACCCAAAATACCCGGGTAAATGGGTATTTATACTTACGCTTACGCTTACGCTTTCAAAAAATACCTGTACGCTTTTTTACGCTTTCCCGGCCAAAATACCCGGGTACTAAAAGCGTAAAAAAGCTTTTCACACGGTTCAGTTTTACACTTTTGAAAAAGCATATAACCACAAAAAAGAGTGAACAAAACTGCGTACCAAAAAAATTACTGCGTGTGTGCAGTAATCTGCTGGAAATAGTGGCACATTTACAAATTATGTCACAGTATGAATGTATTGCTAATACTTAGCATTGAAAAAAACGACTGATTTTGAGAAAATATAATTAAATATTATCTCAAAAAATCTCTCAAGAAAAAAATATAATTAAATCTCTTGGGTCATTTTCAAAAATATAATTAAATCTCTGAGAAAATCTCTTGCAGTTCAAAAAAATCTCAAAAAATCTCTCAACTTAATTATGATTTGATCGATATTTCATGGTGTTTGAACCATTGAGAGTAGATATTAAGCACATGATGTGTTGTTTAATCGTTTCATTCACAATTTCATATGATAACAGCATATTGTCTACCATAGCACACTTTGTAATATACTACATGTATTTAGTATCTGAAGCTTGAACAAAAATTTGGTTTAGGCAAAAATTTTCCTCATAGTAGAATTCATTACTTTCACGTGTGATGACCCCCACAGAATTGATCAGATGACTTTTTCACCAAAATTTTATAACTATATTTCCAAAGCATGCTGTCAACTCTTCAGTAGTGATGTTAAAGGCACCGGGAAAAATGGCACCGCACCGCACCGGCACCTTTGCCAACGCATGAAAAGGGCAACTGGCACCCTGGGGCACCGGCCAGAAAATGGCACCGCACCGCACCGGCACCGGTGCCTTTTGGAAAAAATGGCACCGGCACCGAAGGGCACCGGCGGGTTGCCGGTCCTGGCACCGAAAGGCACCGCACCGGGCTGGAATTTCGGAAGTAAATATCCGTTCCCGGAAACCTTCCCTCCGTGGACATCTTACCTTCTGGAGGTATGATGTCCAGGCGGACATCATATCTCCAGGCGGACATCTTACCTTCTCGGGAGACGGACATCATCACTTTGCAATATAAAATTGCATTTAGAAGCACGGCGGCGCCTGTTCCGCCTGCCTGCCGCATTTACACACAAGTTTACAAGTAATTGCACTTTACTAATTGTAATAGTTTACTTTACAACTAGGTATATGACAAGTGCCGCAGCCCACAGATCCATGTGTGTTGCCTGCTCTCATTATGCAAACATTGCATAATTCATCAAAGAAAAGTTCCGATCACTTCACGTCTGGCGCAGTTATGCGGCTGCCTTCGATGAGGCAAAAAATGCATGCAGCAAAAATTGATTTCCCACGCGCCAATTTTCGGCACTAATCTGCCGATAAATATTTTATTTCTCTCTTTATCGCTCTCTTTGATCAAAAGGCCGATCACCTTATGTCATAATGAAATGGCACACATGCCCCGATTTTTGTGCAAAACAAAGAATAATCCCCGAGAAAATATCATTTTTTGGCACAAAATAGCATAATAGATTGGTACCTTTGAGCAAATCTCAAGTGCCGCGACCACCGTGGGCCAGTATAAATACTGGGCCCACTTTCAAAAGAAACATCAGTTGGGCATTCTGAAAGTTTTTCTTGGAGGAACCGCATTTTGGTACACCAAGTGAAATCATGATTGGTGCAGCAGAGCCGTATTTTGGCGCGCTGCCATGTGGGTGAATGTTTTGAGGTGGAGATATTTGTGGTTTAGCGTTGTTGTACATGGGTGCGTTATGTACGTTGGTGCGTTATCGTCAGAATTTGGGAAAACCCAGGGGTTGACAAGTGTTGACCCTTGTACAGAACGCACCCAAGTACAGAATGCACCCATGTACAGAACGCACCCATGTACAGAACGCACCCATGTACAGAACGCACCCATGTACAGAACGCACCCATGTACAGAACGCACCCATGTACAGAACGCACCCATGTACAGAACACACCCATGTACAGAACGCACCCATGTACAGAATGCACCCATGTACAGCATTCTGCGGACATTATACATGATTGCATTCTGTACAGGGGTGCGTTCTGTACATGGGTGCGTTCTGTACATGATTGTGTTCTGTACAGGGGTGCATTCTGTACCTGGGTTTTCCCAAATTCTGACGATAACACACTGACATACATAACGCACCCACAGAACGCTCTTAGTCGACAAGCAAATGGTGTGTCCAGTTATGAGAACTGGCCATCTTGGATTTTTGGCGGGGCCAATGGCGTGTGCAGAAAGATACGTCCGCCGCGTGAATTATGTAATACACGTGCAGACTTATCTAAAAGTAATAGTAGAGTCTATAAGTAAATCACAGTAAAAGTAAATACAAAAATTGTCTATAGAATATTTATTTTGGTATAGAACATTCAAAATGTCAGGGTTCAAACATTCATGTGGAGAAGAGAATTCGTGGTGAAGTTTATATATGTATTTGTATTTATAGACGTCTGCACGTGAATTCGATAATTCACGCGGCGGACGTATTTTTCCGCACACGCCATTGACCCCTTCAAAAATCCAATATGGCGACAACCCTATAACTGGACGCACCGGTAACAGACGCCTCTATTACGCTAGTAAATGCGGGTCATTTATCGGCAGAGCTATAATGTCCCAGATATATGCATTTTACTAGTGTTTATACCGCGGACATTATACCTTCGTATGTCGAAAATGTTGAAGGTATGATGACCGCGAAGATATGATGTCCCCGCGGACATCATATCCTCCGAAGGTAAGATGTCCATGGAGGGAAGAATACCTGGAATCATAAAACAGGGCCATCTGACAGAAAAAATACACTTTCTGTACCCGGGTATTTTGCCCAGGAAAGTGTAAAAAAGTGTACAGGTATTTTATGAAAGTGTAAGTGTAAGTGTAAATATGAATACCCATTTACCCGGGTATTTCGTGTAAGTGTTAATACACTTTCGCAACTCTGATCCAAAGTCAAATTTCCCGTAGTGAAAAGTCTTCACCGTTTTTGTGAAAACACTATAACAAAGTAAAAAAATGTTAAAACAATGAAAAAGAGTTGCGTACAGGTCTTATTCATCATTTTAACATATTATTTTTGTTATAATGTTTTCACAAAAACGGTAAAGACTTTTTACTACCGGAAATTTGACTTTGGATGGCCGTCAACGAGCAGCAAAGCACCTAGAAAGCTAAAAATTGACATGTTTCATGAAGGCACCCTAATCTACGAGAATTGATCCCATGTATATCGCGACACAGCTTAATTGGGGAGACTTTAATTTTTTTGTCCCTGGCCAGGAACAAAAACACATTTTTCCCGGAGTGTAGTGCTTTCAATATCCCATTTTAGGGATTAATATCTCTAAGCTTTCTTTTGTATTCGTAATTTTCGGCACCGAATTTGTCGTTTCACCTGTCATTTGTCATTATTCTTTGTTTATGAGCCCCGCTTACAATAGAATCTTATAATAGTATGCACATGCTCTGCGCTTCATGCAATTACTATACGACAAAACCGGTTCTTTTCTCACACTAAATATGAAGGGTGTGCTTCTAAAAGTACCGATCTACAAATTTTTCAAATTTGAGTTAGGACCATTTTTGGGGTCCCCATAAAAATGCGCTTCAAAAATATATATAATATGTGGGGGGTGCGAAATTCAATTTTGAGATATGGGGGGTTGAAAAAAGCAAAAAAATCGCAAAATACAGTTTTTGAAATTTTAAAAGTACCGATCTACAAGCTTTTTCAGCTTTTGTGTCTTTAAAAGTACCGATCTACACACTTTTTTCAAAATTGTTCTTTTAAATGTACCGATCTGCACATTATTTTTTGTGCTTCTAAAAGTACCGATGTCAGATCGGCGTCCTGTTGCGCAAAAACTCATTTTGTGCTTTTTTATTATGGGTAAAAGTACCGATCTACAGCTTTCTGATTTTGTGCTTTAAAAAATACCGATCTACACGTTATTACCAATTTGTTCCTTTAAAATGTACTGTACTACAAAAATACAATTCCCTAAATTTTATATAGCTAGTGATATGTGTATAATCAATGATTATACCCATGCATGTGGATACCCAACAATATGGCCGAAATACCCACACCCAAAATTCCCATACCCAATACCCATGTATGGGTATTGCATGCTCCAAACTTTCAATCGCGATTATCTCAAAATCGATTTTTTGTAGATCGGTACTTTTAGAAGCACACCCTTCATATAGTCATGCTGAGCACTCTAGATGATGTTTGTGATGTGTTAGCCACTGACAAACTATACAGAGCTGCCACAAGCTGGATGTCAACTGAATTCATGTCAACTAAATTTGGGTTAACGTATTTCTTCTGATAGAATGGCATACCTCCAATAGAATGGCACTTCCAATAGAACGGCAGGTTTTGGCACTTTTTTACACCCACGAAAAGAATAGAACGACAGCCTCCAAAAGGACGGCACCTCCAAAAGAACGGC
This sequence comes from Sphaerolaimus hirsutus, assembly GCA_964036195.1. Lineage (NCBI taxonomy): Eukaryota > Metazoa > Nematoda > Chromadorea > Monhysterida > Sphaerolaimidae > Sphaerolaimus > Sphaerolaimus hirsutus. Next base: position 28,430,428 of record OZ038453.1, on the reverse strand, counting down.
AGGTAGAAATTACGTTTTAAGAGTGCCAAACACAAAAATATATGAGAAATTAGTGGTTAGAACCATAGTTGTTAATACGTATTTATTTTTTACTCGATAAATACGTATACTCGAGTACAGAGTAAATACGTTTACGTTTCCTCCGAAAAAAAGTTCCTGTACTCGCTTTTACATATACTTTTCCGAAATAGTCGAGTACAGAAAACGTATTTCAAGTAGTCTTTTAGGGTGATTTTTTGAAGGCATGAGAGGGAAAAAAATGATGAGGATATGCGAAAAATAGTGCCAAATTGTCAAAAATGGATACATAGCACATAAATAGCGAAACAGCTATTAAAACAGGCAAAAAGTTATAAAAAGTAGTGGTTTTGTGCGAAAATTGGGGTGGCTTTTCTCAAAAATACTCACATTTACATTTTCTAGGGGAAAAAGTACGTTTACTCACGTTTACTCATGAGTAAAAGTATAAAAAAATTAATTTACATTTTCTGTACTCATGGGATGAGTAGAAAATAAATACTTTACATTTACGTATACCGTATTACCTCAAAATACCCCCAGGGGGTTTATTATTTCGCCAGCAAAATTTGAGGGGGGGATAATTCGAGGGGGGGGGGGTTATTCGAGGGGGGGGTCTATTATTTCGCCAGAAATTTTCGAAAATTCCCCATACGCAGACGTAGAAAAATCGAACAAAAACATAGATGTATGTGTGTTTATAGGCATCTATAACTGTATATACACAAAAACCATTCCGTAACGTCACTTAATCATCAGTTTTAACATGTGTTCTGCATTGTACAGAACACAAACTGCGGTATTTGTCATGTACGTTCACGTTACACTCAGTTTTAGGGGGGGTATTTCGAGGGGGGGGGGTTTATTATTTCATCAGCCGAAATTTAGGGGGGTATTTCGAGGGGGGGGGGGTAATTCAAGGGGGGGGGGGGGTTAATTCGAGGTAATACGGTACTTTGAAAAAAGTTCGATACTTTTAACAACTCTGGTAAGAACATCCACGCTGTTCAGAACTATGATTCAGTGGTTGTTTTAACATTTGGTTTGTTATAATTGACGATCTGATATTAAAATATCGCTCATGTATGCTACAAAGTACTACCGTATTACCTCGAATTATCCCCCCCCTCGAATTGACCCCCCCCCCCCTCAAGATGGGCTGGGGAAATAATAACCCCCCCCCCCTCGAAATACCCCCCTTTCGGAATGATGTACGCCATGTAAGTAATAAACGTCATGTATGCAATCTACCGTATATCCTTGAATAAGACCCTCCCCCCTTGAATAATACCCCCCCCCCCCCTTGAATAACACCCCCCTGTTGGCCAGGTGAGGAAAAAATAACGCCCCCCCTTGAATAACTCCCCCCTCTTGAATAAGTCCCCCCTCTGGGTAAAACGACAATGTGTATTTGAATGATTCAGACGCCGATGAACACGAATTTTAGGATGAATACGTTGTTTTTGTTCTTGTTGAACTGGTCATTTTCTGTATTAGATGTGTTGACGGAATGCATACAAACAATGAATAAAGTGAAAGTTTTCCTGGAAGTTCTGAGGAAAAAATAACTCCCCCCCTTGAATAGTATCCCCCCTTGAATAACTCCCCCCTCCAAAACCTCTGACGAAATAATAACGCCCCTGGGGTCTTATTCAAGGATATACGGTACATGATGTATGTTACTGCTAATTTGCATTGCAGCTACACATAGACTAGTTTGTGTAGCTATCTACGTGTTTATGTCCAAATATACCCTGTTTGGACACATTTATTACCTGTTTTGTGTATGCAAATGTCTACTTTTTACCACGATCCTTACGAAAATTTCTGACGAAATAATAAGACCCCCCTCGAATTACCCCCCCCCCTCAAATTTTGCTGGCGAAATAATAAACCAACATGGGGGTATTTCGAGGTAATACAGTATGTTCAAATGAAAACTGTGTGAAAAAGTTTGATAAGATAAATAGAACGGCAGTCTCCAATAGAACGGCACCTCCAATAGAACGGCAAATTAAAAAGTTGACGAAAAAAATAGAACGGCGCCGTTCTATTAGAAGGAATTACGGTAATTATTACGGTAATTATGTGATTTCAACTTTTCTATGTGTTAGAGTGACATATTTTGGTTAATTTTGTGAAGTGACACTAATTTTGACCGTTTCTGTTATGTGTGATTTAAAAATTTTTGGTTTTATTTAGTTGACATTAGTTGTCATCCAGTTGACAAAGATTTGCGATGTCAACTAGTTAGTTGGGGCCCATCCCGCGTAGGTAATCAATTTTTCACCTGTGGTAACTGGCTGAATAATATTGTCATGTTTGTGAACTTGATATTAGCGTGGAAATGTGGTTGTCAGATTGCTGTCAAGCATAGTTGTTAAAACGTATTTACGTTTACTTGATAAATACGGATACTCGAGTACTGCGTAAATACGTTTACGCTTCCTCCCAAAAAAAATACCGGTACAGATTTACTCGCGTACTTTTTGAAAGTACGCGAGTACAGAAAACGTATTTCGAACAGGCTTTTTTATAGGCTTTTTCAAGGCATAAAGGAAACAATAGGAGAGGAAAGTTCAAAATACAGTCAAACTATCCAAAATAGGAAAAAGTATACAAAAACACAGTTACTAGTGAATTTGATGGTGAAAAAGTTAAACAATTGGTGATTTTGTGCAAAAATTGGAGCAAAATTTCTCAAAAATACCCACTTTTACGTTTTCCAGGGACAAAAGTAATTTACTCATGAATAAAAGAAATAAATAAATACTTTACGTTTACGTGTACTTTTGAAAAAGTTCAGTACTTTTAACAACTCTGCTGTCAAGTGAGCCTGAACATTCTGTTGAAATATATCTACTTGTGAACTGAGGCGGTATCACTTGTGCACATTCACATATTAAGTTGACTTTTGTCAACTGTAAGATTTATACTAATTGTCAAATGTCAAAGTTGTGAAGTGATGCAATGACGAAGGGCCGAATTTTTGTGGTGAAAGCACAACTGTAATAACAGTCCCAGATTTATTTATAAACAGCGGACACGCCAGGTTTGGCACCCAAAAGTTGAGCCAGTGCCGGAGCCCATGGGGCAGTCCCAAGCCCTGTAAAGTGTAAAGTAAAGTGTCAAATGTAAAGTCAAATGCAAAGTAAAGTGTCAATCAAAACAAAAAAGAAAATATTTTATTACTGAACTTTGCATGACAATTGACAGTTTACTTTGCATTTGACTTTACATTTGACACTTTACTTTACACTTTACAGGGCTTGGGATTGCCACCATATCTCCAGCTGCAGTGGGGGGATTTATTCAACATTTTGAGGCCATATACTCGAAACCCCCCGCTACTATATACGGGCTGGGGAAGATCGGCGACCCACCTGAGTGTGGGTCACCGTAAACATAAATCTTCTTTTGAAAAAATCACTGTCCACGCGAGGTTTGGCACCCCGTGTTTGTTTAATATAACGGGCTGCCAAACTAAAACTGCTGGGGGGAATTGGTCGAAATTTTGAGGGGGTGTAAACGACATCCCCCACTACTTTAGACGGAAAGGTGAACCCCCTGGCGACCCCCCTGAGAGTGGACCGTTGGAAAATAAACCGATTTTTTTTGAAAATTCTCCGTCCAGGTTTGGCACTGGACAGCAAAAATAAAAATAAAATAAGAAAGTCCCCTAAAGGACAATGTATACCACTGTAAAAAGTGTGTATTAAAAAACAAATTTTAAGACCAAAATTTAATGTGGTACTTGTGTATCTTTTACACCCACACACAAGTTCCAGATCAAATTTCGATGTTAAGTTGAATTTTTATACACACTTTGAAAGCTGGTTTACGATGGCCTCTAGGAGATGATTTAAGGTAAAAATTTGTGTAAACAACATTGCTCCAGAAATGAACCATGGTGGAGTTTCAATGGGGGTTAATACAAAAGCTGCCCACAAGGTCAATTTTGTTCCTGCAATGACGTCATCAATGACATCATTATAGTGGCCCCCATTGAAACTCCACCATGGTACCAGATTCAATTTTGGTCTTAAAATTTGTTTTTAATACACACGCAAATAATAATCAAGCTGAAAATGTACTCCGACCAAATGCCAGAAAAAAACCCAGAAATAATATATTGGTTAGAAGTAACTATGACGAACCCTGGAAAAAGTGTTAAAATTTTTGTGTTTTTTTCTGAAATGACATTTAGGATTTTCTAATTTTGAAACGTTTTAGAACACTTTTCGATTTTTTTGATACTTTTTCGATTTTCATATGAAATATGTATTTTCTCCAAAAACAACTGGAAAAATTCGAGAACACTCTCCGAGCGTTCAGCGTACGTTACAAACAGTACTGGGACGGGAGTTCAAAAAAATCTGGCGAAATAAAAACCCCCAACCCGCGAAATACCCCCTCCATCGATAGACCCCCTCAAAAATTTGCAATCTGAAGAAATAAACTCTCTGGTGATATTCAGAGGACATACGGTAAATGTAGCACTTTAACAGCATCTAAAGTGTTTTTCTTTGCAAATCATTGATGGGGTAATATTGGCTGTTTTGAGTACCGCCGCACTACACTTTTTCATAGCGTGTTTGCACTTCACAGTAAGTGACACTTCGTTCGAGCATGGCGCTTAATTCAATCTACTGTATTTCATTGGAATGACCCCAGGGGGTTTATAATTTCGCCCGAAAATTTTGAGGGGGGTTAATTCGAGAGGGTATTGTTATTTTGTCAGAAATCTTCATGGAGGATCATAGGGAAGATTAGTTTTTTACATACCCAAAACTTGTAAAAGATGTGACAAAATTGTGGGGGCAGTTACCGTATTTCCTCGAAATACCCCCCCCCCTCGAAATAGCCCCTCAGAATGGGCGCAATGAATAAATACACTCCCCTCGAAATACCCCCCCCCCCCAATTGAGTGTAAAGAGAACGTCAATGACAAAAGCTGCGGTTTATGACCTGGACAATGCATAACACACATCAAAAACAATGATTGTGTTACGTTAGAAGATGGTTTATACCATCTACATATTATATATGGCTGTAGACTCTTATACATGGTGGTTTTTGTTGCATTTTTCTACGTCTGCATACGTTATTGGTACTGGGATTTCAAACAAATTCTGGCGAAATAATACCCCCCTCGAAATACCACCCTCAAAATTCTCACTCTGAAAAAATACGGTAATTCAAGCAGGGCACTGTATGTATTGGCTCTGCGCACACTAGTTTTCACTATTCCGAAATGTGAAAAACTCGTAAATCAGCTTTGAACGCATTTGAGTTTTCTAGAATGAGTCACTTATAATCTCCGTCAACTGTAGTTGACGGACATCTCATTCTAGAAAACTCAAATGCTGATATATGGGTTTTCCAAATTTCAGGCACATTGTTACAGAATTTCGTTTTTCTTCTGAAAACACTGAAAAAGCCAAGCATCACTTCAGAATGGTAATTAAATTTTCACTACGTAAACATCAGCACTTATACCGGCGCAATGAAGGCTTGAGGCATTTCTAATTAATTTTTTTCTATCGCTTATTTAGTCATAAAAATACGTTGCTGTTGTTTGTCATAGAACTAGTGATGAATGGCGCCATTCCCACAGAAAGGCGTCGCACTATGGCGTAGTGATGGAATGGCGCCATGGCGCTGGCGCCATTTGAGGGCGCCAAAGGGCGCCGCGCCATGGCGCCATTGGCGCTTGGCGCCCTTTTTCTGTGGCGCCCTTGGCGCCTGGCGCCCACATTCTGAAAGGCGCCATGGCGCCCTTGGCGCTTGGCGCCCTTTTTCCGTGGCGCCCTTGGCGCCTGGCGCCCTGCTTTAGAAGGGCGCCAAAAAGGCGCCAGCAGGGTTTCACGGTGAGAGCTGTGTAAACGAGAAAAAAAATAAAAAACGCATCCGTGGATGATCTAAATTCGCCAGAAAAATGGACTGAGTGGTGTGAGTGGGTGGAAATCTTTCGTCCAACGGTTCATCAGATCTGTCTGGCGGATCAGAAGACAAGAATGATGGATCGTTAATTTGCAAAATCATAAATAAACGGATTTAAATCGTTGCAATTAGGAAACATTGTTTGGAAAGGTCTATTTGTAATGAATGGATTGTTGTGAAATGACAATTTCCATTGCGTTTGAATTCGCCATGTGGATTTTATTCGAAATTTTTTTGTTGCTAGCCTGGTTTTTGTTCATTACATCCTGGAGAACGCTAATTAAGAAGTGAATGCGCGTACAATGGTGCTGTAGAAACATTTTTAGCACACACATGGTGTTGTAGGCACTTTTTTATCCTGGCGCCCTTGGCGCCTGGCGCCCTATTTTCCAAATGGCGCCATGGCGCCCTTGGCGCTTGGCGCCCTCTTTCCGTGGCGCCCCTGGCGCCTGGCGCCCACTTTCTGAATGGCGCCATGGCGCCCTTGGCGCCTGGCGCCCTTTTTCTGTGGCGCCCTTGGCGCTTGGCGCCCACGTTCCGAATGGCGCCATGGCGCACTTGGCGCCTGGCGCCATTTTTTCTGGCGCTTTTCCATCACTACTATGGCGCCAGTGAAGCTTGTTGGGGCTCCCTTGGCGTAATCCTCAAAGCACAACATTTTCGGTGCCGGTTAATCACTATATTTACTGTATTTCCTCGAAATACCCCCAGGTGGTTTATGTTTTCAGAGTGAGAATTTTGAGGGGGGTATTTCGAGGGGGGGGGGGGGTAATTCGAGGAGGGTGTTATTATTTCGCCAGAAATTTTTTGAACTCGCGGTACTAATAATGTATGCAGATGTAGTTAAATGCGACAAAAACCACCATATATAAGAGTCTACAGCCTTATATACCGTATTACCTCGAATTATCCCCCCCTTGAATTAACCCCCCCCCCCCCTCGAAATACCCCCCCTAAATTTCGGCTGAGGAAATAATAAACCCCCCCCCCTCGAAATACCCCCCCCCCCTAAAATTGAGTGTAACGTGAACGTACATGACAAATACCGCAGTTTGTGATCTGTACTATGCAAAACACACGTTAAAACTGCGGTAAGTGACGTTAGGGAAGGGTTGTTGTGCATATACAGTAATATATGCCTATAAACACATATAAATCTATGTGATTGTTCGATTTTTCTACGTCTGCGTATGGGAAATTTCCGAAAATTTCTGGCGAAATAATAGACCCCCCCTCGAAACCCCCCCCCCTCGAATTATCCCCCCTAAAATTTTGCTGGCGAAATAATAAACCCCCTGGGGGTATTTCGAGGTAATACGGTAATTATGTAAATGGTATAATGTCCAGGCGGACATCATATCTCCAGGCGGACATCTTACCTTCTCGGGAGACGGACATCATCACTTTGCAATATAAAATTGCATTTAGAAGCACGGCGGCGCCTGTTCCGCCTGCCTGCCGCATTTACACACAAGTTTACAAGTAATTGCACTTTACTAATTGTAATAGTTTACTTTACAACTAGGTATATGACAAGTGCCGCAGCCCACAGATCCATGTGTGTTGCCTGCTCTCATTATGCAAACATTGCATAATTCATCAAAGAAAAGTTCCGATCACTTCACGTCTGGCGCAGTTATGCGGCTGCCTTCGATGAGGCAAAAAATGCATGCAGCAAAAATTGATTTCCCACGCGCCAATTTTCGGCACTAATCTGCCGATAAATATTTTATTTCTCTCTTTATCGCTCTCTTTGATCAAAAGGCCGATCACCTTATGTCATAATGAAATGGCACACATGCCCCGATTTTTGTGCAAAACAAAGAATAATCCCCGAGAAAATATCATTTTTTGGCACAAAATAGCATAATAGATTGGTACCTTTGAGCAAATCTCAAGTGCCGCGACCACCGTGGGCCAGTATAAATACTGGGCCCACTTTCAAAAGAAACATCAGTTGGGCATTCTGAAAGTTTTTCTTGGAGGAACCGCATTTTGGTACACCAAGTGAAATCATGATTGGTGCAGCAGAGCCGTATTTTGGCGCGCTGCCATGTGGGTGAATGTTTTGAGGTGGAGATATTTGTGGTTTAGCGTTGTTGTACATGGGTGCGTTATGTACGTTGGTGCGTTATCGTCAGAATTTGGGAAAACCCAGGGGTTGACAAGTGTTGACCCTTGTACAGAACGCACCCAAGTACAGAATGCACCCATGTACAGAACGCACCCATGTACAGAACGCACCCATGTACAGAACGCACCCATGTACAGAACGCACCCATGTACAGAACGCACCCATGTACAGAACACACCCATGTACAGAACGCACCCATGTACAGAATGCACCCATGTACAGCATTCTGCGGACATTATACATGATTGCATTCTGTACAGGGGTGCGTTCTGTACATGGGTGCGTTCTGTACATGATTGTGTTCTGTACAGGGGTGCATTCTGTACCTGGGTTTTCCCAAATTCTGACGATAACACACTGACATACATAACGCACCCACAGAACGCTCTTAGTCGACAAGCAAATGGTGTGTCCAGTTATGAGAACTGGCCATCTTGGATTTTTGGCGGGGCCAATGGCGTGTGCAGAAAGATACGTCCGCCGCGTGAATTATGTAATACACGTGCAGACTTATCTAAAAGTAATAGTAGAGTCTATAAGTAAATCACAGTAAAAGTAAATACAAAAATTGTCTATAGAATATTTATTTTGGTATAGAACATTCAAAATGTCAGGGTTCAAACATTCATGTGGAGAAGAGAATTCGTGGTGAAGTTTATATATGTATTTGTATTTATAGACGTCTGCACGTGAATTCGATAATTCACGCGGCGGACGTATTTTTCCGCACACGCCATTGACCCCTTCAAAAATCCAATATGGCGACAACCCTATAACTGGACGCACCGGTAACAGACGCCTCTATTACGCTAGTAAATGCGGGTCATTTATCGGCAGAGCTATAATGTCCCAGATATATGCATTTTACTAGTGTTTATACCGCGGACATTATACCTTCGTATGTCGAAAATGTTGAAGGTATGATGACCGCGAAGATATGATGTCCCCGCGGACATCATATCCTCCGAAGGTAAGATGTCCATGGAGGGAAGAATACCTGGAATCATAAAACAGGGCCATCTGACAGAAAAAATACACTTTCTGTACCCGGGTATTTTGCCCAGGAAAGTGTAAAAAAGTGTACGGGTATTTTATGAAAGTGTAAGTGTAAGTGTAAATATGAATACCCATTTACCCGGGTATTTCGTGTAAGTGTTAATACACTTTCGCAACTCTGATCCAAAGTCAAATTTCCCGTAGTGAAAAGTCTTCACCGTTTTTGTGAAAACACTATAACAAAGTAAAAAAATGTTAAAACAATGAAAAAGAGTTGCGTACAGGTCTTATTCATCATTTTAACATATTATTTTTGTTATAATGTTTTCACAAAAACGGTAAAGACTTTTTACTACCGGAAATTTGACTTTGGATGGCCGTCAACGAGCAGCAAAGCACCTAGAAAGCTAAAAATTGACATGTTTCATGAAGGCACCCTAATCTACGAGAATTGATCCCATGTATATCGCGACACAGCTTAATTGGGGAGACTTTAATTTTTTTGTCCCTGGCCAGGAACAAAAACACATTTTTCCCGGAGTGTAGTGCTTTCAATATCCCATTTTAGGGATTAATATCTCTAAGCTTTCTTTTGTATTCGTAATTTTCGGCACCGAATTTGTCGTTTCACCTGTCATTTGTCATTATTCTTTGTTTATGAGCCCCGCTTACAATAGAATCTTATAATAGTATGCACATGCTCTGCGCTTCATGCAATTACTATACGACAAAACCGGTTCTTTTCTCACACTAAATATGAAGGGTGTGCTTCTAAAAGTACCGATCTACAAATTTTTCAAATTTGAGTTAGGACCATTTTTGGGGTCCCCATAAAAATGCGCTTCAAAAATATATATAATATGTGGGGGGTGCGAAATTCAATTTTGAGATATGGGGGGTTGAAAAAAGCAAAAAAATCGCAAAATACAGTTTTTGAAATTTTAAAAGTACCGATCTACAAGCTTTTTCAGCTTTTGTGTCTTTAAAAGTACCGATCTACACACTTTTTTCAAAATTGTTCTTTTAAATGTACCGATCTGCACATTATTTTTTGTGCTTCTAAAAGTACCGATGTCAGATCGGCGTCCTGTTGCGCAAAAACTCATTTTGTGCTTTTTTATTATGGGTAAAAGTACCGATCTACAGCTTTCTGATTTTGTGCTTTAAAAAATACCGATCTACACGTTATTACCAATTTGTTCCTTTAAAATGTACTGTACTACAAAAATACAATTCCCTAAATTTTATATAGCTAGTGATATGTGTATAATCAATGATTATACCCATGCATGTGGATACCCAACAATATGGCCGAAATACCCACACCCAAAATTCCCATACCCAATACCCATGTATGGGTATTGCATGCTCCAAACTTTCAATCGCGATTATCTCAAAATCGATTTTTTGTAGATCGGTACTTTTAGAAGCACACCCTTCATATAGTCATGCTGAGCACTCTAGATGATGTTTGTGATGTGTTAGCCACTGACAAACTATACAGAGCTGCCACAAGCTGGATGTCAACTGAATTCATGTCAACTAAATTTGGGTTAACGTATTTCTTCTGATAGAATGGCATACCTCCAATAGAATGGCACTTCCAATAGAACGGCAGGTTTTGGCACTTTTTTACACCCACGAAAAGAATAGAACGACAGCCTCCAAAAGGACGGCACCTCCAAAAGAACGGCAGGTAGAAATTACGTTTTAAGAGTGCCAAACACAAAAATATATGAGAAATTAGTGGTTAGAACCATAGTTGTTAATACGTATTTATTTTTTACTCGATAAATACGTATACTCGAGTACAGAGTAAATACGTTTACGTTTCCTCCGAAAAAAAGTTCCTGTACTCGCTTTTACATATACTTTTCCGAAATAGTCGAGTACAGAAAACGTATTTCAAGTAGTCTTTTAGGGTGATTTTTTGAAGGCATGAGAGGGAAAAAAATGATGAGGATATGCGAAAAATAGTGCCAAATTGTCAAAAATGGATACATAGCACATAAATAGCGAAACAGCTATTAAAACAGGCAAAAAGTTATAAAAAGTAGTGGTTTTGTGCGAAAATTGGGGTGGCTTTTCTCAAAAATACTCACATTTACATTTTCTAGGGGAAAAAGTACGTTTACTCACGTTTACTCATGAGTAAAAGTATAAAAAAATTAATTTACATTTTCTGTACTCATGGGATGAGTAGAAAATAAATACTTTACATTTACGTATACCGTATTACCTCAAAATACCCCCAGGGGGTTTATTATTTCGCCAGCAAAATTTGAGGGGGGGATAATTCGAGGGGGGGGGTTATTCGAGGGGGGGGTCTATTATTTCGCCAGAAATTTTCGAAAATTCCCCATACGCAGACGTAGAAAAATCGAACAAAAACATAGATGTATGTGTGTTTATAGGCATCTATAACTGTATATACACAAAAACCATTCCCTAACGTCACTTAATCATCAGTTTTAACATGTGTTCTGCATTGTACAGAACACAAACTGCGGTATTTGTCATGTACGTTCACGTTACACTCAGTTTTAGGGGGGGTATTTCGAGGGGGGGGGGGGGTTTATTATTTCATCAGCCGAAATTTAGGGGGGTATTTCGAGGGGGGGGGGGTAATTCAAGGGGGGGGGGGGTTAATTCGAGGTAATACGGTACTTTGAAAAAAGTTCGATACTTTTAACAACTCTGGTAAGAACATCCACGCTGTTCAGAACTATGATTCAGTGGTTGTTTTAACATTTGGTTTGTTATAATTGACGATCTGATATTAAAATATCGCTCATGTATGCTACAAAGTACTACCGTATTACCTCGAATTATCCCCCCCCCCTCGAATTGACCCCCCCCCCCTCAAGATGGGCTGGGGAAATAATAACCCCCCCCCCCTCGAAATACCCCCCTTTCGGAATGATGTACGCCATGTAAGTAATAAACGTCATGTATGCAATCTACCGTATATCCTTGAATAAGACCCTCCCCCCTTGAATAATACCCCCCCCCCTTGAATAACACCCCCCTGTTGGCCAGGTGAGGAAAAAATAACGCCCCCCCTTGAATAACTCCCCCCTCTTGAATAAGTCCCCCCTCTGGGTAAAACGACAATGTGTATTTGAATGATTCAGACGCCGATGAACACGAATTTTAGGATGAATACGTTGTTTTTGTTCTTGTTGAACTGGTCATTTTCTGTATTAGATGTGTTGACGGAATGCATACAAACAATGAATAAAGTGAAAGTTTTCCTGGAAGTTCTGAGGAAAAAATAACTCCCCCCCTTGAATAGTATCCCCCCTTGAATAACTCCCCCCTCCAAAACCTCTGACGAAATAATAACGCCCCTGGGGTCTTATTCAAGGATATACGGTACATGATGTATGTTACTGCTAATTTGCATTGCAGCTACACATAGACTAGTTTGTGTAGCTATCTACGTGTTTATGTCCAAATATACCCTGTTTGGACACATTTATTACCTGTTTTGTGTATGCAAATGTCTACTTTTTACCACGATCCTTACGAAAATTTCTGACGAAATAATAAGACCCCCCTCGAATTACCCCCCCCCCCCTCAAATTTTGCTGGCGAAATAATAAACCAACATGGGGGTATTTCGAGGTAATACAGTATGTTCAAATGAAAACTGTGTGAAAAAGTTTGATAAGATAAATAGAACGGCAGTCTCCAATAGAACGGCACCTCCAATAGAACGGCAAATTAAAAAGTTGACGAAAAAAATAGAACGGCGCCGTTCTATTAGAAGGAATTACGGTAATTATTACGGTAATTATGTGATTTCAACTTTTCTATGTGTTAGAGTGACATATTTTGGTTAATTTTGTGAAGTGACACTAATTTTGACCGTTTCTGTTATGTGTGATTTAAAAATTTTTGGTTTTATTTAGTTGACATTAGTTGTCATCCAGTTGACAAAGATTTGCGATGTCAACTAGTTAGTTGGGGCCCATCCCGCGTAGGTAATCAATTTTTCACCTGTGGTAACTGGCTGAATAATATTGTCATGTTTGTGAACTTGATATTAGCGTGGAAATGTGGTTGTCAGATTGCTGTCAAGCATAGTTGTTAAAACGTATTTACGTTTACTTGATAAATACGGATACTCGAGTACTGCGTAAATACGTTTACGCTTCCTCCCAAAAAAAATACCGGTACAGATTTACTCGCGTACTTTTTGAAAGTACGCGAGTACAGAAAACGTATTTCGAACAGGCTTTTTTATAGGCTTTTTCAAGGCATAAAGGAAACAATAGGAGAGGAAAGTTCAAAATACAGTCAAACTATCCAAAATAGGAAAAAGTATACAAAAACACAGTTACTAGTGAATTTGATGGTGAAAAAGTTAAACAATTGGTGATTTTGTGCAAAAATTGGAGCAAAATTTCTCAAAAATACCCACTTTTACGTTTTCCAGGGACAAAAGTAATTTACTCATGAATAAAAGAAATAAATAAATACTTTACGTTTACGTGTACTTTTGAAAAAGTTCAGTACTTTTAACAACTCTGCTGTCAAGTGAGCCTGAACATTCTGTTGAAATATATCTACTTGTGAACTGAGGCGGTATCACTTGTGCACATTCACATATTAAGTTGACTTTTGTCAACTGTAAGATTTATACTAATTGTCAAATGTCAAAGTTGTGAAGTGATGCAATGACGAAGGGCCGAATTTTTGTGGTGAAAGCACAACTGTAATAACAGTCCCAGATTTATTTATAAACAGCGGACACGCCAGGTTTGGCACCCAAAAGTTGAGCCAGTGCCGGAGCCCATGGGGCAGTCCCAAGCCCTGTAAAGTGTAAAGTAAAGTGTCAAATGTAAAGTCAAATGCAAAGTAAAGTGTCAATCAAAACAAAAAAGAAAATATTTTATTACTGAACTTTGCATGACAATTGACAGTTTACTTTGCATTTGACTTTACATTTGACACTTTACTTTACACTTTACAGGGCTTGGGATTGCCACCATATCTCCAGCTGCAGTGGGGGGATTTATTCAACATTTTGAGGCCATATACTCGAAACCCCCCGCTACTATATACGGGCTGGGGAAGATCGGCGACCCACCTGAGTGTGGGTCACCGTAAACATAAATCTTCTTTTGAAAAAATCACTGTCCACGCGAGGTTTGGCACCCCGTGTTTGTTTAATATAACGGGCTGCCAAACTAAAACTGCTGGGGGGAATTGGTCGAAATTTTGAGGGGGTGTAAACGACATCCCCCACTACTTTAGACGGAAAGGTGAACCCCCTGGCGACCCCCCTGAGAGTGGACCGTTGGAAAATAAACCGATTTTTTTTGAAAATTCTCCGTCCAGGTTTGGCACTGGACAGCAAAAATAAAAATAAAATAAGAAAGTCCCCTAAAGGACAATGTATACCACTGTAAAAAGTGTGTATTAAAAAACAAATTTTAAGACCAAAATTTAATGTGGTACTTGTGTATCTTTTACACCCACACACAAGTTCCAGATCAAATTTCGATGTTAAGTTGAATTTTTATACACACTTTGAAAGCTGGTTTACGATGGCCTCTAGGAGATGATTTAAGGTAAAAATTTGTGTAAACAACATTGCTCCAGAAATGAACCATGGTGGAGTTTCAATGGGGGTTAATACAAAAGCTGCCCACAAGGTCAATTTTGTTCCTGCAATGACGTCATCAATGACATCATTATAGTGGCCCCCATTGAAACTCCACCATGGTACCAGATTCAATTTTGGTCTTAAAATTTGTTTTTAATACACACGCAAATAATAATCAAGCTGAAAATGTACTCCGACCAAATGCCAGAAAAAAACCCAGAAATAATATATTGGTTAGAAGTAACTATGACGAACCCTGGAAAAAGTGTTAAAATTTTTGTGTTTTTTTCTGAAATGACATTTAGGATTTTCTAATTTTGAAACGTTTTAGAACACTTTTCGATTTTTTTGATACTTTTTCGATTTTCATATGAAATATGTATTTTCTCCAAAAACAACTGGAAAAATTCGAGAACACTCTCCGAGCGTTCAGCGTACGTTACAAACAGTACTGGGACGGGAGTTCAAAAAATCTGGCGAAATAAAAACCCCCAACCCGCGAAATACCCCCCCCATCGATAGACCCCCTCAAAAATTTGCAATCTGAAGAAATAAACTCTCTGGTGATATTCAGAGGACATACGGTAAATGTAGCACTTTAACAGCATCTCAAGTGTTTTTTTTGCAAATCATTGATGGGGTAATATTGGCTGTTTTGAGTACCGCCGCACTACACTTTTTCATAGCGTGTTTGCACTTCACAGTAAGTGACACTTCGTTCGAGCATGGCGCTTAATTCAATCTACTGTATTTCATTGGAATGACCCCAGGGGGTTTATAATTTCGCCCGAAAATTTTGAGGGGGGTTAATTCGAGAGGGTATTGTTATTTTGTCAGAAATCTCCATGGAGGATCATAGGGAAGATTAGTTTTTTACATACCCAAAACTTGTAAAAGATGTGACAAAATTGTGGGGGCAGTTACCGTATTTCCTCGAAATACCCCCCCCCCCCTCGAAATAGCCCCTCAGAATGGGCGCAATGAATAAATACACTCCCCTCGAAATACCCCCCCCAAATTGAGTGTAAAGAGAACGTCAATGACAAAGCTGCGGTTTATGACCTTGGACAATGCATAACACACATCAAAAACAATGATTGTGTTACGTTAGAAGATGGTTTATACCATCTACATATTATATATGGCTGTAGACTCTTATACATGGTGGTTTTTGTTGCATTTTTCTACGTCTGCATACGTTATTGGTACTGGGATTTCAAACAAATTCTGGCGAAATAATACCCCCCTCGAAATACCACCCTCAAAATTCTCACTCTGAAAAAATACGGTAATTCAAGCAGGGCACTGTATGTATTGGCTCTGCGCACACTAGTTTTCACTATTCCGAAATGTGAAAAACTCGTAAATCAGCTTTGAACGCATTTGAGTTTTCTAGAATGAGTCACTTATAATCTCCGTCAACTGTAGTTGACGGACATCTCATTCTAGAAAACTCAAATGCTGATA